>JAYESA010000017.1:127152103-127479603 GCA_036927795.1 Iris macrosiphon | reverse complement strand
ACGATCATCACAACTGATACTATCCCCGCTAGATGACATACCCATACATTGTACTATGCTCTTAGATCAGCTCAGCCAAACACCTCTTGCTCAATCTTAATACCTCACTGGGTGAATATCTATATTGAGGTTCATGTGATCCACGAAGATTTTTTTGCCATGCCATAGGTATAGTGTCACCACGATTTTAACGTGGACACACTCGCCACAATTCCTAGGTCACGTATGAAATAGTTCTTCGCGCTGCTTCTACTGCCTCGAAGCACAGGAAATCACCATCGCCTTCTGTACGAGCACGTATCTCAGACTAAGTTTTGATGCATCTTATAGATGTAAGGCATATATGTCCCATCTGGTAGTACAAGAATCTGATCTGAATGAGCCGCTACTTCAACTTCCCACAACTAGTCACACAGTCGTCAATTCATAAGAATTATATTCCCTTCCGGGGCACGATGAGTCAGAGGCGATGCCATCTTCAAAAATCTGCAACTCTGAATCTCATCAGTTGACTAGGCCATTTTTACCATCGCTTCGATCTTCCGGCTGCATCTTCAGCTTAAGGTTATCCCAAAGATCTCTCAAATCCAACACTCAGTCACTTAGACCTATCTCTAATATACACCACTAACATCCACCCTTGACGTATTCCTAAATGCGCCGCCACAAGGGTCGTTCTATGGGTCTACAATATTCATTTCTGATTTGGCGGTCAAGTCGCTAGGGTCAGCTGTCCTGAAGCTACGTTCGATAATTAAAAGTCATCACGATGGACTGTTACTACAAACCATGTTGTATCACCTCTGCAAATATGAGCCATAATACAACCATTCCATCCGAACAAACTTTTGACTCCGAGAACTTCATGCACTACCTCTGATGAATCTGTCAACCAAATGTCGCTTAACCACCTAGAGTCTTGCTACCTATCCAAGCCACAAATCATCAAACTGCACTCGCCGAAACCGTCTTCCATCAATTCGTCGTTTTGTCCTGAATACATCAAAATTTCCGTACTGCCATGTTTGACTTCTCGCACTACCACTTTTAACGATTTTCGAAACCATAGACTCGCTCCAATTCTTATTCGTATGCAATATTTTACAGTGTATGTCCAACTTGCTCGAGCAGCACGGTGATTTGCTTTAATGCTGCTCTCTCGTTTAGCTATCTTCAAAAGTCCATTTGCCATAATTCTTGTTCTTATTCCATTCCTTAGCCCATCTTGATTTCTCTATGTTCTGATTAGTCCATACACTCTCAATGACTCGTGCACAAGTTCCAACACAATCTCAAATTATATTACCATAACTCGTTGCCTTAATCCGCCTCAGTACTGCAAGTATTAACTTCCAATCTGACTTAACATCAACTAGACTTGCATCATGGCCATTCACATCTTTAGGAGAATCTGTCCACCATTTTTGCACTATTTTGCCAAATTTTACTTCCGCTAAACTTTTGAGTCAAACTTCTCGAGCGCCAATATACAAAATTCTTCCAGTTTGTGTGACTCTATCGTATTGTCCCTCCAAACTAAATCGTGTTTTATTGCTCAACCAACAGCTCTAATGTGTTGCCAAAATTTGTAGTCCATACTTGCTACCCTTCAATCCATCCATCGTTCTCTCAAGCGTATCCCAACTACTTGTTTCTCATGCTCAACTCTCTCTTTGCTTCAATGAATGCTCCACCGAACTTCCAAATCGGGCAAGCGAACTCTGATATTCAGCTTTCCATCTAATCGATCTTAACTTGTTTCCAATACTTGGTCCGCATCTATCCTTCAAATTCCAAACACTCATTTCCATTGCTTGTTCCATTCTTGTCTAATAAAACTCCTATTTATACAAGTCCATTCTTGATCACTGAAGTCCAATGATACTTCTATTTGCACAAGTCCATTCTTGATCACTCAAGTATAACGTATCAAAGAATACCTGAGTCAAATTTTATTGTACCATATACCACTTGGAAATAGAGTTGCTCTCACACTTACTCTGCGTCGACGAACATCTATTCTAAACCAACTATTCTGGAGTGATTATGTCGATCGCAACTCAACATTCGCTTGCTCCATGTTCCGATACATAACTCAACCGATGTGCACTGAGCAACTTATATTCCTGTTACCCGCATTCGCTGCAGAAATTCTATTGATGTCTATCCAAAATATTCTAATGCCACGCTCACTATGTGGTATACCATATACCACTTTGAATCAAGTCACTACTCGCATCATTAATCCTCGTACTGATCCAAGATTCGTTCGAACCATCCATTATGTGTGATTCTACCATTCCCAACTCAAGTTCTGACACGAAACTCAGTCAATCATGAACCATTTAACTCTTCTGTTAATCTCGCTATGCAACATGCGCCATATTCCATTATCAATACTTTCAACTATTTCTCAAACCATCTGATACTTTTGCTACACGAGCAATCCATGCAACGATCTCTTCCAAGTAATCCAAGCTAATATCCAACTGTTCAACACATATGTCGTACGGGCAACTCGTGCAACGCTCTCTTGATATTTCCAGCCAAAACTCAAACTCCATCCAACACATTCGCTACATGAGAAACTCGTGCAACGCTCCATTCTTATCCGATGCGTCTGCTCACAACATGCTACATAACCAATCTCGTCTGCCAACTAACTGATCAATTGATGCAACCAGAATCACCCCGAACGACAAGATAAACTAATGCAATGACACCTCTCAACTTGATGCACAAATAAAATAACACCAAATGACTTGTTGCACGAATACAACAACGCCAAATGATGCTACACGATCTATCAAAAATAAACAAAAGCCAACGCAACGAAGAACAATATGCACCCACAACCAACAAATATATAGACTTATTGTATGAAATATCTAATGAGTCACCGAGTAGAGCCAAGAGCCAAGTGACACGCGAAAGCTATTTAGATTTTATGATAAAACAAAGGACAAAGTCCGAAAAAATGAACCGGACGCTCTGATACCAATTTGTCACGCCCCAATCTCCTACAAGCTCGATCGTCCCCGCTGAACGTGAATCACCATATTGCAGCGCTCCCGCAGGAAAATTATTCTTATCGGGAAGTGATGCTGTGCGAGCCTGGAGTTGCGCTCGGACAAAACGATAATGTCAAATATCATAGTTATCATCAAAATGACCAAGTTGCAGCGAAAGTCAAGTATTGTATACCAAGCACACATCAGAGTATACGCAGCGAAGCTCTCGATAAGGTCCAAATAAAAATGCCACAAAGGAGATTGCCTCAAAGGTGATGCAACACTCTTTCTCTTTATCTTGCCCATAAAGGTACTTACCGTTCCATACATTATGTCACGTATATCCAAGCAGTGCCACTACACCTGCATACCTGAAATAAATGCCCACAAACGTGGGTTAGTAAACAGCTATACTGGTGAGCGAGATAACCCACTCTTCTAAATCGATACTAAGTAGATAATGAATGCAAACAGTTATATGGTGATCTTTCTACTTGAATCCTAGATTCATTTCATGGCAGAGATATGACATGTTAAGAAAAACTATAAAGTAGGTTAAACATGCAATCACTCAACTCAAGCAAATATACAAGCAGATATATCCAACTCAAAGTACACTAGCATATAAACCGTTCTACTCAAACCCAAGCAATGCGTGAACCTATTGAATCATAATCCAAGCCTCAATATCCATCCTCAACCCATGACATAATCCAAACCTTACTAATCCAATCATCGATATGCACACTCTTGCCCGAGGTAAGGTGACCGACGCCTACACACCAAGTCTGATTTTGCTAGCACTATGCCTTGCCGATATGGCTGATCCTTTGAACCCATGGTCCGATGCAAAGCACGATCTACTCAATTGGTATGACCGTACGAGCAGGTCGTACTCTCCAAATCATCCGACCAATCGGACTAATAAAGACAGCATTATCGCTCCAATCCACCTATCCCACTACTGCTCTGAACGAACACCTGATTTCATCGAACTCCGCTTGCGATCTGAACATGAAACTAACTCAAATCAATACTTGTTCTCAAATCCTATAAACCAAAATATAATCAGCTATTGCCTCATTCAATCCGACTCAGTGTAATACACCGTGTAGTTGCGGAGCATTACAGCAGTGGCGGGGAGGGGGGAAGGGGAAGGGGGAGGGGGAGGGGGGAAGGGGGAGGGGGGCAGGGAACGGGCCGGTGGCGGGGATGGTGGAAGGGGGGTGGTAGCACGGAGGGGGAAGAATGAAGGGGTGGCAGGGAGCGGCGACAGCCTGCCGGCGGGGTGGGAGGAAGGGGAGGGAGTGAGTTGGTGTCACTCCCCGTTCCCGATATACGTATTTGGAACGTATTTTTATTTTGGCATGGTTGCATGTGCATAGAGACTAGACCCATTCTCTAGTTTAACCTGGTTTATGGTTTATTTTGTGGATTGGTTCAACTCAAGAGAGTCTTTAGTTCAACCCTCAAATCCTAGCATATATAAACTAACATTTTATTCTCTCTCTTCACTTCTTCATTTCTTTCTCTTTCTTTAGCTTTCTCTCCACATTTCATAGGCAAATACACCTTGCATGAGAAATGGCAAAACCCACCATATTATTGTTCCATTATGTTTATTATGTGTTTCTAAGAACTTTTCGTTCTTGGATTATTTCGTTTTAATGGATGGATTAGTGTAGATCTATATTTCTAACTTAGGTTTTTATTGGGTTTCATGAGTTCTTCTTAGTTTTTATCTATTAAAATTGTGTCTTTGAAAACCAGTTTTTTGCTACATGTTAGATCTTTCGATTTAGAGCATTTTGGCTTTTGGTTCTCCTGATTTGGACATAAAATGAGGTTTTTATGAAGAAAACAAGATTTTAGTTTTTGGGAGTTTTCGTCATGGCCGAACTTGTTGTTGGAGAAGACGAAATCTTCATGCGGCCAGCGAGCTATATGGCTGAGAGTACTATGCGGCCCGAGAGGATTATGCGGCTAAACTTTTGTCGCATACTGACAGCATGCGTCTATCGTGTAGGACGCATGACTGTTGATCTACACAAATGTCCTTGAACACTTTGTGTATTCACTCGCTGAACGAATGAGAAATTCGTTAAGTCCAAAAGATACTTCATGCGGCATTGAACTCCATGCGACATCAAATTTATGCGATAATAAGATCATGCGGCCACCTTCCCTTGGACTCATGACTCTGAACTTTGGCGTATCGTTGGTGCATCCTTGGTGCATCTTTCTATGATTTTGCCTTTTCTTTCTGACACAATTTATGTCACATCACACTTTATGTCACATCACTGATAGTTTATTTATTTCCCATCGCTTCATCACTTATCCTGAGGATTAGACCTTAGCCCTGACTCCATACAGCATGACTCCATGCGGCATGACTTCATGCGGCCAGGATTGTCATGCGGCATGACTCCATGCGGCCAGGATTGTCATGCGGCCTGACTTCTCATACGGCCAGAATTGTTATGCGGCCTAGAACACCCATGCAGTCCTGCTTGTTTGATCAAATATTTTCTTGATTCATGTGACCCAATGTATAATTGGTAATTTGACTCGAATACTATATTCGTGTAAATACTACGATTGCCTGATAATTATTCCTATTTTTATGTGTACCGAGGTACGACACATCGTGTCCCGTGTTAAATAATTATATTTGGATTGTGCATCGAGAATGCCTCTAAATTTCTAAATGCGAGATATTATAAATATGAACATTGTTTCTCCAGTACGGGCATAATAAGAGAGTCGAACTACCAAAGCGTGGCTATAATTTTTTTGATTGTATGAATGTTGCATACACGCTCGGGTGAATCCAGATTTGACTTCCATGGATTCGTATCTAGTATGCCCGTACCTTATACGATATCTTAAGGAAAATTCTCATGTGACCACGACTTGAGATTTTAAATACAACCTAGGGCTAATTAGGTAACGAAAAGTGGTAGTAACATTGGAGGGAATGGTATCCCGAGATCATGCCAACGAATCTTCTCACAGAGATTCATTCAAAGTGTGTTGTGGGTTAGCCACCACAGATACTGTATATCATCTGTCTTAGTAGAGTGCAGTATCTGACTTAAATTTTATGCCAAGCCATTATTTCAATATAGGAACACTGGAACAGCTAATACCGTATTTTTAGCGCAGTGGCCCTACGGGGGACTGGTACATCCTGCAAGTGCTTGTTTTATTATATTGGTTCGGTTAGCTCATGTTTGGCACTGGCGTGATCTGAGGATACTTATTATGCATTATTCTGAGATAACTTCAGACTCCACAAAATAGCAAATCGTACAAATGATTGGTCGATATAAGAAATAGAATTATTTATGATTGTATTATTTTAGCTAGTAGCCTAAGGAAATGGACTATCATAGTGTGAGGGTTCAACCCTTGTCCTTGTTTGATTGTAGGGTTGAGCCTTAGCGCTAGGATATGCCATGGACCTAAGTTACGACACTGAACCTTTGTAATATTATATTATTTTTCTTGGATTTTTGTTTCTCTATTTCGTGCTTCCCTTGTAGTACTTGCTATTTGGGGTCTAACCACACTAGTTTTGCATGGCCAGGTCTCGAGCCAGCACCTGAGGATTCAGCATTCTTTTCCCTAACTTATGGCGCACACCAGGAATATTGTCGCAGGATATAGCGAGTGGGTTTTTATTCTTCCCAGCTCGTCTTGCACATTTACTTCTTTTGGGCGTTTAAACACCGGCACCTATTAGCTGGCTCGTTTGGACATTAGTTTTCTTACATGATTGTATTAAATCAGACTGCAGCTGAATAACTGTCATATATTTTTGCTACTTTTCTAGCTTCTTATTTTTACACAGCTGGACTCCAGAATATTTTGAGAAAGCATTTGGGACGTCTTATTGCATATCATATACGCTCTATGCTAATTGTTTCTTGTTTGAATGATTGAGACATAGAAGTTCTTGACCATAAGAGACTTGATTGTAGCATGCACCCCCTTGTCCAATACAGCTGTGATTGCGGTACGACGGATAGTACCTTGTACGGGGTAGATGGCCATTTCTGTCTCCGTATTCCAGTACTGGGGCGTGACAAAGTTTTAGTGGTGTCCTATATAGGTCTGTTCTGCAGACTTGTGGGGTGTCATGGTCATAGGAGTGTCAATCAAACTTGATCCTTCTTGATACTCTAAATTCGTAATCTTCAATACTCAGCTTGGATTTTCCCAGATTGATTGCTTCCTTGTTCCTTCTCGTCCTGTGCATATTGGTTCTTGTGCTCTTCTTTAGGGCTTCTCCTTTCCCTGATGTTGCAGCAACAGGAGAGGCAGAGTTGCCAGTGGAACGAGATCTTGTGGAACCTCAGCCAAGGATCTGAGTTGAACCCACGATGAATGGGACCGAGCAGCAGTCTCTAGGTGTTCTCGTACCTCCTTCAGTGTCGGCAGCACTGGATACCCAGTCTTGCTAGAGATTATTCGTAGATTGTTGGCTGCATAACAACACCATATGGTGGTGCAAAAACAACAACAACAGATCCAGCAGCAGGAATAGAATGTCCTATTAAACCAAGGGTTACAAACGGCCCTAGAACGAGGCGAGAGAACAAACTCTGGGGCATCTTTTAGAATTTGTAGACTGAATTCCAGATACTTCGATGGCACGTAGGACGCAATCACGACAGATGGTTGGCTCCAGGATATTGAGACCATTCTGACAGCGGCTAAAGTTTTTGTCGAGGAACAAGTTAACTTGGTTCGCCTACAACTCTAAGATCTGGCAAGAGATTGGTGGGCTACGATGGAGGTAGGACTGGGGCATCCTATTTCATAGGTGGATTTCAGGACATGATTCAGGGTGAAGTACTTTGGGATTGTGGCTCAGTATGAGTTACAGCAGAGGTTCATTAACCTCAAGCAAGCAGGAAGGACGGTAGATGGCGATGTGGCAGAGTTTTGCCGACTAAGCAGATTTACTCCAACCATGGTGGCAACAGAGTTGGAGAGAGAAATGAGGTTCCAGCAAGGACTTTACTTGGAGATCTTGCATATGGTAGAGGTGCACGACTACCAGACCTTCGAGGTGGTATTGATAGCAGCCAAGAGGGTCAAACTTACTTCTCAAAGGATGGCATCAAGAAGAGTGGATCGGAAAAGGCCTCATGGATAAAACAATGAGGGAGGACCAGTATCCCGAACATCAACACCATCACCTGGCATTCGTATACATGATTCAGTACCGCGAAGGATGGCAGTTCTAACAGTGACAGTATGTAAGCCCCCTGATTTTCAGAAATTTCTAATTTGGATTTTTCTCAATTTTCTGGAATTTTCTGGAATTTTTCTGTAATTAAAATCTAGACTCTTGGTAATTAAATGATTTTTAATTGTTATTATTTAATATTAAAATATTATAGAAATAATATTTTATGGTGTAAAATAGAAAACTGGACATAGGGTAATTTTCTGCGAATTTATTGGACTCCGAAAATGCGTTTAAAGCCCTAAAAACTATTAAATAAATAAACCGAATTCAAACCCTAAAACTAAATCAGGTTTATTTCAAATAAACCGAACTAAACCAAACCGGACCGACCGGTCTAAGCAAACCCAAACCCAATTCTTTATTGGGTCGGATCCGGGCCCAAAACCTGACCCGACCCGCTAACCCAAACCCGAAACCAACACCGTAACCCTAATCCTAATCCGGCTTCGACTCCGCGGCGGCGCACCTATTTATTGGCCTCGACTTCTGTGCCACCGCCGCAAACCCTAATCGCTCAGCCGCCTTCCTCGACCTCGCTCCACCCGTCCTCGTCGTCGCCGGTCATCTCCTCCGACGAGCCCCGGCCTCTCCGCCCTGCCCTAGCCCGCTGTCCCGTCACCACCTCCCTCCTCAGCCCGCACGACCACCGCACACAGAACTCCTCATTCCGCCCCCTCTTCCTCCTCCCTCCGTAGAGTTGCCCCCGCACGCCGGAGCCCGATCATCTCCTCCGACGAGCCCCGGCCTCTCCGCTCCACCCTAACCCGAAACCCCCTTCACAACCTCCCTCCTCAGCCCACCGCAGACCCGTGAACCCTAAACCGTCCAGCCGCCGTCCCCAACTCGACCCATCTCCACCTGTCGACCTCCACCAATCCTCCGCCTCTATCCCGTCCCCGACCCGCAGTCGCCTATCTCCTCCTTGCCCTACCTAGCCCCGACTCCACAGCAGCCCGACCACCTCCCTCCATTCTCCCCGACGACGAACGTCTTCCCCCGACCCGCGGCGCCCCCAACCTCGACGACGATCCCCATCTCCGCCGTCTCCGACTGCTCTGCCCTAGACTTCCTCCTCCTCCCTCGTCCTTACCCCGACACCAACCGCAGCAGCAACCTTCTCCACCTGTCGACTCTGCCATCCCCTCCGCCTGAAGCCGCCCAGCCGGCGATCCCCTCGCCGTCCTCCTCCCGAGCAGCCACTCCCCGGCCGCCCCGAGCACAGCCACCCTCCGACGAGTCCCCAGCGCCTTGCGACAGAAACCCTAACCCTAACGCAGCACGGACACAGGACACGGACGCAGGACACGAAGGAGACACTCGGACATAGGAAATTATCGTTCACGGAGCCCTGTTCAGGTAACCCGTTCTCTCTCCTCGTTGACCCATTTTATGTCCCGTCAGTTGTGACGCGTAGACTGTGTGACCCGCTCGGTGCCCGTGCAACCCGCTCGGTGCGTCGCGTCCAGTGGCGATCGCAAACCGCGATCCAAAAAAAGGAAAACCAATACCCCGTTTCACCCCGAAACTGAGTACGTCCCGCCAAACGGGATAACTTGGTCGCACGCGGTCTTTACCGAAATGTGCGTATCGTTGATAGGACGTGTGAGATTTCGTAGAAGCTGATTTGGATGTGCGTGCACACCGGAATCAACGCATATCCGCCGACAACGCCCCGTATCTACCTGTTCTAGAACACGTCGTAACTTTGTGTGCACAAGTCGGATCGAAACGAAACTTACGCCATCGGACTCGTAGTAATACGCTGGTTCTGTGACCCAAGTTTGGTTCGATTTTGAGAACGTTGACAAAATCGCGTATCGTGGGCCCCACGGGCTCCACTTGACGGGCGATTTTGTGATCGGCTCATCGGAATCCAATTCTGGAAGTTCCGTTGGGTTTGTCTCATCGTTCCTAACTTGTTGACACTAAGTTTGGCGAATTTGGAGACCTTTGACCCTGACACAATTTTCGGTGCAAAGCGGCCCACATATGGACCCCGCTTTGACCAGAAACTGTGATTTTTGCCCTTGTGTCCAAATTGGACTCAAGGACAGGCGTTTCTAGCTATTTGATATTTTCTGAATCTAATGGTGATGTTTATTTCAGCAACCGGAGTAGTACCTGCAGATCACACTGAGATCAGAGCTACAGTTGGAGCCAGAACCCCAGGCAAGTGTACCTCGCCAAAACTTGCAGTTCTTGTTAGTTATTCCTTTGACTATATATATATATTTGTGCATGCTTGACCTAGGACCGTGTGACTTACTTAGCGTCCGATTACTAGTCGGGTGCCAACACCGTACGCGGCATTGTGTAATATCATCTAGACATGGATACCGAGACCCTACATTCTCGTACTTGCCTTATCAAGTACCTCATAACCCAGGACACTTGACACTATTCATGAGACAGAATCTTCCTGAGATATTCATGGTGATTCTGTATAGGATACATGTTACATGACTTAGACATTATATTCTTAGATCTCATTATGACTTACTGTATTAGTTATGATCCTGTGTGGCATAGACATGAGACGTCGTGGACATGAGACGTATGATTACATTGGGTGGAAAGAGACACACAGGCTACAGGTTGATTATATATATTATGACGGCGTCTCAGTCTCTCTCTGAGCTAGACAGCTAACGGTGTCTCAATCTCTCGCTGAGCTAGACAACCACATGATATCACTACTACCGGCTCCCCGACACAGAGCTTGTAGTGGTTTCAGCCTGAGTTCTAGTGCTGCTCTTATCTTGCATTTCACTTAGTTGGTTATATAGTTTACACTATTGAGACACACAGGCTACAAGTTGACTATATTGTGCCGGCGTCTCAGTCTTTTGCTGAGGTAGACGACCACATGATATCACTGCTACCGGCTCTCCGATACAGAGCTTGTAGTAGTCTCAGCCTGAGTACTGGTGATGTTCTCACCTGCATTTCACATAGATGGTTACATATTTACCCTATTTATTTCGTTGACTATTTCACTGCATTATTATGGCTTGTATTTTCTGTACCTTGCTATGTCCCCTGAGGACCTGGATCCGGATTATGTCCCTAGGATTAGCAGAGGAGATCCACCCAGAGTTATACAGTACAGGAGCATTAGCAGGAGCAGACATTGGAGCAGTACCAGATCTATTAGACGATTGATCACCGAGGTTATCTTCTGAGTATATACTGTTCCATACTCAGTATTGGTTGTAGTTATCTTTATTCTTGTAGCTTGACAGATGTATCAGACTCATTGTCGGGTTATTCCCCGAGTTTATATTTTATTGAGATTGATATTGCTTTATGATTCTGATATTGTTGTATTCATATCTGTGGATGAGATTAGTATATCTAGACCCTTATTGTTGTACTACAGCTTAAGCATGCCCCGGTGGATCCATTAAATTGGGTTTGTCCATCGGTGTGTGCTGTTGGCCATTGCCACGTGTCTAGTCCCTCGATATTTTGGGACTGGGACGTGACACAGTACCAACTCGACAACAGCAGCCGAGGCAGCAGCATCAGCAACAACTACAACGACGGAGAGCGCCGACAGGTTGTACCTACTGAAAAAAGGGAGGTCATACACGGGATGTTTGTCGGGCAGCTAATAGACTATGTTTAAGATGTGTTAGCCCTGATCACAAGATTGCCACGTGCCCATTGATTCAGAGGCCAGGAGGGCTAATACAACAGTTTTCTGCATTGCCAACTCTAAGGGCAGTGCATCAAGGAGGACCAGCAATAGCAGTACAGCCTCTGGCTTAACATCCGTTGCCGATGCAGGCCCAGCTTTATAGGCAACAACAACAGAATCAGCAAGGACAACAACCAGGACAGCAAGGAAGATAGCAGCAAGGAGCTCGACAAGGCCAAGGACATGCACTAACCTTATCTTTAGAGGAAGCAATAGCGTCAGGCGATATAGTGGCAGTTAATATTTTTGTTACAAACTTTTCTGCCATGGCTTTATTTGATTCTGGAGCTTCACACTCATTTATATCTACACAATATGCGACACATATTGGATTGAAGTTTGAGGCATTGCCAGCAAGGCTGAATATACTCACTAGCAATGGGATCGTAGAAGTTAGTAGGTTGTTCCTAGCATGTCCAATCGTAGTATGTTGCTATCTATTACCTAAAAAGTTGATCGAGTTTCCAATGGATAACTTTGACGTTATCTTAGGCATGGACTGGTTGAGAGACAATCATGCAATGATAGACTGTCATGAGGGTAGAGTGTTGTTTAGAATTCCTGGTCTAAAAGAGTTTGTCCTTAGCAGAATAGCAAGAGACCAGCACAAGGGAGGATTCACAACCATAGCAAAAGAAGCAAATCCGCTACCCAAGATAGTTGAAGAGTTCACGGACATCTTTCCCAATGATCTTCTCGAATTACCCCCAGTGAGGGCAGTAGAGTTCTGTATAGAGTTGATGCCAGGAGCAGAACCAATATCCCAGAAGGTGTACCCAATTACCCCCAGTGAGGGCAGTAGAGCTCCAAGGCTCCAGAGTGGACTCCACGCCTTAGCACGCACTGTAAACTCCCTCACCCAAAAATAGGTATTTTGTGTGTATTTTGTATTTCTTGTATTTATTTTAGATTATTTTTTAAAACAATTAGAACCCAATGATTATATTAGGACACTTCACCATGGTTTGGACATTAATAATATAGGATGGCCCCAAAATCTGTATCTTCCTTCATAGGAAGTAGTCTACACAGGAGACACTACATATATGATCTTTTTGTGGCACAAGAATTTAATCCCTTGGTATTAGTAGGACATTAGTGTAACGACCATAGATTATGTGTTAAATATTTAGAAATTTATATATATAATTTATTTGTGGTCATTTTCCAATTCCAACTTCCAACTATTAGCATTCCATAATTTCCTGTGTCAAGTTAGACATTTTTTTCTTTTTATAAATGTGCATATTATTTACTATTATCATATTTTGTTGAATATCCATTTAATTAATTACTTAGTTAACTAGATAATAAAATTATTTGATTTATAACTAAATAAAAATCTAATTAATAATTATTAAATATTTTCATAAAATATTTTGGGTGCAGTATTATATTAGAACTTTACAAAGTAATTTTCTAAAATTTATTTTGTATGCAAATATTATTTTTGGAAATTTTTTTCGTCATCTATAAATATAAATATATATATATGTTAATATATATATATATATATATATATATATATATATATATATATATATATATATATATATATATATATATATATATATATATATATATATATATATATTAATAGTAATAATGATAACGATAATGATAATGATAATAATAATAATAATAGTGATGATGATAATAATAGTATTAGAATAGTAATAATAAAAGAAAAAGAATTAAATAAAAAAGAAAATGAAAACAAAACAAAACAAAAGAAAAGAAAAGAAAAGAAAAAGAAAAGAAAAAGAAAAAGAAATAGCAATATAAATAGAAACCTAACAAAACCCTAAACTACTTAATTCCTAATCCCTAAAACCTAAACACTAAAGCTCCTAATCCACCCCCACCCCCCGCGCAGATCACACCACCCCCCCAATCTCGAATTCTCTCTCTCTCCCCTCTCCCTGTGTGTGTGTGTGTATATATATATATATATATATATATTTCAATCCGAACCCTAACCTTACCCCAGCCCGGCGACCGACCACTCCCTCCCCCCGACGACCTCCGAACGGCCGCCGCCCAGACCGCCGTCGTCCGTCTCCGCGTGTGCGTATGCGCACTTGTGCGTAGTTTTGCCCCATCTTCAAGGTACCTTATCTCCTTCATCTCTCATCCTTTTCTCGAGAGGTTTATCCGTGTACGTTCACAACTTAACCCTCTAGGATTTTCATTCAAGCAGAAAAAAATTTTGTGCCCAAGATTGGTCGAAAAATCGACCAAAAAATGGCCGAAAAACTAACCAAAACAGTTCAGAAACTTTACCCCAAACCCTCATGTTCACACCTAATTTGTCATCAACCTGTTTAATATTTTTAAAAACTAATTAAAGGATTTTCTTCTCAATATAACCAAGAATTTTTGTGTCCTTTTAGTTTTTAATAATTCGTTCTATGTGTTAAATTATTCGGCCTATAAAACGACCAAAAACTTGATAATTTTAAACTAAAATTTTATGATACGGAGTGCGCCCCACCAAACGGGACTGCCTTGTCGCATATCAATTATGCTGAAAGGCGCGTATGGTATATCCTGACAAGTAGGCTTTCGCGGAAGTGGATTCGGACGTGTGTGCGCGTCGGAATCAACATGTATCCGTAAAAAGTTCTAGTATCGTGACTTTTGCAAAACAACACACCAATTTGTGTCCGGTAGAGAGAATGTGACAAAACTTGCGCCATTGTATTCGTGGTATCACGTTGGTCCTGTGACCCAAGTTTCACGCGATTCTGAGATAGTTGACCAAGCCGCCTATTTGCGGGCCCTATAGTTGATTTTAAGGGCGAATTTGTGTTCGGCTCACCGGAATCCAAAATTGGACATACCGTTGAGTTCGTATTGACGTTTAAAATTTGTTTAACTTATAATTTGTCCCATTTAGAGACCTTTACCTCTGGCATACTTTTCGGTGCAAAGTGATCCACATGTGGACCCGCTTTGACCCAAAATTATCGTTTTGCCCCTGTATCCAAATTGGATGAAAGGGTAGGCTTTTCTGACTATCTTGCTTATTTCGAGAATGTTGGTGATATTTATTTCAGCATCCGGAGATGTTCATTCGGAGGCCATAGTTTTTGATCCTCTATACTAGACACCTGGACGTTTATACTAGGCAGCTTTCTTGCCAGGCAAGTATACCTTGCCATTGTATTATGATTTACATTACATATGGTGCATGTATTTTATTTCTATCATTTAGTTCATATATTATAAATGCTATATAAACTGTGCGTCCAAGAATAACTTGAGTGCAACGAGGGTGACGTCATATTTTGTCTTTATTATATTATGTATGTCGACATAGTTTTACGAGACCACCACATGATCATGAGACATTCTTATATTTTACTTGGCTATAGCACATTTCTTACACGAGTTGTGAGTCTCATATAGATCACGGACTTACGTATTGACTGATCATTAGTACGTATGGGACGTACGAGAGGGAATAACTGCTGATAGAATTTGCATAATTAGAAGACTTTGCAGTTATTAGAGGTCTCATCGTATCATGGATATGACATGCTTAGAGCATGGGGTAGGGAGGACAACAAGTAAGGCGTTTGGGCTCCTTTGCACTTTCCTTGTGTAACCCGTACGCTCCGCCGGAGATGCGCGGTCATAATGACCACTATATATTATTATTATCAGGCGGCCTCTGGCGTTCAAAAGATGACATGCTTTGTAGGCCCCTGATTCTCCGAGAGAATCATGCCAATCCCATTTTAGCCAGATAGCCCATGTGTTGGAAAGTTGTTCTCAAAGTGCATTCACATAGGTGGTTAGATGACCCTTTGGATGTTTATTTTCAGTACTTTATTGGCATGCTTCTATGTATCTTGTTACGTCCCTCTGAGGACCTGGTCCCTTTCCAGGTGTAGACGATCTTGACTATTCGTAGGAGCACGGATCAGGACTTGCTACTTATCTCTATTTCGAGGAGGCCTTCTCTTCGAGCCTCATTGTTCATTAGATGTACTCATTTTGTTCCTCTTATATTCTAGTTTGGTAGTGGATTTGTCTCCACCCAGCTACTTGTTTTATCAAGCATCTTATACTTGATTCAGTTATATAGTTGATTGGTTATTTATTTCTATTTGATTCTGTGGATGAGATTTAGTTATGCCCTGTGACTTGTGATAAATATATACCACTTGTAAATTATTGTTCATAATACAGCATACGTATGTGTTATGGTTTCCATATATTGGAGTTGCCATAAACATACGGCTGGCATGCTTACGTATTCCTAGTCCTACGTATTTTGGGACTGGAGCGTGACATATTTTTAGTGGTGGCCCATGCAGGTCGAGAGTATATTGTCTCGATTACGTTACTGTACCGAGCAAGCCTACAAATACGATTATAGGATCTCATCCACATTTGACTATGACTCACCTTTCTTTTAACCTTCCTATTTAAATAATTGCATCATGCTTGATTCATGTACTTCCCTAATAGTTCCTTGAGTATAGTCTTCTGTTAGAATATAGGAATCCTTGTTGTTAGGATGATAATTAGGGTAACATTCCTACTAAGAATACAACTAGAATATTGACACATCACTAAGTTTAGAATACCTAATGAACCCTAGCATCCCTTACCTGTAGGATAATTGACCATTACCCCTTGATATATTTATGAAGGACTTGAGAGTAGTATAGACACTACTAGGGTTAGTTAGAAATTTGACCATATTGATTGACCCTAGTATTGAGGAGCTAATAGAAATCCAAGGTTGAATATTAGAACTAAACCTAACTTTCATAGTGAGATAATATTAGAATAATAAATTTAGATTCTTGTCTTGATATTAACAGAACAGTACCTTAGGAAGCCAAGAGGATGAATATAACATTTTCTTTGATCATACCTCGAATACAGAGACTAGCATACCACTCCCCCTAGAAAATCACGATATTATTAAGAGTCTCTCTATTTAATTTTATATCTTGTTCCTCCGAAACCTTAACGCTCTCTATTTGTGCGACGACTAAAAATTTTCTTCACCTTTCAATTCGTGTCACCTAGCCCTTCTGATTGTAGGCCAAGTGATTTCCTTTATGTTAGGATATATAGGTTGCTATGATTATAGTTGATAATCTTGAATTTTGAAATATATGCTTAGTAGTTAGAACTTGATAGTTTGAGTTGTTCATTTAGATTATAATTTTATGATTATACTTTAGTTTTAAATCACGTAATTTGCATCCATATCTCAATACAGGTTATATCCTCTTTCACTTGAGAGCCAGTAACTTCTCCATCCTTAATATTAACACCTTTATTCTATAAGCACTATGATTAAGACTTAAGATGACCATTACCTATGGAGTTTTATAATGCAATAGGATACCCTAATAAGTACCAAGATCTTTTTTTCGTATACCCTAACAAGAGTTTCTACTTTATCCCCACAAGGCAGTTACAGTATTAGTTTATTCTTTTAAGTTGGGAAGTATGCCTCACAACCTAGTATCACATAGTCTTTTTGACTTATTAATGAAGTATAATTGAATGACACCAACTATAGGCTTCCATAAGGAGATAGTGTCACCACCCCATTTCCAGAGCCGGGTATTTTTTTTTATTTTTAATTTAGTTAATTGTGCATTATTTTTATTTAATTGTATTTATAATTAATTATTGATTGTATTATATTTTTATTGTTTGTTTTAGGATTTTGGCTAGCCTGGACTCATGTCAGACCCTAGTGGACCCATGTCCGACCCAGCCCACACCCTTGTGAGAATTATTTTGGGGCTTAGAAATTTTTATTTTATTTTTAGGAGGTTAGTTGGAGAGATTTGGAGTTAGTTTGAGTGTTTTTGGAACCCGGAACCCAAAACCAAGTGTGTAGGGGCATTTTGGTAATTTTCCAACTTGTAAACCCCCTTTATTATTTCTTGGCCGGCCTATTCCAGTCCCAAACCGTGGAACACAGCAGCTCTTCTTCCCTCTCTTCATTCCACTCTTCTTCTTCTTCATTTCTTCTTCTCCACTTCTTCTTTCTTCTTCCTTCTCCTTCAAAGTAAGTTCCTCTTCCTATTTTCTTCCTTCTTTCTTCCATTCCTTCTTTATTTGTGAATCCTAACCCTACATTCTTCCCTAACCTAGGTGGGTAGAGCCTAGATTTTGTGTTGGAGCTTGGATTGGGAGCTTGGAAGCTTGGATTGGAGGATTTGGAGCATTTTGGAGATTTTGGCTTGGGATTCCAACTTCCAAGAGGTAAACCCTGATTTTCCCCCTTGTAATTATTTTTATATAGTGTAGTTAATATTTTAGAACCTTCCTAGACCCTTAGGCTACCCGTGGGAGGAAGTTGGAACTAGTTTGGTTGGGTTTAGAGACTTTAACACTAGGTTTTGTGCCAATTTCGGGTGGAATCCAAATTTGGCCCAATTTTGGGTGATGCCCTAGGTTAGATGGACCTAGGTAGACGTTGTCGGGTGTCTTGAGGGTGAGTGCGTGTCTCCGTTCGGACACGGAAAGCCGTGTCGCGAAGAAACGGGCGTTTCGGGCAAAATTGGAGCTTTTCGTCGTCGCCGATTCTAAGTGCGTGTGCGTTTCCACCACGGGCCTAGAATCGACGCGGGAGAGCATTTTCTAGGATCTAGACATCGTTTAGGATACGTGGGTAAATTTTGGGCCGATTCCGAGTTCGTTTGGTGTGCGTTTCAGGAGGTTTTCCGAGCCGCGCACCACGTGTTCGTCGAAATGACCGAACGGCCATTTCGACTTGGTTTCCTCGTTTCGGGCTTGTGCGCGCATTGGGTTAGTATCGGGGAGTGTGTGCTAGAGTTTTTGAGTTATATTTTATATATTTTAGGGTGTTGGTGAGTGTCGGGGTCGTTGGGCGTGAGTGGGGCGTGTTGTTTGTGTGTGGTTGTGGTAGTATTGTGTTTGTGTATATATATATATATATTTATATATAATTGTATGTGTGTTTATGTATATATAGATATTTATGTGTGGTTATGTGTTTGTGAGTGTGTTAGTGAGTGCTAGTGTATGTGTGTAGGTGAGTATGTGAGTGAGTGCTTGTGTGAGTGTGTAGGTGAGTGTGTGTGAGTGTGAGTGAGTGTTTATAGGTATATAAAAATAAGTTTATATATATATATATATATATGTATATATATTTATATATATATGTATGAGTGTTTGTGTGTGTGGTTGTGTGTTTGTGAGAGTGTGTGTTAGTGTGTGTGAGGGTGTGTGAGTGTGAGAGTGTGTGAGGATATATATATATATATATATATATATATATATATATATATATATATATATATATATATATATATATATATATATATATATATATATATATATATGTATGTGTGTGAGAGTGTATATGTATATATATATATATAGATATATATGTGTGTATATATATATAGATATATGGGTGTTTATATATATATATAGATATGTGTATATAATTATATGTGTGTGTGTGTGCTTGTGTTTGAGTGTGTGAGTGTTTATATATATATGTAGATATATGTGTGTTTATAGGAGAGAGTGTGTGTGTGTATGTGAGATGAGAGGGGGGGGAACCAACTGCAGAAGGGCAGCAGCTGCTGCTGCACTGCAGCAGCAGCACAGCAGCAGCAGGAAGCTGCAGCAGCAGCAGCAGGGTGAAGCTGCAGCAGCAGCAGCAAGTACAATATGCAGCAGCAGCAGCAGCAATAACAGCATGCAGCAGCGGCAGTACGAGCTAGAGCAGCAGCAGCATTCGCCGGGAGGTAGTAGAGGGATAGTTAGATAGTTAGATAGCTATTAATTGATAACTAGTTTATAGATATATTAGATAGATAGATAGGTATCTATAGATTGATAAATAGATAATTAATAGATAGATACATAAATAGATTAGATAGATAAATAGATAGATAACTAGGTAGTTAGATATATGGATAGATAGATAGATAGATAGTTTGATAGATTGGTGGATAGATGGTTAACTAGATATATAGATAAATAGATTCATAAATAGGTAGATAGGTATCTAGGTAAATAGGTACTATATAGATACTAGATAGTTAGATAGATAGTTAGATACATAGATAGATAATAGATGGATAGTTAGATAGATAGATAGGTAGTGGATAACTAGATATAAATAGATAGGTATATTATATAGGTAGATACTAGATAATAGATAGTTATATATATAGATACTTAGATACATAGCTAGATAGATAGTTAGATATCTAGATCTAGATATATATATATATGTATACGTATACGTAAGGTATGTGTAAGATAAGGTAAGGTATTGGGTATAGATATATAGGTATATGCCTATATGTATTAGATATCTATATTTTAGCCTAGATTATAGCTAGATATATATGTTTATGCATAGTTAGTTAGCTAGAGGGGTAGTCGGGTTGAGTTTAGAGCGGTATCTCAATACCTTGAGATACCGAGGTATCTCAATACCTTAAGATAACCAAGGTATTGGGTTTCGAGCGGGGTTTTTGAGCAATAGCCTAGGAATAGTATTGGAGTAATTTTTATATGCTTATGTGTATATATTTACGCGTGCTAGCATAGGTTTTAGCGGATTTAGGCGGGGTGCGTAGCCTAGGTTGAGGTATCGGATACCGAGGGTATCCCGGTATCTCAAGGAGGCGAGTTTGTGAGTTTTCTAGCTTAATGAGCTCGGTTTGACCTAGAATTTCAGGAGCACCCTAGTTTGACCCAGACTTGACCGTAGTTGACTCGGTTGACCGCCAAAGTCAACTTTTGACCTAGTTTTGACCTATAGTTGACTTTTTGGACCCAGAGTTGACTTTTTGACCCAGATTTCACCGGTTTGACCCGTTTGACCTAGAACGACCCTAGAAGCCTATTTTTAGTTATTTTATATCTGTTTAACTCATTAGAACCCTGTTTAACCTTGCTTTTCGCATTAGGTCCTTGCGACACCGGTTCGGATCGCCAGTTGCTCAGGACGTCAGGCGAGTACATTCTCTGATAGTTTTTATTATCTGATGATTATTATAATTCAGCTTCTAGTATAGTATCATATGATTATTCTGGCACAACACGGGACACTGATTGATATTTCTGGATTCATTTACTTGCGACACATACATTTCATGTTTCTGGCCTCTATTCTGGAATCACTACTGGCATCACTACTGGCATCACCTACAGGCATCACTCATGTTCAGGCTGGACTCATCTTGATTTGCGTGTCGGGTCTTGGATCCACTTGTATTAGTCGGGGCGGGGAAGTACTCGAGTAGACAAGTAAATATTCCTATCTGGCATCATCAGGAATCACTCTCTCTGGTCTAATCTGGAATGATAGCAGCCGCGCACCCAGTGCGCGGTGAGCCGTACTTACCCCTAGCCGTTTACATGTCGAAACAAGTATTTCAAAGACACCGAGTTCATTCTTTATAGTCTGGACTCTCATGCATTTTTTGACTTGTCTTACTTACATGTTTCTGGACTTGACTCACTACATATTTTTTATGCTGGACTCACTACACGTTCATGTGCACGGACTTGATCTTAGCTTAGATTTCCTGTATCTTGTAGTTATTACTATCTTGCTCTGATATCCATGCATCTTTACCTTTATGCACCAGTTATATATATTTTCTGTTTCATACTTGCTTTATTTTTTTTGCTACTTGCTATAACTGTTTTATAGTTTTTATCATTTAAATGGAACTGCTGTTAGAGATGTACTTGCTCCAGTCCTGACTGGACATATTTTTCAGAGTATCCGGAGGAGTGGTGTCCGACGTTTTATGGACCTGAGCCTGTCGATGGTGCAAACAGGGACCCTCTAGTTTAGGGATGATTTTCGGATTGGTAGCTGGGATCACTAGGATCTTGTTGTTGTTTTATTAGCTTTTAGCACCGGATTTATCTCCGGTTTTGGATTGAGACCTTGTATTGTATATTATTTTGGATGTTGTATTATTTTTATTGATGTTGTGGTTGTTGTAGTAGTTGTTGTTGGTTAGACTTTATAGTTGTTAGATCTCTGTGTTATCTTATCGTGCTTAGATTCGTGATTGAGTATATTGTGGTTATCATTATGATATTGCTCCTCCGTTTGGAGTTGAGATCTTGACAGGTTTATATATTATTTGTGTGGTTGCCCTCCTTTTGGAGAGGTCATGGCCGATTTTTGTGTGAGATTATTATTTAGATAGTTGACCTAGACAGCGTTCTACCGCCGATGCTGCGGCGTAGGCTGGACGTACCCACGACTCATGCCCGATTTTTCGGGTGCGGGTCGTGACAGATAGTGTTTATAGTGTTTATCCAGACTGTAGAACTTAGAGGCCATACCCCCATTGGGTCGACTAGAGCCTTAGACAAGGAGTTAGTATGAAAAATGTAGAGGCACAACACTGGACAAGTCTCATCTTCTTGGTGAACTTGAATTAATTTGTACCTTACATCATAATCCAGCGTATTTATATTTTCTGTACTACCACGACTTATGCTGCTATTTTATAACCTAGTTTTACAAACTTATTCTTTGATCGAGCTTGTTCATGACATATGCGTTATTGGGGACGCCTACTAATATATTGTCTAAATTAGAATCATTGTATTATAGTCTGGACAATCTTAGTGCGCTTGGTTCGCTCTTCACATGACTATTTTACGTGGATTGAGATATATAGTTGACTAATAGACAAATATACTTGTCCTCTAGACAGGTCAGAGCATATCATATCAGGTACATAATTGTTCTGATATGAACATGCGAATAAGAATTTACCAAAATAGGATTTCAATCCACAACTGCCTTGGAAACTCCCTTTTGAATTCTTTAATCGCCTTGATCCCCATACTTGTATTCTATTACCTCCTTCTTGAATTCTTTATTATTGTTTTTCGTCTTCCCCTATTTCGGAAAAACGAACGTTCGTGCTTAGCATAAGTTTGATATACGGAGAATAATAGATATACCCCAAAGGCCAATCACATTACTTGGTGACTATCTTTCGTAATTAAGGGCACATCACATGTGAGATATTTTGTGTGTTAAAATTTTTGAGGATTGAATAACATGATTAAATGATTTGAGGAAGTTTTTCTTAAATGTATAGCCTTATGTGATAGATGGATAAATTCTAAGATGGGTAGAAGTTGCATTGTCAACTTGAGGTAATTTTTTTTATTGTGATCAAGTAAGATTAGATTGAGAGATTTAAGTCATTTTAATTTTGAGAATTTTTAGAAGAATGATTAAGACGATGAGGATTAATTAATTTTGAAATTTTGATATTGTGGACCAAATATTTATACTTTGAGCACATGATTTAAATTTTGAATATTGAAGGTTGAATGAATGATTTAAATTTTGAGGATAAATATAGAATTTTAGACTTGAACATTGGTGGATTGAGTTCAAAATTTTACAATTTGATGATTGAATTAAAAGTTGAATGTTGATTGTTGGATCATCTATTTGAAATATTGAGGATGAAAATCGAATTTAAAATTTAAAGAGTACAAAATTCTTAAGTTGAGAATAGGAATAAGATTTGATTAGAATTGTTTTCTAGAGGAGATTATGATAGTTGGAGATCGTGATGTAAAATTTGATATGGGTTATTTAAATCGTGAAAATGTCATATAGATTTAACTTAAATTTGGATGTGATCATTTAAAAATCGAGAAGAGATTACGATTGATTGAATTTTGATTTAAACAGTGGTTATTTAAATTTTGGAAGAGATTGCGATTGACTTACCTTATATACGAATGAGAAGGATTCAGCAAATCATGCCTTATTTTTAATTTAGAGGACGAAATTCTTTTAAGTTGGGTAGATTGTAAACCCCCTCACCCAAAAATAGGTATTTTGTGTGTATTTTGTAGTTCTTGTATTTATTTTAGATTATTTTTTAAAATAATTAAAACCCAATGATTATATTAGGATACTTCACCTCGGTTTGGACATTAATAATATAGGATGGCCTCAAAATTTGTATCTTCCTTCATAGGAAGTAGCCTACACAGGAGACACTACATGTAGGATCTTTTCGTGGCACGAGAATTCGATCCCTTGGTATTAGTAGGACATTAGTGTAACGACCATAGATTATGTGTTAAATATTTAGAAATATATATATATATATAATTTATTTGTGGCCATTTTCCAATCACAACTCCCCACAATTAGCATTCCATAATTCCCTGTGTTAAGTTAAAAAAAATTTATTTTTATAGATGTGCATATTATTTACTATTATCCTATTTTGTTGAATATCTATTTAATTAATTACTTAGTTAATTAGTAATACAATTATTTGATTTATAACTAAATAAAAATCTAATTATTAATTATCAAATATTTTTATAAAATATTTTGGGTGCAGTATTTTATTAGAACTTTATAAAGTAATTTTTTAAAATTTATTTTTTGTGCAAATATTATTTTTGGAATTTTTTTCATCATTTATAAATGTAAATATATATATGTTAATATATATATATATAGTTATTAATAGTAATAATGATAATGATAATGATAATAATAATAATAATAGTAATAATAGTGATGATAATAATAATAGTATTCGGATAGTAATAATAAAAGAAAAGAAAAGAAATTTAAATAGAAAAGATAATGAAAAGAAAACAAAAAAAACAAAAAAGAAATAGCAATAGCAATATAAATAGAAACCTAACAAAACCCTAAACTACTTAATTCCTAATCCCTAAAACCTAAACACTAAAGCTCATAATCCCCCCCCCCCCCCCCCGCAGACCACAGCACCCCCCCCAATCTCGAATTCTCTCTCTCTCCCCTCTCCCTGTGTGTGTGTGTGTGTGTGTGTGTGTGTGTGTGTGTGTGTGTGTGTGTGTATATATATATATATATATATATATTTCAATCCAAACCCTAATCCTACCCCCAACCCAGCGACCGACCCCCACCCCCCGACGACCACCGGCCGGCCGCCGCGCTGCCGCCACCCGCGCTGCCCGGACCGCCGTCGTCCGTCTCCGCGTGTGCGTAGTTTTGCCCCATCTTCAAGGTACCGTATCTCCTTCATCTCTGGTCCTTTTCTCGAAAAGTTTATCCGTGTACGTTCACAACCTAACCCTCTAGGATTTTCATTCAAGCGGGACAAATTTTTGTACCCTAGATTGGTCAAAAAACCGACCGGAAAATGGCCGAAAAACTGACCAAAACAGTTCAAAAACTTTACACCAAACTCCCATGTTCACACCTAATTTGCCATCAACCTGTTTAATATTTTTAAAAACTAATTAAAGGGTTTTCTTCTCAATATAACCAAGAATTTTTGTGTTCTTTTAATTTTTAATAATTCGTTCTATGTGTTAAATTAATCGGCCTCCAAAACGACCAAAAACTTGATAATTTTAAACTGAAATTTTGTGATACGGAGTGCGCCCCGCCAAACGGGACTGCCTCATCGCATACCAATTAAACCAAAAGGCACGTATGGTATATCCTGACAAGTGGGCTTTCGCAGAAGTGGATTCAGACGTGTGTGCGCGTCGGAATCAACCCGTATCCGTAAAAAATCCCCGTATAGCAACTTTTGCAAAATACCATACCATTTTGTGTACGCTCGTCGGAATGCGACAAAACTTGTGCCATTGGATTCGTGGTATCACGCTGGTCCTGTGACCCAAGTATCACGCAATTTTGAGATATTTGACCAAGCCGCCTATTTGCGGGCCCCATAGTTGACTTTAAGGGCGAATTTGTGTTCGGCTCACCGGAATCCAAAATTGGATAAACCGTTGAGTTTGTATCGATGTTTAGAATTTATTTGACTTATAATTTGTCTCATTTAGAGACCTTTACCTCTGGCACACTTTTCGGTGCAAAGTGACCCACATGTGGACCCGTTTTGATCCAAAATTACCGTATTGCCCCTGTGTCCAAATTGGATGAAAGGGTAGGCTTTTCTGACTATCTCACTTATTTCGGGAACGTTGGTGATGTTTATTTCAGCATCCATAGATCTTCATTTGGAAGCCATAGTTTTTGATCCTCTATACTTGACACCTGGACGTTTACACTATACAGCTTTCTTGTCAGACAAGTATACCTTGCCATTGTACTATGATTTATATTCCATATAGTGCATATATTTTATTTCTTTCATTTAGTTCATATATTTTAAATGCTATATAAACTGTGTGTCCAAGAATAACTTGGATGCAACGACGGTGACGTCGTATTTTGTCTTTATTATATATTATGCATGTCGACCTAGTTTTATGAGACCACCACATGATCATGAGGCATTCTTATATTTTATTTGGCTGTGACACATTTCTTACAAGAGGTTTGAGTATCATATAGATCACGGAATTACGTATTGACTGATCATTAGTACGTATGGGACGTGCGATAGGGAATAACTGCTGATAGAATTTGCATAATTAGAAGACTTTGTAGTTATTAGAGATCTCATAGTGTCATGGATATGACATGCTTAGAGCATGGGGTAGGGAGAACAACAAGTAAGGCGTTTGGGCTCCTTTGCACTTTCTTGTGTAACCCGTACGCTCCGTCAGAGATGCACGGTCATGATAACCACTATATATTATTATTATCAGGCGGCCTCTGACGTTCAAAAGATGACATGCTTTGTAGGCCCCTGATTCTCCGAGAGAATTATGCCAATCCCATTTTAACCAGATAGCCCACGTGTTGGAAAGTTGTTCTCAAAATGCATTCACATAGGTGGTTAGACGACCCTTTGGATGTTTATTTTCAGTACTTTATTGCATGCTTCTATGTATCTTGTTACGTCCCTCTGAGGACCTGGTCCCTTTCCAGGTGTAGATGATCTTGACTATTCGCAGGAGCACGGATCAGGACTTGCTACTTATCTCTATTTCGAGGAGGCCTTCTCTTCGAGCCTCATTGTTCATTAGATGTACTCATTTTGTTCCTCTTATATTCTAGTTTGGTAGTGGATTTATCTCCACCCAGCTACTTATTCTATCAAGCATCTAATACTTGATTCAGTTATATAGTTGATTGGTTATTTATTTCTATTTGATTCTGTGGATGAGATTTAGTTATGCCCTGTGACGTGATAAATATATACCACTTGTAAATTATTGTTCATAATACAACGTACGTATGTGTTATGGTTTCCATATATTGGAGTTTCCATAAACATACGGCTGTAATGCTTACGTATTTCTAGTCTTACGTATTTTGGGACTGGGGCGTGACACGCACAAAGGAGGTATCCGCACAGAACGAGGTTCTCCCGCACTCTGCAAGCAATCTGGTGGGTTATCAGTACATGAATGCACTAGTGGGGAGGCTTCTCGCCCGCTCGACAAATCTAAACATGCTATTTAGGTTCCGTGCACCATCTATTAAGTTATGTTTCTAATCTTGCCTTAGGATCAGTTTCATGGCAATAATATAAAGCCTAACTCGTGCGGCAGTGCGCCATGCGATATAAGAGGAAATACGGCGTGACTTACCAACTTACCATCCGTCCTTCCCTGTCCAAGGCAAACCAAGTTAAATCAAGACGAGCATGTATATTGAAATCCAGGGGCAAATAACATATGCAAACACAAGTGTAGTGAACGAGATTTTGTTTCGGGTGCACGAGTATACAAGTTATCCAGAAGTATTGCAGAGGATGTTCTAGGATTCCATATATACAATTGTGTTATGATCGTTCAGGTATTTCAGATATTCTCGATGCGATATAATGACTAGCACGCGGATTGCCGCTAAGCGAGGATGACTTATCTATATGAACAGGAATCGCTGATTTAGCCATAAAGGACGACTAGTCACTGGCAAGGATGGTATGTAACGAAAGTACAGGGTGTGCTACAAGCCATCTCAACCAGTACAGTAGACTATACAGGAGTTCCGCCCGGATTGGATCGGTGTCAGTGCCCCAGCGACCGTCCGCGAAACTATGACCTTGTGCACAAGTTGTCCGCGACATGCAAGTCTCTAATCTTCGGGCCTCTGTTCAGGTACAGGATCAAGTTCAAGGCAGGATATAACAGGTACAAGTTTGAGGCATAATTTTTCACAATTGTATATCGATTCCCAAGCCAGTTAATTCAGTATGTGACAAGTATTGCTCCGCGAGCTGTGATCCTTAGATTATTGACTTGGTGCAAATCCTCTGGTTCGGGAATAATGTCTTGGCGACCTAACGGTCTCGAATACTTTCAGGTTCATACTTGCACGGAACGACTATTTGATAGTCTTCCGAGGAACTTAGATGAATGCAATACAAGGTAGTGTTTACTTGATTGTGGCATGAATTATGTGACAAGCATTGAAACAAGGCAACGAGTACAAGTTAACATATAAGCAGGCAAGCATTGCATTCATATAGAACATAAGCATTCACTTTTGGCACGGGTCTAAGGGTAAGCGAGGAGTGAAACCGTAAAGGGACTTACAGAGCGACATAGTCTATGGGTGTGCAGTATAGCAAGTAAAACAGTGCACTACGAAGAGTACATACATATCGTTCTATTCGAGGCATAGCGGGGTCTAGTTGCACAAGGCAAAGGTAGCATGCGAGGGTCCATTCATAAGCAAAGTTTCATTTCCATGTTCAAAAACAAGCAATACAAGTTGGGATTATTCCCTTAGCTATGTGCATTGTATTCTTTATTAGCATGCAGGGGGTGATTCACCTAGCGACTAGAATATATCGTCCATATTTTAAGTGTGTTGGCTAAGCAAAGACAAGTTCATCGTAGCCACCCACCTTAGCGATGATTTACCTTGGTCGAGCGATACTCCGAGCGAGCCTCTGAAAGCCAAGTCGGAACTCCTGAAGGGCCAAGTCAGAAAACTATTTTTGCCTCAAATGAGTATTCTCGCTAAGCAAAGCGGGTCGGGTCGCTAAACTTTGTCGTTTGAATCGGTTGTCCGCTTGAGCGGAACGGGTCGTTACATTATATACCACTCAGAAAAAGTCTCGTCCTCGAGACTTCCTGAGCGCAAATCGTTCTATCGCACTATCGAATCTATCCCAAGCGTATCAATCAGTACCACTAAATCCGTTCGAACATAATCTCCTACTCGATCCTTACACCGTGTCGCGGGTATGTTGTGTCGGT
Organism: Iris macrosiphon; assembly: GCA_036927795.1. NCBI lineage: Eukaryota > Viridiplantae > Streptophyta > Magnoliopsida > Asparagales > Iridaceae > Iris > Iris macrosiphon. Next base: position 127,450,514 of record JAYESA010000017.1, on the reverse strand, counting down.
CTTATTGAATGACTCTATCATCCAATCCAAGTTCTGACTCGGTCTCAATTGCGCCTTAGCGCGGAACATGTTGCTTAACGCGGGGTACATTTTAATCCATCGTGAATGATGTTCTAGGGCTGAGGCAAACTTATACAAGTTGTTATACTTGTTCATGCGGATATTCACTTGCACTAGCATTTGAGATCAGCATACCGCGAGTCTGGATCGTGCACATATTCAAAGTGCACCTCAAACATATGCACGCCAACCAACTTAGTGATAGCAAAGTCTTAGCACTCGAGTTTCACATATCACTAAGTCTTGGATCATGCACACTTTCAAGGCGTCCCTCAAACATATGCATTCAACCAAACTTAGAGATAGTGAAATCATACAAGCTACTTTGCGAAAATCTCAAGGATTCTTATTTTACTTCCAACGGGGTCGATAAAATCCAAATCATTTCCATTCCAACTCAAATCAAGTATTTGTACTACCGTTAAGCGCGATCTATTTGGTCTACCGACTAGCGTTCATCCGTTCGGGTCAAACATAGCACACGCTTACCGTTTCCAGTCTAACTCTAAGTCTTGTTGCCCCAGTTCTATGGCTTTGTTCAAGCAATATGCTAAAGTCGGTCACACTGGTTCTTCCACTCGGCACAGGGTCATCTGCCTAATTACTAGGTCAGCTCACAAGGTCATAGGTACAAGTTCAAGCACATGATTCATCATGCAATTTCGTTGCACGATGCTCGCCCCAATTCCTAGGGTCAAACCATTGTTCATTTGTATGGGATATTCTACCCAAGCTCGTTTCACTCAGATTTCTAAACATCGAGCACGAATCATCCTACACATAATAACACATTCGTTCACACGAGGTCGGGTCTGGTCAGTAAAATCTATGATATATCCAAGTTGCAGGACAAGCCTAGTAATTTGCATAGTCTATCTCTCCAAACATGTTTTGATAGAATCCCTATCCATACCAAGTCTAGACCACCAAGCCAAGATTCAATTCTAAACCTTTTGTTTATAATTCCAAGTCGTCTAACCAGTTTTATGTATCCGTTCACGAAACCATCAAGCGTGATTTACTCCAGGTTCTAGGCTAACTTATCCTTGAAACACTTTCGATTCACTTGTATTCCCAAATTCATCTTATCGTGTCGAACCAAAAGTCAAAATGATCAATTAGTTATCACGCTCCAGTCTCCCGCAAGTTCGATCACCCTCGTTGGATGTGAGATCACCACGCCAACGCTCCCGCTAGATAATCGTCCAAATCCAGGAGTGACGCGTGTACGAGCATAGAGTTACGCTCGCACAAGACAAGAGCGTCGAACAATATGGTTATCTTCGGCATGATCGAGATACCTTATCATTTCACTTTTGCTCCATCCAAGTTATATATAAAATCCACCAAGTCATATCCGTTCATGTAGTGATTATAATTCGTCTAGCAAAATCATCCAACTTCAATGTTACCGTTTGGTAAATCCAGTCTACTTCTAGCATTCCTCAAACAACTAGGTTTCAAATATTCAAGCCCAAGTTCCATTTTTGATACGTTCTATTCATCAAGTTCGTTTGGAATAATCACCGAACACGTTCCCGTGAGTTCGATCATCCCCGCCGTACGTAAAATTACCACGCTGACGCTCCCGCAGGATAATAGTTCCCGTTGGGACTGATTTTGAAGGTTATCTTTTCGAACTAGATTTCAAGATCGTTCTTCCAAAATCCAAGTCAAATTCGTTATCGCTTATCTCTTTCATCGAAACACAATATTCATTTTCGGGCTAACTTCTATTCGAGCGATATTGTATTCAAGTTTTATCAGTTTTGTTTCAATCCAAAATCGCTCACATGATCCTCCAAGTTTCTTTCCATTTTCATGAATCCCTATTCGATATAAGCATTATCATTTATTCGAGATATTCTCAAATTCGTTCAATCCGACTATCGCACGAGACCTATGAAACCGTTTGGATATTTCTAAATATTCCATACACCACTCGAAATTGAGTCATCCAATCAAATCCTCAATCGGTTATTCACATCAATCGCTAACATATTCACTAAGTCATTCCTTAGAACTCCGATACGATACTTAGCATCGCCTGATAAAATCTTAGTCTCGTATATATATCCCGTTGATAGTCATCCAAGTAAATCATATTCGATTTGTATCTTCCAACACGAAATACCGTTCGAGCTATTTCTCAAAATCTAAGCACGATTCCCTATGTTCGCCTAAGCGATAATCTGATAATGTTTCTATCGGTTGCCATTCTAAGTCTAACTTGTCCTTTTTCTGAACGATATCTGTAAAACCCATATTCCTAGAAACCGTATATACCCTTTTTAATTATTAATTATTAATTTAATTATATTAATTAGTGGCTAAATAGGAGAAATAGATTTTTATTAATTTTTATTTTAGATGTTGGTGCACTGAGGGGATTTATGGGACCATTAGGAATTTTTTCGAATTTATTTCATGTAGGAGACCCCTTGAGTAGTTGCTAGCTTAATGGTATGCATTAGTATAATTCTAAAATTTTTCTATGAGTATATATATATATATATATATATATATATATATATATATATATATATTTAAAGAAAAATATAAAAGGAAAAGAAAAGAAAAGAAAAGAAAAGAAATGGGAAAAAAAAAAGTAAAACCCATTACTTAACTACCCATTCCTACCCAACCTTGCAAACCCGCTGGAAAGTTACAGCACAAAACCGCACCCCATGCGTATAGAAAACAGCAAACCGCACATTCCCCCTTTCAACAAAGCAACAGCAACCATACACCCCCGCGGCTTATTGACCGAACCCCCCCCCCCCCAACCATCTCTCTTATATATCCTATATATATTCAGTTTTTAACCAAAACCCTAACCCTAGATCACCCTAAACTCTTTATCTTCCCATCTAGACTTAAGGAGCGCCGCCATCGCATCCGAAGAACCATGCCAGGCCGTCCAAACCAATCCCGACGACCGCGACCCCGGGCACCCCGCGCACTACAGATTTTCGCAGCGAGGTACCTGTGTTCCAGAGTTATTTTCCGTCGTCTCGCTCAACCAAACGTCATTCCGTCTTCACCGGTATGCTCACCCATTAACCCTCTTCATTATCTATGTGATAGTAGACCTCGAACAACGCATAACCATAGGCGAAAACAGCGTCAAAGTTGGCGAAAAAAGATCAATTTCTAGGATCGCAGAAAACTGCGGTGATCACCTATGTTCCCGGATTTGTATCTTCCACCACAGAGATCCGAATTCGATTATTCTTTTTGTTATGTGGAGACCACTTGACCTAGTTTATTTTTTGTTAAATAACCCTAGATTATTAACTGCTGTAGGTAGAATTAAATTCGTTGAAAAACCCCATGAATACACTTTTTCGAGATTAACAAAAGTTGTGAAAAGGAGCGTGCCCCGCCAAACGGGACAGCCCCGCCGTGTACCAAGTGTACCAAATGGTGCGCACAGCGTAACCGGACACGTAAGAGTTTGTAAAAACTGATTCGGACGCGTGTGCGCGCTGGAATCAGCCCGTATCCGCGGACAAACCCTATGTCGCAACTTTTGCGAAAGTCGCGCGCATTTTGTGCACGCTCGTCAGATTACGACAAAACTTGTGCCACTGGACTCATGGTAACGTGCTGGTCCTCTGACCCAATTTTTACGCAATTATGAGACAGTTGACCAAGTCGCCAATTGGCGGGTCCTACGGTTGACTTTTTGGGCAAAATTGTGTTTGGCCCATCGGAATCCATATTTGGACATATTGTTGGGTTCGTATTGACATTTAGAGTTATTTGACCTATAATTTGTCTTATTTAGAGACCTTTACCCTTGACACATTTTTTGGTGCAAAGTGGGCCACACGTGGATCCCACTTTTATCCGAAATTATCGTTTTGCTCCTGTGTCCAAATTGGACTAAAGGAAAGTGCTTTTTGGCTATTTTGCTCATTCCGGAAACGTTGATGATGTCTATTTCAGCATCCGGAGACGTTTGTTTCGAGCCATTAGTTCCAGATTTCGTGTCCTTGATATTTGGGCGCGTACACTTTACATATTTCTTGCCAGACAAGTATACCTTGCCATTGTACTATATTTTACATTTCATATAATGCATGCATATTTATTTCTGCTTATTTTAGATCATTTATTTTAACTGTTATATAAATTGTGCGTCCAAGAAAACTTGGGTGCAACGACGTTGTCGTCGTACTATATTTTTATTTATGTATATGCATTGGACCTACTTTAAGAGACTACCCCATCTTCATAAGGCATTTATGTTTCATTGGCCATGACACTATTCTTACACGAGTGTGAGTCACATGTAGGATACGGACTTGCGTACTCGGCTGGCCACTGGTACGTATAGGTCGTGCGACGGATAGGGATAACTGCCGATAGAAACTTTGCATGCTAGTAGACCTGGCAGTTATTAGAGGTTTATCGTGTCATGAAAATGACATGCTTAGAGCATTGGATGGGGAGAACAACAAGTAAGGCATTTGGACTCCTTTGTACTTTTCTCTTGTAACTCGTACGCTCCGCTGGAGATGCGCGGTCATGATGACCATTATATATTATATATTATCAGGCGGCCTCTGCCGTTCAAAAGACGACATGCTTTGTAGGCTCCTGGATCTCCAAGAGAACCATACCAATCCCATTTTAGTCAGATAGCCCACTTGGTGGAAAATTGTTCTCAAACTGCATTCACTTAGACGGTTAGGCGACCCCATTGGATGTTTACATTTCAGTACTTTATTGGCATGTTTATATGTATCTTGTTACGTCCTTCTGAGGACCTGGTACCTTTCCAGATATAGATGAGCAGGATTACCCGCGGGAGTATGGACCTGGACCTGACGCTACCTATCAGCTGAGGAGGTCTTGCCTTCGGATTATATGTGATTCATTGCAGCTGTTTAGTGATTCTAGTTGCTATTCTTTTTCGAGACATTTATCCTTATATTAGAGTTTATTCTCTTCTCTCTTTATTAGTTTTGGTATAGTCGATTTGTAGTGGATTTTTTTTCACCCGACTATCACACTTTGAGATTTCTTATTTGAGACTGCTTATTTGATATTCAGTTATTGATTTCCATTTATCTATTATTTGTGTTGTGGATGAGATATAGATTTGTGTGTGACTTGTTGTGACAGTATATTACCACTGTGGATTGGATATTCATGCACAGCGTACGTGTGTATATAGTTTCTATATATTGGAGTTCGTATACATACGGCCGGCGTGTTACGTATTCCTAGTCCTACGTATTTTGGGACTGGGGCGTGACATATTTTTGGTGGTGGCCCATGCAGGTCAAGAATATATTGTCTCGGTTACATAACGGTACCGAACAAGCCTGCGTATAGGAATAGAATATAAGGATCTCATCCACGTTTGACTGGAACTCATCCTTCCTATTTAATACTTGCATCATGTTTGATTCCTGTACTTCTTCTAATTGTTTCGTACATCACCTACAGAGAGATGGATATGCAAAATGGATGTACTGCCGCCGATGGCGACACAACTTCTGGAGTCAATGGTCAGACTCAAGGAGGGACCCCTATGATTCCTAGGCTTCCAGAACCAGATGGACAGACTCACACTCTAATTCCATCTGATCTTCCCGCTTCACCTATTGGGAACCTTCCAGCTTTCCCAGTACCGCAAGATGGCCAAGCGCAGTTGTTCCAATTCTTTCAGATGATGATGCAGGAACAGAGGCAGCAGGCCGCCGAGCAGAGGCAAGAATTTTTGGCAGCACTTGAGAGGATGGCTGCACAGGCTATTGTACCAACTCAAGCACTAGCTCCAGTACCTCGAGCTAGAGTTGGTTCAGTAAAGGACTTTATTCAGATGGGTCCGAGGCCGTACAAGGGCACTGAGACTACCAACTGGATCACGCACACGCAGAAGCTATTGGAGGCATCGCAGTTACCTACGGACCTATGGATGACGGGTGTACGGACGCTTCTAGATGGTAATGCTCATCACTGGTGGAAATCCATAGAGCGCCAGTTGGGTACATACCAGACTTGGGAGCAGTTCTTGGAGTGCTTCGAGAAAAAGTACTTCCCGGACACCGTCAGAGATACATTGTACGATCAGTTTCTTCACTTGGAGCAGGGGAACCAAACAGTGGACGAGTATGATGCCGAGTTTAGTCGACTCAGCAAATATGGCGCTGTCCTGATACCAGATGACTTGGCTAAGGCTAAGAGGTTTCATCGAGGACTGACCCAGGAGCTCCAACATTATACAAGCTCGCAGTCCCGGATCTCTTATGCTGAACTACTGACAGAAGCCAGATTGCAAGAAACCATTAGCAGAGGAAAGGGAGGTCAGTTGAGGACACAACAAGAATCAGCGAGGATACAGCAGGGACCAGCCGGGATACAACAAGGAGGACCTACCAGACGTCCTTTAGCCCAGCAACAACAGTACCAACACCGAGCAGCACCGTACCAGAATCCGGAGAAGCCCTACTACAATTATTATGGGAAACGTGGACATATTTTGAGAGATTGTCGGACTCGCTTGGGTCAGTGTATGAGATGTAGCTCCGGACAACACCTGGCGAGAGACTGCCCAATGCAGGCATCGATACTCCCACCACCAGTTCAGAGGCTAGCGCTTCCAGCACCGAAGCCAGCCCAGCAGATGACTGGACCGGGAGCATCTCGACCCCCGGCAGCAGCAGGATTTCAGAAAGGAGCACCGCTACCTACCCAGGAGGATCAGTATATGAGGACCGGACATGGACAGCCGCAGAGAAATGGACGAGCTTTTGCATTGGAGGTAGATGACATGGATCATGAGATGGATGTCATAGTAGGTATTACTCTTGTTTTTACTTTTCCTGTTGTGACATTATTTGATACGGGAGCCACCCACTGATTCATATCATCTAGTTTTATTGCCAAACACAACATTGCTTCTACACCTTTATCTAGTTGTGTTAGAATTCTTACCGGAGGAGGAGTTGTACCAGTTAGCCGAATTTGTAGATCGTGTCCTATAGTGATACGTGGCAGAGCGATGAACGCCCAACTCTTAGTCCTTTATATGCCATCTTTTGATATTGTGCTTGGAATGGACTGGCTAAGCAAGTACCACGCTTTCTTCGATTATTTTGGAGGAAGCAATCTTTTTAAGATACCAGGCCAGCCTGAACTTGAGTTTGCCCGAGGATCCACAGAAATCCTTGATGGTATGCAGCTAGCAATGGACGATGTTGTCTATCATCCTATTATTTCAAAATTTCTAGACGTCTTTCCAGAGGATTTGCCAGGACTACCCCCAGACAGAGACGTAGAGCTTTCAATTAAATTAGCACCAGGAGCAGCACCTATAGCGTCGCATGTTTATAGAATGGCGAAGAAGGAGATGGATGAGCTGAAGGCACAGTTGAAAGAACTAGAGGAGAAAAGTTTTATCCGACCAAGTGCATCACCCTGGGGAGCACCAGTATTGTTTGTACCCAAGAAGGATGGGTCAGTGCGTATGTGCATTGACTACAGAGCCTTGAATGCAGTGACTGTGAAGAACAAATATCCATTGCCACGCATTGATGACTTATTTAATCAACTCAGTGGAGCCAAGGTATTCTCGAAGATAGATTTGAGATCGGGATATCACCAGGTGAAGGTACGAAAGCAGGACATTCCGAAGACCGTATTCAGAACAAGATATGGGCACTACGAGTTTTTTGTCATGCCATTTGGATTGACTAATGCTCCAGCAATCTTCATAGACTTTATCAATCGCGTCTTCCACCAGTACTTGGACCAGTTCGTGGTCGTCTCCATAGATGATATACTTGCCTATTCGAAGAGCTACGAGAAGCACGAGAAGCATCTGCGGATTATTCTAGAGACTTTGATAAGAGAGCAGTTATATGCAAAGCTCAGTAAGTGTGAGTTCTTCTTGGACAGAGTCTTATTTTTTGGGCATGTTGTTACAGGAGATGGTATTTCTGTTGATCCAGAGAAGATCTCCGCAGTTGAGACATGGCATGTTCCTAAATCAGCAGCAGAGGTGAGGAGTTTACTTGGACTTGCGGAATATTACCGACGGTTCATGGAAAACTTCTCAAGGATAGCAGCACCTATGACTCGTTTGACTTGTAAGGATCAAGAATTTATATGGACCGACGAGTGTCAAGCCGCCTTTGAAGAATTGAAGAAGCGACTGACTACAGCGCCCGTGTTGTCTATTCCGTCAGGATCAGGAGGTTATGTGATCTACAGTGACGCATCAGGGAAAGGCTTGGGATGCGTATTGATGCAGCATGGCAAGGTGATTGCATATGCATCTAGGCAGTTATGAGTACATGAGAAGAATTATCTGACTCATGACTTGGAACTTGCAGCCGTTGTATTTGCTATAAAGCTATGGAGACATTACTTATATGGGGAACAAGTGGAGATCTATACAGACCACAAAAGCTTCAAGTACGTCTTCACGCAGAAGGAGTTAAAAATGAGGCAACATCGATGGCTCGAGTTGATGAAAGATTTCGAGTTGGAGCTACATTATCACCCAGGCAAGGCTAACATTGTAGCAGACGCGTTAAGCCGGAAACCAGCAGCTTACTTCTTGACAGCACAGAGGGAACTATTGGAGAACTTGCAAGAGCTTGACATTGAAGTGATATTACCCGGAGCAGATGGGACACTAGCCAACTTGCAAGTACAATCATCATTAGTAGAGAGGATTAAGGCAGCTTTGCCTACAGATGCCAGATTCAGGAGACTGAAGGAAAGGACAGAGGCCGGAGAGCAGACAGGATTGCGCATTCATAAGGATGGGACATTACAATGTGGTGATCGTCTTTATGTTCCAAATGGAGAGATTCGACAGGAGCTGATAACAGAAGCTCATAGTTCGATTTATTCTATTCATCCTGGAGGCACCAAGATGTATCGTGACTTACGACAGCACTTTTGGTGGCATGGGATGAAAAGAGAGATAGCTCGCTTTGTGGCTAAATGTCTGGTATGTCAACAAGTGAAGGCGGAGCACCAAAGAACAGCAGAATTATTGCAACCATTTCCAATTCCAGAGTGGAAGTGGGAGCACATCACTGTGGACTTCGTCACGGGATTTCCCAAGAGTCCAAGTGGAAGAGATGCAATGTGGGTAATAGTGGACCGACTCACCAAGTCAGCCCGTTTCTTACCTTTTAGAGTGGATCCGTCTACAGAAGCTTAGCTGACTTATATATGAGGCAGATCGTGAGATTGTACGGCATACCAGTCAGCATTGTATCAGACAGAGATTCGCGCTTTACATCATACTTTTTGAGGAGCATGCAAGAGAGTCTTGGAACTCGTCTGAAGTTCAGTACATCTTACCACCCGCAGACAGATGAACAGTCGGAGCGTACTATTCAGACATTGGAGGATATGTTGAGGGCTTGCATGTTAGACTTCGGAGGATCATGGGAGGACCACCTACATCTTGTGGAGTTTTCTTACAACAATAGCTATCAAGCGAGTATACAGATGGCTCCGTTTGAAGCATTGTTTAAAAGAAAATGTAGGTCTCTTGTGTGTTGGAGTGACGTAGGAAAACGGCAGATTCTGGGACCAGAGTTGGTGGTCAACACGTAAAGACAGTCAAGAAGATACAGGGAACCTTGCGAGCAGCGCAAGACAGGCAAAAGCAGTGGGCAGACCTTCATCGTCGTCCCTTGGAGTTCAAAGAGGGCGATCATGTCTTCTTGAGGATATCACCGACCAGAGACACCATTCGATTTGGAGGGCACGGCAAGTTGAGTCCAAGGTATATTGGACCATTTGACGTGCTCGAGAGAGTTGGAGAAGTGGCATATCGACTTGCGCTACCACCTTCACTTGAGGGAGTACATGACGTATTCCATGTGTCGCAGCTCAGGCGATATATGGAAGACAGCAGCCATGTTCTCGACCATTCAGAGATCACCATTGGGCCGAGCTTGTCATACCAAGAGCAACCCATGGGAATCCTTGATCGTCGAGAGAAAGTGTTGAGGAACCAGTCTATTCCCTTGGTTCGCGTAGCATGGAGGCATGGCGCGCCAGGAGAATCAACTTGGGAGCGTGAGGTCGATATGCGCAAGCATTTTTCGAACCTATTCGCAGACCAAGGTATGAATTTACTTTGTTAATTTATATCTTATACCATCCTTGACATTCTATCGTGGCTTAATTTTAATTTTGAGTACGAAATTTTTATAAGTTTGGTAAAATATAAAACCCCTATTCCTAGAAACCGTATATACCCTTTTTAATTATTAATTATTAATTTAATTATAGTAATTAGTGGCTAATAGGAGAAATAGATTTTTATTAATTTTTATTTTAGGTGTTGGTGCACTTAGGGGATTTATGGGACCATTAGGAATTTTTTCGAATGTATTTCATGTAGGAGACCCCTTGAGTAGTTGCTAGCTTAATGGTATGCATTAGTGTAATACTAGAATTTTTCTATGAGTATATATATATATATATATATATATATATATATATATATATATATATATATATATATATATATTTAAAGAAAAATATAAAAGGAAAAGAAAAGAAAAGAAAAGAAAAGAAATGGAAAAAAAAAAGTAAAACCCATTGCTTAACTATCCATTCCTACCCAACCTTGCAAACCCGCTAGAAAGTTACAGCACAGACCCGCACCCCATGCGTATAGAAAATAGCAAACTGCACATTCCCCCTTTCAACAAAGCAACAGCAACCATACACCCCCGCGGCTTATTGACCGAACCCCCTCCCCCAACCATCTCTCTTATATATCCTATATATATTCAGTTTTTAACCAAAACCCTAATCCTAGATCACCCTAAACTCTTCCTCTTCCCATATAGACTTAAGGAGTGCCGCCACCACAGCCGGAGAACCACGCCAAGCCATCCAAACTAATCCCGACGACCGTGACCCCGCGCACCCCGCGCACTGCAGATTTCCGCAGCGAGGTACCTGTGTTCCAGAGTTATTTTCCGTCGCCTCGCTCAACCAAACGCCACCCCGTCTTCACCGGTATGCTCAACCCTTAACCCTCTTCATTATATGTATGATAGTAGACCTCGTACAACGCGTAACCATAGGCAAAAATAGCGTCAAAGTTGGCAGAAAAAGTCTAATTTCTAGGATCGCAGAAAACTGCGGTGATCACATGTGTTCCCGGATTCGTATCTCCCACCACAGAGATCCGAATTCGATGATTCTTTTTAGTATATGGAGACCACTTGACCTAGTTCAATTTCTGTTAAATAACCCTAGATTATTAACCGCTGTAGGTAGAATTAAATTCGTTGGAAAACCCCATGAACATACTTTTTCTAGATTTCCAAAAGTTATGAAACGGAGCGCGCTCCGCCAAACGGGACCGCCCCGCCGTATACCAAGTGTACCAAATGGTGCACGCAGCGTAACCGGACATGCGAGAGTTCGCGAAAACTGATTCGGACGCGTGTGCGCGTCGGTGATCAGCCCGTATCCGCGGACAAACACTATGTCGTAACTTTTGCGAAAGTCATGCACATTTTGTACACGCTCGTCCGATTGCGACAAAACTTGTGCCACTAGACTCGTGGTAACGCGCTGGTCCTGTGACCCAATTTTCACACAATTCTGAGACAGTTGACCAAGTCGCCAATTGGCGGGCCCTACGGTTGACTTTTTGAGCGAAATTGTATTCGGTCCATCAAAATCCATATTTGGACATATCGTTGGGTTCGTATTGATATTTAGAGTTATTTAACCTATAATTTGTCCTATTTAGAGACCTTTACCTTTGGCACATTTTTTGGTGCAAAGTGGGCCACACGTGGACCCCACTTTTATCCGAAATTACCGTTTTGCCCCTTTGTCCAAATTGGACGAAAGGGAAGTACTTTTTAGCTATTTCGCTCATTCTGAAAATATTGGTGATGTCTATTTTAGCATCCGGAGACGTTTGGTTGGAGCCATTAGTTGCAGATTTCGTGTCCTTGATATTTGGGCGCGTACACTTTACAGATTTCTTGCCAGGCAAGTATACCTTGCCATTGTATTGTATTTTATATTCCATATGATGCATGCATATTTATTTCTGCTTATTTTAGTTCATTTATTTTAACTGTTATATAAATTACGCATCCAAGGAAACTTGGGTGCAACGACGGTGTCGTCGTACTATGTTTTATTTATGTATATGCATTGGACCTACTTTATGAGACTACCCTATCTTCATGAGGCATTTATGTTTCATTGGCCATGACACTATTCTTACACGAGTGTGAGTCACATGTAGGACACGGACTTGGGTACTCGGCTGGCCACTGGTACGTATAGGTCGTACGACGGATAGGGATAACTGCCGATAGAAACTTTGCATGCTAGTAGACCTGGCAGTTATTAGAGGTTTATCGTGTCATGGACATGACATGCTTAGAGCATTGGGTGGGGAGAACAACATGTAAGGCATTTGGGCTCCTTTGCACTTTTCTCTTGTAACCCGTACGCTCCGTCGGAGATGCGCGGTCATGATGAACACTATATGTAACGCCCGCAACCGCACGGTACGTTACGCTGAGTCGGATTAAATGAAACAAATGCTGGTGATATTTGATTTGTTGAATTTTGGGAATAAGTATTGATTGAGTTGTTTCATGTGTAGATGGCTAGCGGGTTCGATGAAAATCAGGTGTTCGTTCAGAGCAGTACTGAGATAGCTGGGTTGGAATGATAATGCCATCTTCCTTAGTCCGATCGGTCGAATAATTTGTAGAGCACGACCTACTCGCACGGTCATACCAGTTGAGTAGATCGCGCTTGCATCGGACCACGGGTTCAAGGGATTGGCCGTATCGGCAGGACAGGATGCTTAACGGAATCAAATAGGTGAGTGGGCTCTTTTCCTTCTCCTCTACCCCTTCATGCCTAATAATATGAAAAATACGTAAAGGCTTGAACACTTGGGCTGAAACATTGAGAATCACTACACTGAGGCGTGCAAAGAGTGTACGTCGTTGGCTTGGATAGGATTGTGGCTTGATATGATTTACGCGTTGGATAGTTGGAGTTAGAGTTGGATATTGCATTTGAGGCAGTCGGTTGGATAATTGGGGATTATGCTTGGACGGTTGGAATGACGTATTAAGACATGGGAATACCAAAAATTCGGGCGAGCGAGCGTGCATCCGTGTACGAGTATCAGTTGGTCGCTTTGTCTTGCAAAGCGAGCAGTTGTGGTTCGAAACCGAACAACTGCATCGGCGCAGGCATTGTACCTCTTTTGGGGCATTGTGCCATGGGATTGCTTTGAGCAAGGGTGTTGCACCATTTGAAATACATTGCTGAGAAGAGGCATTGTACCTGTGGGAATAACTTATGAATGGTGCATTGGACAATATGTTGGAAGAATGGTTATGGATTCTTTGGTTGGATATTTTGGGTTGGATATTTGGTTGAACGAGTCTAGGATCGCTTGGTGGGGCGAGAATGTTCGATCCTCTCGTCATACCTACTTGGTGTCTGCATGTCACGGACAACCTGTGTTGCACAGGGTTTCGTTTTCTCGAACGGGATGGACTCCGGGGCACCGGGACCGTTCGGCCATGGAGGAGACATGGACATCACGTCTTGGGCGCGGTGCTGGTAGTCCGATACCACCAGGAGGGAGTAGCTGCCCAGCCCTGGATCGGGTAGGACTGCCCTATTGATCTTGGTCCGATCAATGTCCTTTATGGCTTGGCCAGTGACTTCATATAGATTAGTGTTGGCTTGCTTTTCTTTTGTTGGTTTGGCTTTCGTGTAGGCGCGGCCACCTTGCCTCGGCAAGAGTGTGCACTATGAGTTTGGATTATAAACTTTGGTTGAGGACGGATATTGAGGCTTGGTTGTTGGTTCGATAGTCGCGTTGCTTGGGCTTTGAGTAGGACGGTTTGCATGCTAGAATCCTTCGGGTTGGTTATTCATTGCTTGTCGATTGGTTTGAGTTGAATGCTTGCATGCTTAAACTGCTTTACTGCTTTCCTTAACATGTCATCCCTATGCCATAAAATGAATATAGGATTCAACTAGAAAGATCACCATATAACTGTTTGCATTCACTATTTTACTTAGTGTCGGCTTAGACGAGTGGGTTACCCCGCTCACCAGTACGGTTGTGTACTAACCCACGTTTATGGGCAATATTTCAGGTACGCAGGCGTAGTGGCGCTGCTTGGATATACGAGGAATGATGTATGAACTGTAAGTACCTTTGTGGGCTAGAGAAAAGAGCAAGAGCATTTCATCATCTCCGTGGCATCGCCTTTGTGGCATTGCCTTCGGGACATTTTATTTGGACCCTATCGTGAGCTTCGCTGCGCATTACTCTGATGTGTGCATGGTACACAATACTTGACTTCCGCTGCAACTTGGTTGTTTCAATGATAATATTTGGTGTTTGACAACATCGCCTTGTACGAGCGCAACTCCAGGCTCGTACGGTATCACGTCCCGATGAGAACGATTGTCCTGCGGGAGAGCTGCAACGTGGTGATTCACGTTCAGCAGGGACTATTGAGCTTGCGGAAGATTGGGGCATGACACTATATATTATATATTATCAGGTGGCCTCTGCCGTTCAAAAGACGACATGCTTTGTAGGCCCCTGGATCTTCAAGAGAACCATGCCAATCCTATTTTAGCCAGATAGCCCACTTGGTAGAAAGTTGTTCTCAAACTGCATTCACTTAGACGGTTAGGCGACCCCATTGGATGTTTATATTTCAGTACTTTATTGGCATGTTTATATGTATCTTGTTACGTCCATCTGAGGACCTGGTACCTTTCCAGATATAGATGAGAAGGAGTACCCGCAAGAGTATGGACCTGGACCTGACGCTACCTATCAGACTGAGGAGGTCTTGCCTTCGGATTATATGTGATTCATTGCAGTTGTTTAGTGATTCTAGTTGTTATTCTTTTTCGAGACATTTATCCTTATATTAGAGTTTATTCTCTTCTCCCTTTAGTAGTTTTGGTATAGTCGATTTGTAGTGGATTTGTTTTCACCCGACTATCACACTTTGAGATTTCTTATTTGAGACTGCTTATTTGATATTCAGTTATTGATTTCCATTTATCTATTATTTATGTTGTGGATGAGATATAGATTTGCATGTGACTTGTTGTGACAGTATATTACCACTGTGGATTGGATATTCATGCACAGCGTACGTGTGTATATGGTTTCCATATATTGGAGTTCGTATACATACGGTTGGCGTGTAACGTATTCCTAGTCCTACGTATTTTGGGACTGGGGCGTGACATATTTTTGGTGGTGGCCCATGCAGGTCAAGAATATATTGTCTCGGTTACGTAACGGTACCGAACAAGCCTGCGTATAGGAATAGAATATAAGTATCTCATCCACGTTTGACTGGAACTCATCCTTCCTACTTAATACTTGCATCCTGTTTGATTCCTGTACTTCTTCTAATTGTTTCGTACATCACCTGCAGAGAGATAGATATGCAAAATGGATGTACTGCCGCCGATGGCGACACAACTTCTGGAGTCAATGGTCAGACTCAAGGAGGGATCCCAACAATTCCTAGGCTTCCGGGACCAGATGGACAAACTCACACTCCAATTCCATCTGATCTTCCCGCTTCACCTATTGGGAACCTTCCAGCTTTTCCAGTACCGCAAGATGGCCAAGCGCAGCTATTCCAATTCTAACACAAGAAATACAAGTTAGGATTATTCCCTTAGCTAGGTGCGTTGTATTCTTTATTAGCATGCAGGGGGTGATTCACCTAGCGACTAGAATATATCGTCCATATTTTAAGTGTGCTGGCTAAGCAAAGACAAGTTCATCGTAGCCATCCACCTTAGCGATGATTCGTCTCGGTCGAGCGATACTCCGAGCGAGCCTCTGAAAGCCAAGTCGGAACTCCTGAAGGGCCAAGTCAAAAAATTATTTTTGCCTCAAACGAGTATTCTCGCTGAGCAAAGCGGGTCAGGTCGTTACACTTTTGCCGTTTGAATCGGTTGTCCGCTTGAGCGGAATGGGTCGTTACATTATATACCACTCAGAAAAAGTCTCGTCCTCGAGACTTCCTGAGCGCAAGTCGTTCTATCGCACTATCGAATCTATCCCAAGCGTATCAATCAGTACCACTAAATCCGTTCGAACATAATCTCCTACTCGATCCTTACACTGTGTCGCGGGTATACTGGGTCAGTCTTATTGAATGACTCTATCATCCAATCCAAGTTCTGACTCGGTCTTAATTGCGCCTTGGCGCGGAACATGTTGCTTAACGTGGGGTACGTTTCAATCCATCGTGAATGATGTTCTAGGGCTGAGGCAAACTTATATAAGTCGTTATACTTATTTATGCGGATATTCACTTGCACTAGCATTCGAGATCAGCATACCGCGAGTCTGGATCGTGCACATATTCAAAGTGCACCTCAAACATATGCACGCCAACCAACTTAGCGATAGCGAAGTCTTAGCACTCGAGTTTCATATATCACTAAGTCTTGGATCGTGCACACGTTCAAGGCATCCCTCAAACATATGCATTCAACCAAACTTAGAGATAGTGAAATCAGACAAGCTACTTTGCGAAAATCTCAAGGGTTCTCGTTTTACTTCCAACGGGGTCGATAAAATTCAAGTCATTTCCATTCCAACTCAAATCAAGTATTTGTACTACCGTTAAGCGCGGTCTATTTTGGTCTACCAACTAGCGTTCATTCGTTCGGATCAAACATAGCAAACGCTTATCGTTTCCAGTCTAACTCTAAGTCTTGCTGCCCCAGTTCTATGGCTTTGTTCAAGCAATATGCTAAAGTCTGTCACACTGGTTCTTTCACTCGGCACAGGGTCGTCTGCCTAATTACTAGGTCAGCTCACAAGGTCATAGGTACAAGTTCAAGCACTCGATTCATCGTGCAATTTCGTTGCACGATGCTCGCCCCAATTCCTAGGGTCAAACCATTGTTTATTGGAACGGGATATTCTATCCAAGCTCATTTCACTCAGATTTCTAAACATCGAGCACGGATCATCCTACACATAATAACACGTTCGTTCGCACGGGGTCGAGTATGGTCAGTAAAATCTATGATATATCCAAGTTACAGGACAAGCCTAGTAATTTGTATAGTCTATCTCTCCAAACATGTTTTGATAGAATCCCTATCCATACCAAGTCTAGACCACCAAGCCAAGATTCAAGTCTAAATCTTTTGTTTATAATTCCAAGTCGTCTAACCGGATTTATATATCCGTTCACGAAACCATCAAGCGTGATTTACTCCAGGTTCTAGGCTAACTTATCCTTGAAACACTTTCGATTCACTTGTATTCCCAAATTCGTCTTATCGTGTCGAACCAAAAGTTAAAATGATCCATTAGTTGTCATGCTCCAGTCTTCCGCAAGTTCGATCACCCTCGTTGGATGTGAGATCACCACGCCAACGCTCCCGCTGGATAATTATCCAAATCCGAGAGTGACGCGTGTACGAGCATAGAGTTACGCTCGCACAAGACAAGAATGTCGAACAATATGGTTATCTTCTGCACGATCGAGATACCTTATAATTTCACTTTTGCTCCATCCAAGTTATATATAAAATCCACCAAGTCATGTCCGTTCATGCAGTGATTATAATTCGTCTAGCAAAATCATCCAACTTCAATGTTACCGTTCAGTAAATCCAGTCTACTTCTAGCATTCCTCAAACAACTAGGTTTCAAATATTCAAGCCCAAGTATATTCTATTTTTGATACGTTCTATTCATCGAGTTCATTTGGAATAATCACCGAATACGTTCCCATAAGTTCGATCATCCCCGTCGTACGTGAAATCACCACGCTGACACTCCCGCAGGATAATAGTTCCCGTTGGGACTGATTTTGAAGGTTATCTTTTCGAACTAGATTTTAAGATCGTTCTTCCAAACTCCAAGTCAAATCTGTTATCGCTTATCTCTTTCATCGAAACACAATATTCATTTTCGGGCTAACTTCTATTCGAGCGATATTGTATTCAAGTTTTATCTGTTTTGTTTCAATCCAAAATCGCTCACACGATCCTCCAAGTTTCCAATAAATTTTCTTAACCAAGATATCAATTTCCATTTTTATGAATCCATATTCTATATAAGCATTATTATTTATTCGAGACATTCTCAAATTTGTTCAATCCGACTATTGCACGAGACCTATGAAATCGTTTGGACATTACTAAATGTTCCATACACCACTCGGAATCGAGTCACCCAATCAAATCCTCAATCGATTATTCGCATCAATAGCTAACATATTCACCAAGTCGTTCCTTAGAACTCCTGTACGATACTTAGCATCGCGTGATAAAATCTTAGTCTCGTATATATATCTCGTTGATAGTCATCCAAGTAAATCATATTCAATTTGTATCTTCCAACATGAAATACCGTTCGAGCTATTTCCCAAAATTAAAGCACGATTCTCTATGTTCGCCTAAGCGATAATCTGATAATATTTTTATCGGTTCCCATTCTAAGTCTAACTTATCCTTTTTCTGAACGATATCTCAATCTCGTTTGCAACTAGCTCGCATCAAAGGGTCTTGGCGCGCGATACTTAACACAACTTTTAGCCGAAAGGCTGTGTACATAGCTAACCGTTCGGGCGATATTCTATTCCACACACTAACCAGTTGGGTAATCACGTATAGGCATTCGGGTTCGCATATTACTTGCAAATCTAGCACGAGTCTAATCCCACAAGTCTAGCACAGGTCGGCACAAAGGCCTTCGCATTACGATTTTATACAAGCAATCATATCATTCACATGCACTTTTAAAAGTATCTAGACTTATTGTTTGGAATATTCCGATAGGACATTGAGAGAGAGCGTATGCACATAACCCACGAACGAGCTTTCGAAACTGAGAAAATTGAAACAAAATCCAAAGACGTAAATCCATGCTCTGATACCAATATGTCACGTCCTGATCTCCCGCAAACTAATCGACCGTCCCCGCTAGGCACTAATCACCGCGCCAGCGCTCCCGCGGGACGATCGCTTGACACATCTGGACGTGATGCCGCACGAGCGTGAGTCACGCCCGTGCAAGTCCAAGGTCCGAACAGGCGGTAAGAGGTCTAAGCCACAGGGTCGCACAGATTGTCCGAGTGCAGCAGAATAATAAACGCATAGGCGATTGCTAACAAGTTTACTAATTTGTCAATAGCGGAAGCATTGAATAACACCAGTTTTAAAGTAAAGCAAACTCTTTATTGATATTGAACAAGTGTTATAGGCGGCTCTAGGCCGAGATTACAAGTCTTGTATATATGCTTTAGTTCCGGATGCAACGCTCCAAGGCTCCAGAGTGGACTCCACGCCTTAGCACGCACGAAGGAGGCATCCGTAACGAACGAGGTTCTCCCGCACTCTGCAAGCAATCTGGTGGGTTATCAGTACATGAATGCACTAGTGGGGAGGCTTCTCGCCCGCTCGACAAATCCAAATATGCTATTTAGGTTCCGTGCACCATCTATTAAGTTATCTTTCTAATCTTACCTTAGGATCAGTTTCATGGCAACAATGTAAAGCCTAACTCGTGTGGCAGTGCATCGTGCGATATAAGAGAAAACACGACGTGACTTACCAACTTACCATTCGTCCTTTCCTGTCCAAGGCAAACCAAGTTAAGTCAAGCATGAGCATGTATATTGAAATACAGGGGCAAATAACATATGCAAACACAAGTGTAGTGAACGAGATTTTGTTTTGGGTGCATGAGTATACAGGTTATCCAGAAGTGTTGCAGAGGATGTTCTAGTGTTCCATATATACAATTGTGTTATGATCGTTCAGGTATTTCAGATGTTCTCGATGCGATGCAATGACTCGCACGCGGATTGCCGCTAAGCGAGGATGACTTATCTATATGAACAGGAGTCGTTGGCATAGCCATAAAGGACGACTAGTCACTGGCGAGGATGGTATGCAACAAAAATACAAGGTGCGCTCAAGCCATCTCGACCAGTACAGTGGACTATACAGGAGTTTCGCCCGGATTGGATCGGTGTCAGTGCCCCAGCGACCGTCCGCGGAACTATGACCTTGTGCACAAGTTGTCCGCGACATGCAAGTCTCTAATCTTCGGGCGTTTGGTCAGGTACAGGATCAAGTTCAAGGCAGGATATAACAGGTACAAGTTCGAGGCATGATTGTTCACAATTGTATATCGATTCCCAAGCCAGTTAATTCAGTGTGTGACAAGTATTGCTCCGCGAACTGTGATCCTTGGATTATTGACTTGGTGCAAATCCCCTGGTTCGAAAATAATGCCTTGGCAACCTAACGGTCCCGAATACTTTCAGGTTCATACTTGCACGAAATGACTATTTGATAATCTTTCGGGGAACTTAGATGAATGCAATACAAGGTTGTGTTTACTTGATTGTGGCATGAATTATGTGACAAGCATTGAAACAAGGCAACGAGTACAAGTTAACATATAAGCAGGCAAGCATTGCATTCTTATAGAACATAAGCATTCACTTTTGGCACGGGTCTAAGGGTAAGCGAGGATTGAAAAGGGACTTACCGAGCGACATAGTCTATGGGCGTGCAGTGTAGCAAGTAAAGCAGTGCACTACGAAGAGTACATACATATCGTTCTATTCGAGGCATAGCAGGGTCTAGTTGCACAAGGCAAAGGTAGCATGCGAGGGTCCATTCATAAGCAAAGTTTTATTTCCATGTACTAACACAAGCAATACAAGTTGGGATTATTCCCTTAGTTAGGTGCGTTGTATTCTTTATTAGCATGCAGGGGGTGATTCACCTAGCGACTAGAATATATCGTCCATATTTTAAGTGTGCTGGCTAAGCAAAGACAAGTTTATCGTAGCCACCCACCTTAGCGATGATTCGTCTCGGTCGAGCGATACTCTGAGCGAGCCTCTGAAAGCCAAGCCGGAACTCCTGAAGGGCCAAGTCGGAAAAAAAAAATTGCCTCAAACGAGTATTCTCGCTGAGCAAAGCGGGTGGAGTCATTACACTTTTGCCGTTTGAATCAATTGTCCGCCTGAGCGGAACGAGTCGTTACAAATACAATATAAATGAGACGATTCTAGAAAAGTAGCACGCATGGAATTTATTAAACCTTTTTGTTTATCTGATATAAAAGAAATTGTATTCCACGTATTAAAACTACATTCAAAAGATGTTTTTAAACTATTAAAAACTAAGTCCAAGAATTCGTCTTTTCACTCTCAGCAACAGCATAAGCAATTGGATATAATTGATAGTTAGGATCATAAGCACAAGCAATAAATAAAATAACTTAAAATCTATAGAAAATGAATGTAGCGTCAGTACTAATCGCAGGTAAACATCCCCTTAAAAAGCCACCAATGCATGCCTTGAAACAAATAAAAATTCTTTGAAAGTTATTATTTTCTGTAGACTTTATATAACATCTGCTACCTGGATTTGTCTCAATGATTGTAAAAGCATACTCTTCAAGACTACTATATGCATCAATATAACTACCATTTATTTCTGATAGAGCAATTTTTCTAGCTTTTCAAATTTTACAATATTTAATATGTATTCGGTGTTCCCTATAGATATATTTTACAACATGCGATGGACTATACGACTGATTATCACGACTGATTATCTAAAAATTTATCAATAATCTTATTCTTAACCCATATAGTTGTCGCTAATGGATGACTTCCCGTTGTAAGTCCACCTAAACAAGAATGTAGATTTTTCCGCGTAGTAATGACGAATGTTTCGTTGTTGCCAATGGCTTTAGCGTATACTCTCCAATTACAACTTGAAATATTATATTTATATATAATTCCACTGACATTGTTTCTAGTAGTCGTGCAAGAAAAATTATGTTCAATTGCTATATCACTAATAAAACTTCTAAATGTATGACGATTCATAAATCATTTTTCAATGAATAAATTGTTTCTTGTAACACTATCAACATTGTCATCAAGTTCAACATCTAAAATTTTTTATTAAATCATCACTATTTTCATCGTCGGTATTACCATCATCTACTATATGTTCTTCTTCAGTAAATAAAATAACTTGGTGAGAAGAACTAGGAGCATTACTAATTCTTGATGGTAGTGGTGTTGGTGGTGGTGGTGGTGGTGGAGTCACAAAAATATGAATATACGGTGATTGTATATTAACTTCAAGAATAAATTTTCATGCTTATTCACTAACTAAATTTATACAATTAGATAGAAAAATATGTACCAATAAAAATTCATAATCAATAAAAAATTGTTCAATAATTAGATTACGTAAATTATCAAACGAAATATTTTGATCAATTAAAAGAACTTCAGTTAAACCTCCTTCATAAGCTAACTCATTTAGTACACCACCAATCGAGCATAGTATTGTTAGACTTCGATCCATAGTAACAAGAAAATGAGCTTCGAAGACAGTAGATTGAGCTGAGCTACTTATGAATAATAAACTTGTGGAGATAATTAAATTTTATTTTAGTGAATATTTGGTATGATTTTGTGACACAAACATCTTCTGTGTTTATATAGGTAAACTGCATATGAATGTTAGAGAGTCGTTGGAGAATTGCAGATGAACGTTAGAGAGCCGTTGAAGAATAATATTGAGTTGGAGATGAAAGTTGCAGACAGCCATTACAAAATAGCTGTCGGGCTACCAAAAGTAACTCACATAAACCAACATCATTCACCCACCCAAATAAACCCAATCCTATAAACCAATAACTCTCTTAAACCAATCCACATAAAAAATAACTCTACAAAACCAGCCCAAAAAAAAAATTCAACAACATTAAAATAACCCTAAACTAACCAAAAAAAAACCAAACCATTTATTCTAACCGTGCATGGACCAATCCACCCCCCCCCCCCCCCCCCCCCACCCTTAATATCCCACCAACACGGTTGGCGGAATGTGTGCATACACGGAATTCCGCCAACTCAGTTGGCGAAATCTATTGGAACGGTAATATTATATATGTTCGTTTTTCGCCAACTGGATGGGTGGAACATGTCTTTATTTCAAAAAATTTACAAATTGTTACGTTTCACATAATTTATATAAACATATTTTCGGTACAGTAAACTTTCTGTTGTGGCTTAGAAGTGAACAACCTCTCTATTTTTTCTCACCGATTTTTAATATTGCCAATTTTCTGTCTAAAAATTTAAACGTGGACCCTCTCCCTCTATTTTCTTTTAAGTTTTAAATTATTTCCTTGTAAGGTCCCTCCGAATAGAAGATAGTGAGATTTGGAAAAACCGAAATCTAAAATGTTTTCAATTTAGACTATTATGCCAACCATATCTAATAGAGGGTACAAGGGCGGAGGTACACTTGGGACATTCCAGGGCGGACTATGCTAGGACTACAACCAGATGCCTACAATCCTCTTACAACCGCCACATGGCACCCACGTGGCGGTCGTCCATTGAAGGATGGGGAAGAGGTGAGCCCCGATGGCTGTCCAAGTGGTCGTCACGTAACCGGAACGTCATATGACGATTGTTCATTGGGGGACCCACGTAGCAAGGAGGGATGAGAGGGTTGTAAGAAGGTTGTAAGCATTTGATAGTAAACTTAGCATTATTGTTCCAGGGCCAGGTTCGGTATGGCCCAAAGCACCTGCCCTGGAATGATCAAGTGTTGTGTACTACCCAATATCCAATCCTATTAACACAAACTCAAATAGTTATCTCTAAGTCCAAATAATTTTTTTTTTCTTATATCCGAGTCCAAATAAGTTAAAACCAGATAATCTAACCAAAAAACACATCTCCTCTTCTTCTTCTCTCTGTCTCTCTCTCACATCCAAGAAAACCAGTAAGCCGCGGTGTGTGTGCGCGCGCATGCAGATACAGGATATGGACACACTGGTACAGTTACGGAGACGATACGGATATTGACACTATTCTCCCGTGTCCGTGTTTCATAGCTTAGCAGCATAAACCATACAAGAGACTTAGATTTACAGTCGGATCAAACTAATACTCATCGAATATAACAGCATAAACATAAACAATAATCCATATAAACCTCATAACCAGGTGTCTTCTTATACAATCACACAATAGTAATAATAATAATATGCAGACAACATACAGACAGAGAGCTGCTGTTATATGAACTATATGATCTCAATATAAACATATAAATACAGTAAAAATATAATATAGAAACTAGAAGTGATCGAGGAAGTGACGAACCCGCTCCATGAAACCCCAATTCCCCTCTCTCCTCATCCTCCTCATCCTCTTCTTCTCGTGCTCAAACTCATGTTCATCGTCATCATCACTATCACTGTCATCATCATCCTTCCTTTCTCTCTTCATCCACTTCTTCTCCTTCCTTCCTTTCTTCATCTGCTCAAAATCCTCCGCCGCGATCTCCACGAACGGGCCACGCCCGACGCCGGGGCCCCGCTGCATCGACGGAAGCCGGATCGTGCCGTCGCCGACGGGGCGGCGGTGGCCTCCGCCGCCGCAACCGAGGCCATGGTGGAAGTGGCGGTGCTGGTGGTGGTGCGGGTGGCGGTGGTTCGGGAGGCGGAAGGAGTGGGCGATCAGATCCGGATCGACCGGCCCGTCCGACTCGGACGGATGGAAGACGACCGTCTGATGCGGTTCATCCTTCAAATCGACCGGCCCGTCCGACTCGGACGGATGGAAGATGACCGTCTGATGCAGTTCGTCCTTCAAATCGACAGCGGTGGACGAATCGGGTTCGGATCCGGATTCGGATGCGGAGAAGGCGACGGTGGTGGAGGGGTCTTGGAGGGACTGGGAGAGGAGGAAGAGGTGGGAGAGGAGGAAGACGGAGAGAGTAATGGCGTTAGTTGGAGTTGACATTGCTGACCCCTCTCTCTCTCTCTGTTGATGGGGGAGATGGTATGGAGAAATTGGGGGTATTTGTAGAGGAAAGGAGAGAGAGACTTTGTAGCTGCTGCTGATGTAGGTGATGATGGTATTGGATACTTTGGCCCGGCTAAGAGCATCTCCAACGATGTTTTATTTTGTGTTGTGATTCCTATTTGATAGTAATATAAAAAAAAAAATATCTAAAAATATTATATTTACACAAGATAAAATTATTCTTTAATGCAAAAATAATTGAGAAGAAAATAAAAATTAATTTTATTTTCAACTTCTAAGACAATTTTTTTTTCTTTTTTATAAATATTTTTATTCATAATTGATGATGTGTAAGTAAAGCATTGTAAAGTCCATTATCTAGATTTAGACAACCAATTTCACATTGTCTTTGACATATCATTACCATGTCAACTTCACAATTTATTTTATATTTGCATTGGAGAAAAAAAATTTAAATAAGAAGTTGTGATTCGTATGTGCAACTATTTCGTCAACTCAACATCTTTCAAATGTTTTAAAAAACGGACCAGAGATTGGCCCATTCACGAGGGTTAAATCGGTCCAAACAGTAAATTAATCCGAATTAAAATTATTATATAGACATATAATCTTATATTGAATATATTATATAGTATACTTTCAAAAAAAAAAATTATATAGTACATAACTACATATGTAATACTTAAAAGTTCTGCATATTTGTCATAATAAAATTTGTTAAGATGCAAATATATTAACTTTAATTGCATTCAAAATTCAAAACAAAAGTCAAAAGTGTCAACTCGATTCAAAAACTCAATTAAACCAGACCGTTCGGTGGACTGACCGGCCAAATAGACCGTATTGATCCAACTTTTTGAAAGAAAAAATATATATATAATATTAAATCAGTCCGAAAAAGCTACAGATTAATCGGTTCAATCGGTCACTCCGGTCGATTTTAAAACAATATTGTATCTCAATTATATTAGGAATTTGTTACTAGTTTTAGATTAAATCCAATCTTACTATAGGTTTATGCTTTGCAGGAGTGCTACTAAACCTTGTAACCTGTATATATCTGAACGATTGTTGATATATGTAGACAGCAACGAAGAAAGAAAAGAAAAACTCAGCCAACAAGAAGAAAGAGCCTGAGCTAGGAGAATGAGAGCAAACAAGGACAATCTATACTCACTGGGGTTCCAAGTCTTTACCATTCAGCAACCACCAAATTATATTGGCTTAACTTCAACTTTGCAATCATAAATTTTAAAACTAGACAACTTAGTACCTCAATTATAATTGTACAACTTAATATCTTTACCGTGTTAACTGAAAATGACAAATGACAATAATATCCCTATTTTTGTCCCTCGCCTCCTCTCTCCTCGGTAGTTGCGGCAGGACGGTGGTGGCGACGGCAATAGCGGGCAGGAGAGCAGTGGCGGCAGCAGGGGGAGCAACGCGACAGCAAGGTGGAGGAGGGGCAGCGAGGCAGTAGGGGTACGAGGGTGGCACGACAACAGGGGGCGGAAGGGCGGCACGGTAGCAGAGGGTGGAGGGTGGCGCGACAGCAAGGGACGGAAGGAAGGTGTGGCAACAAGGGGCTGATGGGGGGCGCAAGGTGGTGGTGCAGCGTCTCGGGGGTGGAGGGGGGATGCAAGGTGAAAATATTTAATAGTTGATGGTGTCAAGTTGTTTAATTTTAAAGTTTATGGTATCAAGTTAAAAAACTGAAATAGTTGAGAGTATCAAGTTAAAATTAGCCAATTATATATTATTTGAAGCAATTGCTAACCATCAATTTCAAGAAACTATGGATATTTTCCAAATCACGAACATAACTTTGATCGGATTTGATCAGATTAGGCTTGGGCTGGATTGGGCTGGCCCCATCTAAAAATCCAAATCGGGTCGGATTTTAGTTACAAGTGGTCAACCCAAACCTGACTCACGATTTGGGTAGAACCGGTTTGAGCTGGATTCGAATTGGGTCCATATTAGATCACAGATTGACGCTTACTATTTAAATAAACAATTTTAATAAACTTTAGAGAGAGTCATAAACAATAAATAATTATATGGAATAGATCTATCTTTAATTTATTTAATGATTAGTTTATATTTGAAATGTTATCTTTGGTCGTCAATTGCTTCATGCTTTCATGTTCATCTTCGATATATTCAAATCTCTATCTTTATTTAAATGGATATTGGTGTATATTCAAATCTCTATCTTTAAATGGATATTGGTCTTCACGTTTCAACTTCTAGTGTTAATGTCAGTATAAAGTGTTGGGAATCAAGTCTGTTGAAGGGGGCCGAGTTTGGTGTCGGCGGCGGCTGCTCGGATTTTGAAATTTTATGTTATATTTTGGACCGATGGATGCTAGTGGACGGCTGGATCTTATGGTTGGCTATTTTTAGATTTTCTAACCCTAAAATAGGTTTCTCATCCTATAAATAGGGAGGAGGGTGGAGGCACAAAGAATAAGCACAACTTGGTGATTCGGGATGCTCGTCCACAGAAAATCTAAGAGAAAGTATGTGTTTTGCTCTTAGGACTTCGTCATCCAAGACAGAAGGAAGAAGGAGATCTAATCGAGGAGTCGTCAACTTCGGATAAGAAGATTACTACGGGTTGGTGAGTGATTTCAATTGTAATATTTTGTCTTTCTTCTTGTGTGTGGTGAGGGGGTTGAACCTATTAGGGCAAAGGGTTTCAACATTAGTTTTTTGCAATCTTGTAATTTTATCTGAGTTATAAAGATTAGAATTTGTCCAGGTGACGTAGTCACCGCCATATACTTGTCTTCATATGTGCTTGGTGTTCGTAGATTGGTTGGTCATCTCAGGTGGTTTGGCAAACGCTTCCGCGACACGCCCAATACGTGGTATCAGAGCGCACGTGTTCCTAACACGTGGTATCAGAGCCAGGTTCTTCTCGAGAGGGAAGGTGCAACTATGTTTACAGAGCAAATGAACACTCGTATGATCACCCTCACAGGAAAAAACTGGAGGATTTTGAAGCCAAGGATGGAGGATCTACTCTGGTGCAAGGACTTGCATGGTCCGTTGGAGGGCAACAGCGCAAAGCCGACGGATAAAGGTGCTGATGACTGAAAATGACTGGATCGAAAGGCTGTTGAATTCATCTGCCAATAGCTGGACGACTCGATGTTTCACCACGTGTCCATGGAGAGTTCGGCAAAAGCATTGTGGGAGAAGTTGCATTAGCTGTACGAAAGGAAGACGGCTGGCAAAAAGATATTTCTGATTCGCCAACTCGTCAACTCGAAGTACACGGAGGGTGCACCCGTGGCACAACATCTGAACGAGGTTCGAGGAATCATCAATCAATTATCTGCGATGAAGATGGTGATTGAGGATGGGCTTCAGGCCCTTCTGCTTTTGAGTTCTCTGCCGGAAAGTTGGGAGACGTTGGTGGTGCCGGTGAGCAACTCCGCTCCTGATGGAGTTGTCACGATAGAAGCAGTCAAAAGCAGCTTGTTGAACAAGGAGATCCGGCGTCAGCAAGTAAAATCGTCGCAGGAGTCTCCTCTGGTGGCTTCCTACGGGAAGGGAAGACCCAAGTCACAGGCGAGGACAGGGAGGAGTTCTCGGAAACTTACGATTATGGACCGTAAGGAGGGCTGCTATCACTGTGGCGAAAAGGGTCATATCAAGAGGAACTATATGAAGCTCAAAGCTGAGAAGGCCAAAGGCAAGGATGATCAAGAGGATCTCACGGCTATGGGAGATCTCATCATCGCAGCAACCGACGCAGAAGAACCTTGTGGCATGTGTCATGATGACGATTGGGTCATGGACACAGAGGCGTCGTATCACGTCACTCCATATAGGAGGATCTTCACGTCATACCGCAATGGCAGGTTTGGACGTGTGAAGATGGGCAACAAGGGGACAGCTATAATTGTAGGCATCGGTGATGTGCACTTGACAACGGAGCTTGGTGAGAATATTGTTCTCAAGGATGTGCGATATGTACCGAGTTTGCGCTACAACTTGGTTTCGGTAAGGAGGCTGGCGGATGATGGTTGTCGCAGTTTATTTGGTGACAAAGATTGAATTCTTACGAAGGGTTCCCAACAACTGGCTCGAGAAGATTTATGTTGTAGCATGTACAGGCTCAAGCCGCTGAGGTGTACAAGCAGGTCACAGACACCGAATGGAGGGTCGAGGAATATTCGACAAGAGCTGGATCATCGAAAACTTATCTTTGAGGGGCTTCGAGATACTTTAAGGGATACAGAGGATTCGGTTCATCGAGACAAAGCGACGAATGATGATGAGACAAAGATTGAGGGTCAGTCTGTCGGTCCCATGATAGTTGGTCGGTCTCCGAGTGGGGGTTGCTTTACGGATCCAATTTTGGCGACTGGTGGTTTGCCAAAACTTCAAGGAGCGACATTGGTTTCAGCAGTTCGAGGCCATGGAGGAGATCAAGGTTTGCAGCAAACTCAATCTGAGACAGGAGCATCATCATTCATACAGTTTAGGGGAAGTTGTGGGTCATCGACGGCATGCATAGTGCGTGACATTATGCTCGAGGGTGCATGTGTGAGGGGGAGCTTCAAGTTCGGACACAAAGGTGGGCATATTCAGGAGTTCAAATCTCGAGAGAATCGCACCATCCGCTTGGTTAAGCCAGCCAAGGGTGAAGAAGCTCGTCGGAACGTTAACACGTTCTGGTGAAAGACAGAAGTCGGGGACATGCAGCCAAGACTCTCGGTGAGGCTGATCGTCAGGAACTTCGGTCTTGGCTATGTCATCGATATCGACAGGATTCTAGTAGTACAGGAGGTGCTACGCATGGCATCTAGCGTCGATGTGATGGTCGAGGAGCTAGAGATGACGGAAGATGCAAAGCAACTCAGGGGATGGGTGTAATCACCCAAAAAATTTCTAAATATTTTTAAAACAATTTTTGGGATTTTTCTGCATTTTTCAAGAATTAAAATAGGTGCTTTGGTAATTATATCATTTTTTAATTGCTAATAACTAATATTAAAATGTAATAAAAATATGATTTTATGGTGTAAAATAGAAAACCGGACTTAGGGTAATTTTTCTGAAATTTATTGGACCTCGGACCTAATTTAAAATACCTAAAAACTAATTAACTAATTATTATCTATTATTTATTATTATTATTATTTTTATAAACCATTTTTTTCCCTGGCCCGAACCCTGGCCCAGCCCATTGGGCCCAAGCCCAGCCCGCAACTGCTAGCGGGTCGGGTCGGGTCGGGTCGGCCAGACCCGGACCGCCCGAGACCCGACCCGGCCGACCCTTTCCCTCCGCCACGTTCGGCTGACCGCGTCCCCCGCCGTACCCTCCGGTCACGTCGCCTGCGACCTCCGCCCACGCCATGACCCCACGACCCCGACTCCGTCTCCGCCTCACCCGGCCACCCCCGGCTCCCCTCCACCTATAAAATCCCCCATCTCCTCCCTCTTTCCCCCCCCAAGCCAGCACCCTAGAGCCGCCAGAACCCTACTCCGGCCATCCCCTTCCCCGGCGCCGACCTCCACCTCCCCTCCTCCTTCTCCGATCAGACCCCTCCGCCCTAGCCGCCGCTCGCCTCCTCCTCCTCCTTTTCCGTCGCTTCCAGAACCCGACGCCGGCCGACGACCCCCGCCCTAGCCGCAGCACCGCCCTCCTCCGGCGAACAGAACCCTAACCTAGCTGGACGCACCGCGAACACAGCGGACACGGGACTCGTCGACACAGGACACGAAGGACACTCGGACACGCGTAGATCGGGATTTTTGAGCCCTGTTCAGGTACTCGTAACCCTGTTTTCAATTCCGTAAATTGCAACACGTAGTCTGCATGACCCCCTCGGTGCCCGGGCAAACCGCTCGGTGCATCGCGTCCTGTGGTGATCGCGAACCGCGGTCCAAAAATAGGAAAAATAACGCCTTGTTTCACCCCGGAACCGGGTACGTCCTGCCAAACGGGACGACTTGGTCGCACGCGGTCTTTACCGATACGTGCGCGTCTTTGATACGGACGTGTGGGATTTCGCAGAAGTCGATTCGGGTGTGCGTGCACACCGGAATCAACGCGTATCCGCCGACACCGTCCCGTATCCGTCGTTTCTGGAACGCGTCATAACTTTGTGTACACACGTCGGATCGAAACGAAACTTGTGCCATCGGACTCGTAGCAATACGCTGGTCCTGTGACCCAAGTTTGGTTCGATTCCGAGAACGTTGATGAAATCGCGTGTCGTGGGCCCCACAGGCCCCACTCGTCGGGCAATTTTGTGACCGGCTCATCGGAATCCAATTCTGAAAGTTCCGTTGAGTTCGTATCAGCGTTCCTGACTTGTTAACACTAAGTTGGACAAATTTGGAGACCTTTGACCTTGACACATTTTTCGGTGCAAAGCGGGCCCACATGCGGACCCCGTTTTGACCCGAAATTATCATTTTTGCCCTTGTCTCCAAATTGGACTCAAGGACAGGCGTTTCTAGCTAATTGATATCTTCTGAGCATGATGGTAATATTTGTTTCAGCATCCGGAGACGTTTCTGGAAATTTCTTGAGTAACAGAACAGTAGTTGGAATTCAAACATCAGGCAAGTGTACCTTGCCAAACCCTGCAGCTTGCTACTTATTTTCTTAACTAATTTATACATCAGTGGACAATTATACCATGCCAACTTGCAATGATTTCTGTTATAGTACTTGCTGGAGTACTTGTGTAAACATACATAAACTTGATTTAACTGTTCAACCCAGAACCGAGTGATTTTACTTAGCGTCCGATTACTAGTCGGGTGCCAACCCCGTACACGGAGTTGTGTAACGTCACATAGACATGGATATCGAGACCCTATGTATTCTCGTACTTGTCTTATCAAGTACATCATAACCCAGGACACTTGACACTATTCATGAGACAGGATCTTCCCGAGATATTCGTGGTGATTCTGTATAGGATACAGGACTTGACAGAGATATTTTATTTATAGACAATATGACTTATTGTATTAGCTATAATCTCGCTGACATGGACGTGAGACGTTATGGTCATGATATGCGTGATTACATTGGGTGGGGAGAGACACGCAGGCTACGGGCTGTTTCATATATATATCCACTACTATTGTGAGGTTGTAGACTCTTCAGCAGAGCTAGACCCTTTACCTGTTATTACTGCTACCGGCTCCCCGACACAGAGCTTGTAGCGGTCTCAGCCTGAGTTCTAGTGCTGCTCTCATATTGCATATCACTTAGCTGGTTACATAGTTTACCCAATTATTTACTTATTGCTGCACTGCTTATTTATTTGGCTTGTATTTTCTGTACCTTGCTATGTCCCCTGAGGACCTGGAATAGATTATGTCCCCAGGTTTAGCTGAGGAGCAGTACCCCGAGATATACGGGACAGGAGCTGAAGCTATTACTGGACTTGATACTGGAGCAGAACCAATCCCTGAGCACGAGGTGACTGCTGAAGACTTTTCCTGAGTACCTAATTTCGTACTCAGTATTTACTTTATGTTTGACTCTTTTGTTCCTGGCCTATTGAGCCAGTGTATTCAGACTTATGTCGGATTGTTTCTCCGACCTACTTGTTGAGACTTGTTGCTACTTATTTCCATTTTATTATGCAGTTGATTATATTTATCTTTTATGGATGAGATTAGTTATGGCATGTTGTCGTAGACCTTATTTTACAGCTTAAGTGCGTCCTGATGGTTCCATTAAATTGGGTTGTCCATCGGTGCGTGCTGCTGGCCATTGCTACGTGTCCAGTCCCTCGGTATTTTGGGATTGGGGCGTGACATGGTTTTTGTGGTGGCCCATGCAGGTCTACGACTAAATTGTTCGGTTTCAACTTAGGGACCGAACATGCCTGCAATAAGATAGGATAAGTTATAGGATCTCATCCATTGATTGAATCATTTTTGGACTCTATGTCGAATCCAATTTAATTGCTTGAATTGCATCATGTTTTGATTCCTCTGTGCGTTCTCATTGTTTTCTTTTGATGCAGAGTAATGGATCCCAGAAGTGGTGACGAGAACCCCTTGGGTACACCGCCAGAAGCTGTGGTTACCTGCGAAGCTGGGGTGACGCCAGATAGCAGAGGACAGTCCTCTCAGAGCAATCAATCTGGCCAGCCAAGTTCCAGGTTCAGGCGTGATGACATCCCGCCTCCACCCCAGTTCCCTCCTACGATGCCTGTCTTTCCCCCAGGGCAGGCAGTGGACGGACAACAAATATTTCAGATGTTGTACGCCATGATACAAGCACAACAACAGATCCAACAGGAGGCCAACGTCATGAGGCCGAGAACCTAAGGAACAGCCTAGTCGCAGCATTGGAACATGCAAATCCACTAACTAGGCGACCAGCGACGGGATCTATCACAGATTTCTGTCAACTCAAACCTCGTACCTTCTCGGGCAAGGAAGGACCAACTGAAGTTCATGAATGGCTTACGAACACGCAGCATAAGTTGGAGGCCGCTGAACTTCCAAGGGACAAGTGGATGATTGCCGTCAGGATGCAACGGACGGACAACGCGCACCATTGGTGGCTATCCGAAGAAATGAGGCTCGGGCATGATCAAGTCACCTGGGAGGAGTTCTCCAGAGTCTTCCAGGAAATGTACATCCCTGCTGTTGCTCGGTCAGAAGTCCGAGACAAATTCAACCGCCTGATCCAGGGCAATATGTCGGTGGAGGAATACAACGCCGAATTCATTCGCCTGAGCCGCTTTGCCACTTCTCTAATTCCTACCGAAGAAGAGAAGGCGGAGAAGTTCTTTGATGGACTCAGGTTCGAGCTCCAGAGATTAATCGGATCTGTCGCGCCCACATCATACACCGACGTCCTTGCTGCAGCACGTCGTATGGAGCGCTCGGGCATGATCAAGTCACCTGGGAGGAGTTCTCCAGAGTCTTCCAGGAAATGTACATCCCTGCTGTTGCTCGGTCAGAACTCCGAGACAAATTCAACCGCCTGATCCAGGGCAATATGTCGGTGGAGGAATACAACGCCGAATTCATTCGCCTGAGCCGCTTTGCCCCTTCTCTAATTCCTACCGAAGAAGAGAAGGCGGAGAAGTTCTTTGATGGACTCAGGTTCGAGCTCCAGAGATTAATCGGATCTGTCGCGCCCACATCATACACCGACGTCCTTGCTGCAGTACGTCGTATGGAGCGCGTTACTCGGAGGGAGTCAAGCCTGAAACGTCCATTCTTCTCAGCACCGTCCAAGTCATCACAGGGGGATTCTGCCAAACGACCCCAGAAGAGCCTGCCTCCGAGAACAGCGACAAAGAACCTACCTACTTGTCATTACTGCGACAAAGTAGGTCATATTGAAAGAGAATGTAGACGCAAGCTGGGACTCTGCCTGGTTTGTGGATCCGGACAACACTTCTCAAAGGACTGCTCGGAGCGTCGAGAGGGAGCTCCAAATCGACCAGCTCCACCTGCACCTAGGCCAGCTCTTCCAGCTGGGGGAGCAACACAGACAGGATCTGGAGGAGCCAGGCCGCCACTACCACCTCAGGCAGCATTATTCCAGCAGGCTCGTCAGCAGAGAGGTCCAGCTCAGGGACGAGGACAGGCATATGCACTAGCAGTCGCAGAGGAAGCTACTGCAGGCAAAGTTATAGCAGGTACCATATTAGTAGCTTCATTACCTGCTGTAGCTTTATTTGATTCTGGAGCCTCGCATTCATTCATAGCTGCTAGCTTCGTAGCCACACATAGAGTAGCTACCGCACCTCTCTCAAAGATGAAGAGAATTCTTACAAGAGGTGGAATTATCCCGGTTAGTGATATATGTAGATCATGTTCGGTAGTAGTATGTGGCCGAGAGATGAGAGTCCAATTTCTGATCTTTTCTATGCCTGATTATGATATTGTACTTGGTATGGACTGGTTAAGTCAGTACCATGCGACACTTGATTGCCGGCTTGGAAAGGTGATATTTAGGCCCCCTAGCCATCCTGAGTTTGAATTTCTGCGGGGAGCTGTAGAGCAAGGTGTCCAGTCAACTCTTAGGGTATTATCTGTAGAAGAGGAGTCAGGTTACCCAAGAGTCATATCGGAATTTGTGGATGTATTTTCTGACGACCTTCCAGGTTTACCACCTGATCGGGAGATAGAATTCACAATAGACCTAACTCCAGGAGCCGAACCTATCACTTCATCGGTATATCGGCTAGCACCTAAGGAGTTAGTGGAGTTGAAATAGCAAGTTGACGATCTTCTGGAGAAAGGATTTATCCGGCCCAGTGTTTCACCTTGGAGAGCGCCCATACTTTTTGTACCAAAGAAGGATGGAACCGTACGCTTGTGCATTGATTACAGAGCTCTAAATGCTGTAACCATTAAGAACCGGTATCCCTTACCACGCATTGATGACTTATTTGACCAATTGAGTGGTGCTAGGGTATTCTTAAAGATTGACCTTAGATCCGGTTATTACCAGATTAGAGTGAAGAAGGAAGATATATCGAAGACGGCCTTCAGAACTAAGTATGGACACTATGAATTCCTAGTAATGCCGTTTGGTTTAACCAACGCACCAGCCGTATTTATGAGTTTGATGAACGGAGTCTTCCATCAGTACTTGGATAAATTTGTGGTTGTATTTATTGATGATATTCTAGTCTATTCCAAGGACCACGAAGAGCACGAGGAGCACCTCAGAATTGTGCTAGAAATATTAAGACGAAAGAAGTTGTATGCTAAACTCAGCAAATATGAGTTTTGTATGGACAATGTGCCCTTCTTGGGATACATCATCTCGGGAGAAGGACTGTCAGTGGATCCGGAGAAGGTCACTGCAATAGAAACTTGGCCGACACCTACCTCCGTTGCAGAAGTGAGAAGTTTTTTCGGACTTGCTGGGTATTACCGGCGGTTCGTAGAGAATTTTTCAAGGATTGCGGAGCCAATGACGAAGCTGACTCGGAAGGATCAGGAGTTTATATGGACGGAAGGATGCCAGAAGGCCTTTGAAGAACTGAAGAGGCGTCTAACAACAGCACCAGTCTTGACTCTTCCCTCAGGGTCAGGAGGTTTTGTTGTTTATAGTGATGCGTCCGGTAGTGGACTAGGTTGTGTCTTGATGCAACATGGCAAGGTTATCGCTTATGCATCGAGGCAGTTGAAGGTCCACGAGAAGAACTACCCAACGCATGACCTGGAACTAGCTGCAGTAATATTTGCACTGAAGATCTGGAGGCACTATCTGTATGGAGAGAAGGTCGAAATCTTTACTGATCATAAGAGTCTGAAGTATGTATATACTCAGAAGGAGCTCAACATGAGGCAAAGGCGTTGGCTTGAGTTGATAGTGGACTTTGATATAGATCTGCAGTACCACCCGGGGAAGGCAAATGTTGTAGCCGACGCCCTCAGCAGGAAACCCACGACTTATTTCTTGACGGAGCAGCCTCAGCTATTACAAGACCTACAAGATCTCCAGATAGAGGTTGTTTTACCTGGACAAAATGGCTTGTTGGCTAACCTCGAAGTTAAGTCATCGCTTGTGGAGAGGATCAAAGAAGCTTTGCCTACAGATGCTAGATTTTGAAGGCTGAAAGAGAGAACAGAAGCAGGCATGCAGACAGGACTTCGCATCCATGAGGACGGGACATTAAGGTGCGGAAATCGCATATATGTTCCAAATGGAGAATTGAGACAGGAGTTAATGACGGAAGCACATAGCTCCATATACTCTGTTCATCCAGGAGGAACCAAGATGTACCGAGACTTAAGGCAGTATTATTGGTGGCATGGAATGAAAAGGGAGATTGCCTGATTTGTGGCAAAATGTTTAGTCTGCCAGCAAGTAAAGGCCGAGCACCAAAGGACTGCGGATATGTTGCAGCCGCTTCCCATACCTGAATGAAAATGGGAGCATATTACCATGGATTTCGTCACCGGATTCCCAAGAAGCCCCAGTGAAAAAGATGCAGTATGGGTTATCGTGGATCGGCTCACTAAGTCGGCATATTTCTTGCCATTTAGAGTCGGACAATCCACGAAAGTACTAGCCGACATGTATATGCGACAAATCG
This sequence comes from Iris macrosiphon, assembly GCA_036927795.1. NCBI lineage: Eukaryota > Viridiplantae > Streptophyta > Magnoliopsida > Asparagales > Iridaceae > Iris > Iris macrosiphon. The sequence goes on along the minus strand of JAYESA010000017.1, from coordinate 127,413,484 downwards.
TAAGATTACATGGAGTGCCGGTTAGTATTGTATCGGATCGAGACTCGAGATTTACGTCTCACTTTTGGCGAAGCATGCAAGAGAGTCTCGGCACCCGACTCAAATTCAGTACTGTCTACCATCCACAAACAGATGACCAATCGGAGCGCACGATTCAGATCTTGGAGGATACGTTGCGATCATGTATACTGGACTTTGGAGAATCTTGGGAAGATCATCTGCACTTGGTGGAGTTCTCTTACAACAACAGCTATCAGGCAAGCATCCAGATGGCACCTTTCGAGGCATTGTACGAAAGAAAGTGTAGATCGCCGATATGCTGGAGTGACGTTGGCGAACATCAATTACTGGGTCCAGAGTTGGTAACGAAAACAGTTGAGAAAGTAAAGCAGATTCAGAATCATCTTCGTGCAGCCCAGGATAGACAGAAGCATTGGGCCGATACGCACAGACGTCCTCTGGAGTTCAAGGAAGGAGAGCATGTATTCTTGAGGATCTCGTCCACTCGAGGTACTATCAGATTTGGGAGCAGAGGCAAGTTGAGCCCAAGATATATCGGGCCATTCAACATTTTGGAGCGCATTGGTGAGGTGGCTTATCGTCTTGCATTACCTCCATCCTTAGAGGGAGTGCATGATGTATTCCATGTCTCACAGCTGAGACGGTACGTGACGGACCCAAGTCACGTAGTTGATCATTCTGAGATTTCAGTGGGCCCTAGCCTGAGATATGAGGAGCAACCAGTGGGTATACTCGACACCAGTGAGAAGACACTGCGAGGGCAGACAATCAGACTGGTTCGGGTAGCTTGGAAACAACACTCTCCTGGCGAATCGACCTGGGAACGAGAGGATATCATGCGCCAGTGTTATCCCCACTTATTTGCAGATGCAGGTATAACCTAAGCATTCTCTTATTTCCGTAGTTCGTGCCCTTTTGTAGTTTACCCTTCGATTGCGAGGACGCAATCCTCTTAAGGGGGGTAGATTGTAATCACCCAAAAATTTTCTAAATATTTTTAAAACATTTTTTGGGATTTTTTGGCATTTTTCAAGAATTAAAATAGGTGCTTTGGTAATTATATTATTTTTTAATTGCTAATAACTAATATTAAAATATAATAAAAATATGATTTTATGGTGTAAAATAGAAAACCGGACTTAGGATAATTTTTCTGGAATTTATTGGACCTCGGACCTAATTTAAAATACCTAAAAACTAATTAACTAATTATTATTTATTATTATTATTATTTTTATAAACCATTTTTTTCCCTGGCCCGAACCCTGGCCCAGCCCATTGGGCCCAAGCCCAGCCCGCAATTGCTAGCGGGTCGGGTCGGGTCGGGTCGGCCAAATCCGGATCGCCCGAGACCCGACCCGGCCGACCCTTTCCCTCCCCCACGTTCGGCTGACCGCGTCCCCCGCCGTACCCTCCGGCCACGTCGCCTGCAACCTCCGCCCACGCCACGACCCCACGACCCCGACTCCGTCTCCGCCTCACCCGGCCACCCCCGGCTCCCCTCCACCTATAAAATCCCCCATCTCCTCCCTCTTTCCCCCCCAAGCCAGCACCCTAGAGCCGCCGGAACCCTACTCCGGCCATCCCCTTCCCCGGCGCCGACCTCCACCTACTCCCCTCCTCCTTCTCCGATCAGACCCCTCCCCCTAGCCGGACACGCGTAGATCGGAGTTTTTGAGCCATGTTCAGGTACTCGTAACTTCCTGCTCGTAACCCTATTTTCAATTTCGTAAATTGCAACACGTAGCCTGCATGACCCCCTCGGTGTCCGGGCAAACCGCTCGGTGCATCGCGTCCTGTGGTGATCGCGAACCGCGGTCCAAAAACAGGAAAAACAACGCCCTGTTTCACCCCGGAATCGGGTACGCCCCGCCAAACGGGACGACTTGGTCGCACGCGATCTTTACCGATACGTGCGCGTCTTTGATACGGACGTGTAGGATTTCGCAGAAGTCGATTCGGGTGTGCGTGCACACCGGAATCAACGCGTATCCGCCGACACCGTCCCGTATCCGTCGTTTCTGGAATGCGTCATAACTTTGTGTACATACGTCGGATCAAAATAAAACTTGCGCCATCGGACTCGTAGCAATACGCTGGTCCTGTGACCCAAGTTTAGTTCGATTCTGAGAACGTTGACTAAATCGCGTGTCGTGGGCCCCACAGGCCCCACTCGACGGGCAAATTTGTGACCGGCTCATCGGAATCCAATTCTGGAAATTCCGTTGAGTTCGTATCAGCGTTCTTGACTTGTTGACACTAAGTTGGACGAATTTGGAGACCTTTGACCCTGACACGTTTTCCGGTGCAAAGTGGGCCCACATGCAGACCCCGTTTTGACCCGAAATTACCATTTTTGCCCTTGTCTCCAAATTGGACTCAAGAACAGGCGTTTCTAGCTAATTGATATCTTCTGAGCATGATGGTAATGTTTGTTTCAGCATCCGGAGACGTTTCTGGAAATTTCTCGAGTAACAGAACAGTAGTTGAAATTCAAACATCAGGCAAGTGTACCTTGCCAAACCCTGCAGCTTGTTACTTATTTTCTTAACTTATTTATACATCAGTGGAAAATTATACCGTGCCAACTTGCAATAATTTCTGTTATAGTACTTGCTGGAGTACTTGTGTAAACATACATAAACTTGATTTAACTGTTCAATCCAGGACCGAGTGATTTTACTTAGCGTCCGATTACTAGTCGGGTGCCAACCCCGTACGCGGAGTTGTGTAACGTCACATAGACATGGATATCGAGACCCTATGTATTCTCGTACTTGTCTTATCAAGTACATCATAACCCAGGACACTTGACACTATTCATGAGACAGGATCTTCCCGAGATATTCGTGGTGATTCTGTATAGGATACAGGACTTGACAGAGATATTTTATTTATAGACAATATGACTTGTTGCATTAGCTATAATCCCGCTGACATGGACATGAGACGTTATGGTCATGATATGCGTGATTACATTGGGTGGGGAGAGACACACAGGCTACAGGCTGTTTCATATATATATCCACTACTATTGTGAGGTTGTAGACTCTCCAGCAGAGCTAGACCCTTTACCTGTTATTACTGCTACCGGCTCCCCGACACAGAGCTTGTAGCGGTCTCAGCCTGAGTTCTAGTGCTGCTCTCATATTGCATATCACTTAGCTGGTTACATAGTTTACCCAATTATTTACTTATTGCTGCACTGCTTATTTATTTGGCTTGTATTTTTTGTACCTTGCTATATCCCCTGAGGACCTGGAATGGATTATGTCCCCAGGTTTAGCTGAGGAGCAGTACCCCGAGATATACGGGACAGGAGATGAAGCTATTACTGGACTTGATACTGGAGCAGAACCAATCCCTGAGCACGAGGTGACTGCTGAAGACTTTTTCTGAGTACCTGATTTCGTACTCAGTATTTACTTTATGTTTGACTCTTTTGTTCCTGGCCTATTGAGCCAGTTTATTCAGACTTATGTCGGATTGTTTCTCCGACCTACTTGTTGAGACTTGTTGCTACTTATTTCCATTTCATTATGCAGTTGATTATATTTATCTTTTATGGATGAGATTAGTTGTGGCATGTTGTCGTAGACCTTATTTTATAGCTTAAGTGCGCCCTGATGGTTCCATTAAATTGGGTTGTCCATCGGTGCGTGCTGCTGGCCATTGCCCGTGTCCAGTCCCTCGGTATTTTGGGACTGGAACGTGACAATGGGAGATCGGTGGCAAGGGGGAGCAGGTTTTCTGTCGCGGGACGACAAGCATGGAGTCCAGTTGAGGAGCCATGGAACCAACACCTCTCATCAGACTAGAGAGGAAGATTGTTGGAAATCAAGTCTGCTGAAGGGGGCTGAGTTTGGTCCGAACTCGGTCCCTGGCCGAGTTCGGGCCGAACTCTGTATGCTGTTTCAAAACTATCGAACCGAACTCGGTCCGACTTCGGTGTCGGCGGCGGCTGCTCGGATTTTGGAGTTTTTATGTTATATTTTGGATCGTTGGATGCTAGTGAACGGCTAGTGTAAACACCCTAATTTTTTTGAATTAAATTTTAAATTTTTAATTATTGGTATTTATGAATTACAGAGATTAAGGGATAATTTTCTGTAATTTTTAGCCATTTATAATATATAATATTTATAGATTTATAATTATGTGTATTTTAATTAATTATTAATATAGTGCAAAAAAAATATTTTTGGATGTAAAACTATTAATAGAGTATTGTATAATTTTTCTGTAATTTATTGAAGTCCGAAACTATTTTTAGATGGCCATCTACACACACACACACACACACATATATATATATGGTTAAACCAACCCAACCCGAACCAAACCAACCCAACTAAACATAGAGCCGAACCCACAACCCGATAACCCGACCCGAGACCCGAACCCACGCCACAGTACCCTACTATAACTTCCCCCGCAGCCCGACTCCTCCGCTTCCCCTCCCGACAATGGCCCCGAGCCCGACCCCCTCTCTTCATCTCCCCGTAACTTCCTCCATGTCACCATATATATAACACCACCACCCTCAGAGCAACCACCATCATCTCCTCTACCACCCCGACCATCCCCGACCTCCGACGACCGCTGGACCGTTGCCGCCGCACGCCGCAAGTCGCCGCCGAGCAACCGCCCAAATCCCGAGCAGCAGCAGAGCAGTGAGGTACACTACTTCTTGCCCCCATTATCTCCCTGCACAGTAAATCAATTAATGACCTGTCAAATTCTATGCAAAGACCACATGACCCCCTTGAACCCTGTGTAATTAGTATAACCTATCGTGTCCTGTGTCGGTCGAAAATAGCGATGCAAAACAGAAAAAAAAAATTCACCAATTTGTGAGAACAGAAACTGTTCCAAGTACGCGTATTTGAGTCCCATTATTTTTAAAACGGCATATGATACTAAAATTATACTTGAACAGTAATTTAGACTACATAAACATATTTTAATCTCTTTAATTAGTTTATTAGTTTATTTTAATTCAATATATGTTGTGTTTTAATTGCTGTTGAAATTGACCGAAAACTTGATTTTTTAAACCCAAATTTTTCTGAAACGGAGTGCGTCCCGCTAAATAAGGTGACTTCGTCGTGTGCAAATTGCACTAAAAGGTGCGTATCGTCAACGCGGACGTGTGAAATTTTGCGAAAGTTGATTTGGGTGTGCGTACACACCGAAATTAACGCATATCCGTCGAAAAGTCCCGTATCGGCCTGTTCTGACACTCGTCATAATTTTGTGTGTGCCTGTCATTTCGTAATAAAATTTGTGCTAACAGATTCGCAGCGTTATGTTGGTCCTGTGACCCAAGTTTGGTTCGATTCTGAGAACGTTGACGAAACACCATTTCGCGGGCCCTACGGTTCCACTTGACGGGCGATTTCGTGACCGGCTCATCGGAATTCAATTCTGGACGTTCCCTTGGGTTCGTGCTATCGTTCTGGACTCGTAGACACTAAGTTTGACGAATTTGGAGAACTTTATCTCTGACACTTTTTTGGTGCAAAGTGGGACACATGTGGATCCCGCTTTGACCAAAAACTGTCAATTCTGTCCTTGTGCCCAAATTGAACTTATGGGTAGTCAATCATCGCTATTTCAAGTATTCTGAGAGCATTGGTGATATTTGTTTCAGCATCCGGAGGCATACCTGGAGATTCCACTGTTACAGGAGCAATTGACGGAGCTCAGAACCCAAGCAAGTGTACATTGCCAACTTGTAATAGATCCGGTGATATTATTTGCTTGTATTCTTTCTATATACTTCTATGTTGTAGCTGTTTAGTTATTGTTCAACCTAGGACCGTGAAACGTTGCTTAACGTCTGAACAAGATTCGGATGTCGACGCCGTACGCGGAGTCGTGTAACGTTACTAAACGTCTGAACATCTCTCGAGTTCAAGTGCTTACTTAACGTTTAAGTGCTTAATTTAAAAAATAATTTTTCTAATTAAGAAATTTTAGTTAGTTTAAAATAGCAAAGTTAACTACTTATATTATATAATATCAAAATTAAGCACTTAAACCTCAACTTCATTTTTTTTTAAATCTCAACTTAATTTTCTCTTAAACCTCAACTTGATTACCTTCAAAGCAGTTGTAAAATTGTCGCATGTTGGTTGTCGTGTCCTGGTCGATCAAATTGAAACAAACAAATTCTGATTTTTCATACGAATGCAATTTTTTTGGCACTTGAGAAATAGTTAATTCACCAAACGCAACACCAATCTCACATATTGATTGAAAGTGTTAGAACGAGAGTAAATTTATTGTGATAAATTTAGATACATTAATTCTGGTTTATAAAAATGTTAGACTGCTAAATGACCAGAAATATTCTTGTATTATGACTGTTAGGGTATATTTTGTTCATTTTCAATAAAATGAACAAAATATTTCTGACTAACGTTCATAAGCGACTAAAATAATGGAGTCCGAGCCTGGGTCAGGTTTTGAGAAGGTAATAACCAGTACATGAACATCTCTCGAGTAAGAAAATGGTATGCATACTACTATAGTTCATTTTGAACAACAAGTCTTCTATTATTACATAGTACAAGATTAAGATTGGTTTAGATCTGAGATCAGATGTTGAATTGAAAATTAGTTAGATGAGCAGAAATCAACGTTGATCGCTTTCATAACTCAGCCACTGCTGCAAATAATATGTTGGTGTGAATGGGCTGCCTGGTATTCATGATAACGATGCAGCAGCAACTTTTCTAGGCCTTAGAGATCAAGTAACAACCAGTCATGTTTTTTAGTTCACCGGAAATTTTTCTACGTACCTCCAGATACTTCCTTTTCAAAAGAATAATAATAATAATAATATCATCCTTTCAAAATGCTCCTTCAAATCATCTAGCTGGCGTGACGGTTAATATAACAGTTAATATGATAAATTTTAAAATTAATATTAACATTAATTTTAATATTAATAGTAAAATTTGATAATTAATTTTTTGGTTTAAAAATTATCACATTAGCATCCATATTAGATGTCACATAATGCTATTTAACATGTCATTTCAGCTGTCATATAAGGACAAATAATTTCTTCAAAATTATTGATATCTTTTGATTTTCAACTCTTAAATCCAATACCTGAAAAGGTTGGGATTAAATTATCTGCATGGCAGCTCCATCAGATGAACGTTTAAATGAACATATAACCATAAGAAGGGGAGGTCAGGAATACACACACACACAAAAAATGAAATTTGCCAAAGTTAGTACTTCCATCATAATTTATTTTTCATTTGTATTCACTTAGTTTCAGAGAGATGACCCGTAACCTCCTGGATAATATGCATCGATATTAACCACTAAGCTATACGTCATTTGATATATATATATATATATATATATATATATATATATATATATAGTATGAGGATACTTGGGGATGCAAAAAATCGAAAATGTGGATCTCTCTCTCTCTCTCTCTCTCTCTCTCTCTCTTCGAGCCTCCTGGACGTTATTTAATTTTATTTTATTTTGAAATATTAAATGGTGAGTTGGTAATTGGTGCAGCGCGGATGCGGTTCAAGTGCGGTGCAGGTGCAGGTGCGAACAGACAGAAACGATTATATATGGATTCACTTTGGATTTTTAGATATCAATTAATTCGGTCTTGGTTATCAATTGAAACCAAAGAGTTTATTTTTGTTTACCCACCAAAATTTGGATAATGTTCACCATTTCATTCCACTCAAGGGTTGTCAAATGTCAACCTAAAATCAATTTTGTCTTTAATTTAATTTCTCTAACCTAGTAATAATAGAAAAAGTAATTTTAGGTTTACATGTGATAACTCTAGAGTGGAATGGTGAACATCTTCCAAAGTTTTGATGGGTAAACAAAAATAGACTCTCTAGAACCAAATGCTCTGTCCTAAAGAATTGACAAAAATATTCCCATCACTTTCTGAATAATTAAAGTCTAACAAATGTTCTCATATTACACGCAAATAAAAATCCTGCTCCTAAAACAAGTATCAGTATTAAATTATACGATGCTAAATAATAGGTTTGCCAAAGAAGCTAGCTAATTCAAATTCAACTATATTTAATTTGCAACAGGTTTAATTTGCTACAGAAAGGATCATCGTTTGGTCCGAAGTCTATGGACGTCTGAAAAGTCCGTTCGGTCCAATAGACCAAAGTCTGATAAAGTCTGGTCATTAGAGTAGTCTGGTTCGATCCATATTAGTATAGGGTTAGACTTGAACTATGGATCCGTCCGTCGGAGTCCACTCCGAGGTCCGTCGGTCCGTCCGATATAAGTCCGTCTGAATCCGGCCCGAAAATAGTCTATGAGGCTTCGTACCAATAAAAATTATAACCGCTATTTGATTCCTACAGTCTGTGAGACTCCCTAACTTCAGGTTTAATTAGTGAAAGCACCAAAACAATGAGGCCGAGAACAACTATTTCCATATTTTATAGGTTGGGTTTTGAAGGAGTAAATTGTGAGTTTGGTTGGTTGAAAAATTCAAAGTTGTCATTATATTTTGGGTACAAGTAACTGTTTGGTTAACTGTAACCTTGTACTTTGGAAAGTAGGAGAATCCAGTCAAACAAACTCAAACCTCCATAAGTTAGGCTCTTGATAAAGACACCACAAAATTTGTTCGGACAGTCCAAATTTTTACCATTAATAATTACAAGTTTATCACTTCCAAAAATTATTTATCGGACTACCCACTTCCAATTTTTTTTTTTTATAATCAGGACTGTCAAAATTTTGACAGTCCTACAAATTGGAAGGACTGTCAAAATTTTGACAGTCCTAACAATTGGTAGGACTGTCAAAAAATTTACAGTCCTAAAAATATATGTTGATTTTTTAGAACTGTAAAATTTTTGACAGTCCTACCAATTGTTAGGACAGTCCTTCCAATTGGTAGGACTGTCAAAATTTGGAGAGTTCTGAAGGGAGGGCTACGCGAGGTGACCACGAGGGCTGGACTGCGTGAAAGCCGGAAGGAGGGACGAGACGGAGGAGCGGAAAGGGAAGGAGACGGCGGTGGAGGACGGGGGAGGAGGCGGAGGCGCGCACGCGGTGGAGGACAAAACCGCTGCTGCCCACGGGACCTACGGTGGAGGACGAGACCGCTGCTGGGTGCGGGGACGGTTGTGAACGGTGTGGGCGGCGACGAGCGGTGGAGGAAGGGACCGCTGCTACGTGCGAGGACGGTGGTGAGCGGTGGGAGCGACAACGAGCGATGGAGGAGCGGGAGGGGGAGCAGGAGGAGGGAGGTGAAGAGGATGGGCGGCCCTAGTAAAATTTGTACTAATTTAAGTAAAAAAAAATTCATAACTGGATTAGCACCCATACTGGACTAGCCCTGAGTGTACTTTGTAGCCCCTTTATCACAAACCCATAAGTTATAGTCATCTATTTGTCCCTTGTTAACTAAAATGTCAGGTGAGTTATTCACTGCATACTTACTTTACTTGTCAGTCAAATTTAGGGTTGTCTTAGCGATGTGCAGTGTCAGTCAAATTTAGGGTTGTCGTAGCGATGTGCAGTAGAAACGGTAGGAAATGAAATACAAAAACTAGCAACTCTAGTACTAATAAAAATTGCTCAAGAGCAGGTAATTGCCAATGAGTAAAATCTTATTCATTAATATATATAGTGTTGGAATAACATTACAAAGCCGAGATTAAAGATCATGTCCGAGAAGATCCATTTGGACTTTTTTTTATAGAGTTAGTCCGGTCCGACCTAACTTGACCCCAAAATTTCGACTATTGTGACGGACTTGGACTTCATAAATAATAATTAAGCCAAGCCCGACATGGTCCGACCCGAAATTTCTTTAGGGCCAAAAAAGTTCAACCCGATCCAGTATTTTATGGGCCTGGAGTGGAATGGTGAACATCTCTCAAGGTTTTGGTGGATGTAAAAAATGGACTGTCTAGAACCAAATGCTCTGACCTAAAAAATTAGCAAAAATATTCCCATCACTTTCGGAATCATTAAAGTCTAACCAATGTACTCATATCACACGCAAATAAAAGTCCTGCTCCTAAAACAAGTTTCCGTTTTAAATTATACGATGCTAAATAACAGGTTTGCTAAAGAAGCTAGCTAAATTCAAATTCAACTATATTTAATCTGCTACAGGTGATCCACAGTGTATGCAGCGACTTCCCCCACGAACTACCCAGAGAAATAGAATTCAGCTGCTGATCAAATGCGCGAGGATGCAGCTATGGTAGACGAAAGAGGAAGGAGAAGCTGAGTGAATCCACACTATTCTACCAATGGTCTGCAAAACAAAACCAACATATTGACCAAGTAAACAAACTGCCTTCTTGCTTCATTGAAGTTTCCATCTTTTTCTTGATGAGAAAATAAAGCTTATCAAGAGAACATAGCAGCCATAAAGAGAAAATTACTCGGCCAAAGACAATAGTTTGGATGTTTCCTATACTTCAATAAATAAAATATGGGAAATACTTTGTCAACTCTCGTCATATTAGCTGGCAGATTCTTTCCTAAAACTAATTCTACATGCAGTCTACATCAAAAAAATTGTCACAATTCGTTAACTCGCTTTTCTAAGAAATTCAAGGGAAATGGAGGAAGTATCTTTTCTTCTGGAGAGAAAATAATGAGAAAGTTACCAAGAGAGAGAGCCACATATATGGAGAAAGTAATAGATGATATCGTATCACAAAAAGTCATGATGTTGCCTAGACTCAACAACCATGGATGGTGCCATCAGTTGGTCTTTCATGTCATATTAGCCTAAGTAACACGCAAAAAGGTTGTTTATGTTATATTACTACCCATATACTTTCAACACTCGTGTCATCTCCCCCTAACTAAAAGAACAGGTCACCGGAAGGGAAAGAGGGAAAGAGAAGAAAAGTAAAATCAATCCAATTCCCTCACTCTTAGTAATTCCACTAATGGTTGATTCTCTGGTTTTAGAATGGATAAATAAAAGTATGCATGAGCAGTTGGAAAAATAAGCTGGCAGGAACTGTTTCCATTCCATTATTCCTTTTTTTCCGCAAGGAAAACAGTTAGAGCAGTCAAGATAAATCCGAAAGCTCGAGTGCACAGAAAAGGAGAAAAGTCTATATTATGCATGAATGATGGAATTCTAGTATCGTCTTCATCAGCCATTGGACAACAATTTAATACATCTTCAAACAGTTTGGTTTTGGGTTCTCAAGTTTTTGCACAATTAAAGTGACAGAGAGAAAACTAATATATGTGTAATACATATATAATCAACACGATGACGAGGCCAAATCTTCCTGTTTGTTCGTAATACATATAAAATCAACATTATGACAAGGCCAAAACCTCTTATTCGTTCTGACAACACTGTAGTAGAAAATCAATGAAAAATAAACAGTAACTCAGGCAGGATGTAACACTTCCTGTAACGCAAACAGTATCAAGAATTTTGCCAACTCTGGTCATCCATTTAAACTAGTAGTTGAATATACAACTTTATCGCAACCATTCAAATAAAAAGCCTTAAAAGTTGCATATAAAAAAAATAAAGAGAACAAATAAGAAAGGAAAGAGATTTGCAATTCCCTATATAAAAACATCTGAACCCATAAATTTGGCCATAACTGAAATTTCTAATTCAGAGTACTAAGCTCGATCAAATAGATGGGACACTCAGGATCATGCTGATGTTTAAAAGAAAGTCGCACAATTTACGAGAAGTCCTAAAAAAATTATTTTACACTAAATAAACAACACTGACGTTTAATGCCCTTTCCGAGAATCACTGGTAACCTGGTAGTAAAGGCCAAGTGCAACATGTAATCGACTTTAATCAAAACTATTTATGGGATTAGGGCACCGGCTATATCCTGTCAAAACACTTAGTTAGTAACAATGCCATAAAGAAGGGCTGCAGAACATGTACTGGATGGAACTAGAAGAGAATAATTTTTTGAACAAAATGTCACCAATAGCTACTAGTTAGGGCCTAAGAAAAGCTCAATTAGAGAGATTCTGATTGCAAGAAAAATGCAAAAAAATGGCTACAGAAATTTTGTAAATAATACAAAAGAACTGTCGATATGTTAAGTACATAAGAAACAAGAGTTACAAAATTGAATATTTACCTATGCTCGAAAGCAAAGAACAATAGATAGCAACATTAACATAAATATAGCGTGGTTACTACCCGCAAGCTTTAAATGCAGAAAAAATGTGAAATAGATTCAAATAATTAACGAAAAGTTTGTGAAACTCGCATATATTCAAATATATGACTTGATTGTTCAGACTTCAGAGAACAAATAAATCATAAAATAAGCAATTTAGAACATCAGCTAATCAACAGTCAATGAATAATAGAACATCAGCTTATGGATACTCAATGAATAATATACAATAGATACCTGATCTTTTCTTCACTCACCCAGATCATGCAAGTAGTGCTACACAAGATCAATCTGTCCACCCTCCACCAGGCCCTTAATAGACTTGTATCGGAGGACATATAAGTCATTAGCGAGCAAGTCGATGGTCTCTTTCCCTCTTCAGAAGCATGCAAGTATAAGTAAGTGGAACTAATAGGAACTACAGAATAAGTTGAACAAAAGCTTGAGGCATTTTACATGTCATCCATCTGGAAAGCTCCAACATCCTCCTTGGTTTTGCAGAAGACAAAGGTGTCAAGCTGGGGCTCCGGTACTGGAAATCCAAGATCTATGTCAGTCATCTGATGCATGAATTGCTTACACTATTTTGGTAGCTATCTTTAGAATAGTTACAGTTGCTACTCTAGTTTATCAATGTTTAGTGTCTCTTTCTACTCCTTTAATCCCACATTGGACAGGAACTAAAGAGGAGGATTCACCCTCCTACAAGTATGTACTCACTCCACCTCAATGAAACTTCCTGTTTAGTTAAGCCTTATTCTCAACAGCTATTGTATATACAGGTCAAATATTATTCTCATTTGAGTTAGATCAGGATTTCACATATTTTACAATTGCTTAGGTTCTCTTTTCTACATCTGACTGTTATCGGGTACGATGAGGGGCACACCTAAGTTACAAAGAGAGGAAGTCGCACCCATGTGCTGTTTCATAAGATGTAGAGGTTCTGCGCTCTTTCTTTGCTATCGAATTTTATCATTTTCTTATCTCCCATATATCCCTTACTACAGTTTCTTCTTCTGTGGCCATCCTCTACATCTTTCTCTGTTTTCTTCTCCTTTTTTTTATTTCTCTCCTTTGTTGGATGCCAGCTATGATTGTTTTTGGTTATTTTCTTCTTTATCTTTCATTCTACATGCCTTCTCTAGTTTCTTTTTTTTTGGTATTTGTCCCATTTATTCTCCATTTTAGCTTATCCCTTTCACTCTCTCTCTTTTCTGCTTTCTTGTTCTTTGCACTTTCTTTCAATTTTCTCCAACAATCCTTTTCTTTTCTGAGTTCTCCACTTCTTCAACTCCCTCTTCTCCTGTATGTTTGCACTGCTTGTTGTGCAGTCAAATCACAGCCTGGATTAAGAAGAGATAAGAGGACGGAGGAGAGGTGGGGAAGGGAGTAAAAGAAGAGAGAAATTCAAATATAGAAACAGTAGAAGAAACAAACGGATGTTAGGTCAAATGTTGAATATTAATATTTTAATCTTCTGATATATTACAGCAATATCACCTAAAGTTTCGATTCAAAAATTATTGGTAGTGCCACTTTAAGAAGACTTACCATTCTAAATCATCATTCATCAACGCCATGATCTCCGATAGTCTTACATGTCGTTATTTGGTTTGAGAGAAAATGAGAGAGAGGAAAAATTATGGAAAGAGGAATTGTATTTAGTATGTTTGTTAAGAAAGAAAAGGAAAATGAGAAAATCTTAACCATTAAGATTTTCATTTTCCTTCTCCTTTCCCTCCAAAAATTATAGGTTTCATTTTCTCTCACAATTTTCCCTTTCCTCTCGATTACTTTTCTCTTCTCTCTCTCTCTCTCTCTCTCTCTCTCTCTCTCTCTCTCTCCATCCTCTTCCGATCTCTCTCTGTCTCTCTCTTTCTTTTGTTTTCTTTACGGTTTTTCCTGTCAACCAAACACAAAATTAAATTTCTTTCTTTTTCTCTCGTCTTTCTTTTCAAAATTTTCTTTCTTTCCCTCGTTCTCTCAAACCAAACACAACCACGAAGTTATAAATTTATAATTGAAGAACATGAGATCACATTCTAACAGGTTCTCTTTGCCACACAATTCATTTCAATCAAACTAGATTTCCTGAATAAAAATCTAGAAAAAATGTTGGAACACTCGTGAGCGTATTGAATCTTCTTGACATTCACTCTATATTATCTAAAACCTAGAGTGAAGGTTTGACTCGTTAGGGAAGAAAGAAGTGCATGATGGTGATAAAGTAGATGCAGATGCACTAAGGATGGATGAAGCAAAGATAGATCTGCTATACGCTTCTTGCTGGGGTCGGATCAACTATCATTCATCTTTGACTTAAATAGGAAGAATTGGTTTTCATCGGGGTGCCTTTTACGGGTAAGACCCCCTTCTTTTGCTCAACAGCAGCCGCGTGTGTGTGGACTGCCCCAATCTTACATAATCATTGTCTTTCTTTCCATCTGTTGCCAATCGACTCATTCTTGACAGAACTTTGTCTGCTCCATTTCACTTTATAGTTAGTTGATTCAAGGTGGGAACAACCAACAACTGAGAAAGGTAGCCTCGTAACTTCCACCGAGGAAGAACTTGGATCTGCGTTTTCTATTGAAAAAATCTCATAGATGATTCAGGGTCGAAACCTTGCACCTGTCAAGCCTATCCGTTAAAGAAACATCTATTGAGCATTGATTCGTCGTTAGAAAGAGATTTGTGTTACAATATATTGGTGTTGCGTTTCTGAACTTACATTTTGAAGTCCAGGTGTCTAGCTTGAAATCCCTAGCAAAGCCCCGAATATGAAGTAATGGCTTTTCAATCACGGGATGGAAACTTTTTCTTCTCCAGGCCTGGCACACCTGCCAAATCAAGGTATGAACTCGGCGCCGATTCCCCCGCATCGAAGCTTCCTTTGGACGCCTTCGGTCACCTACTCGTGCCTCTCCACGTCTCTTTCCCCCAAATCGGTAGGTGCTTCCCTAGTGGTCTAGGAATGAATGGCTTGAATCATTTTAAAGTTCTTATTATTATGAAGGATTCGATCCGGTCACCGCACCCGGAAAAAGGAAGAATGCCTTGTGGGATGAGGAATAAAACATGTGTGATTCGGAATATAGTAGGGTGTTAGGGAGCTACAACTTTCCTTTTGTTCCATCTAAGTAGAAGTCCGCTTCCATCAATAGCCGCTCCGTACCTTGCCCTATGCCAAGCAAGTTCTAGTCGCGCACAGAAAGCTTGATTCTCTCTACAAACTTTCCATCCTCGCATAGCATCATCTATATCAAATACAGAAATCTCATATTCTTTAAGGACAAAAAAGTGTGTTTATATTGAAACAGACACGGCGAAGTCCGCTTCCACCGGTAGCCGCTCCGCACCTTGCCCTATGCCAAGCAAGTTCTAGTGGTGCAGAGCAAGCTTGATTCTCTCTACATACTTCCCATCCTCGCATAGCATCATCTATATCTAATACAGAAATCTCATATTCTTTCGGCACACTAAGAAACTTCATGACATTGAAAAATCTTGATAACCCGAATCTACTTGCACCTTGTGAAAGATGTGCCTAGTTTAAGGAATAATTTGATGTCCCAGTTTCACTTTTTGCATACGGATCCAAAGTTCAACCTGCCCCCAAAACCACAACTAGTGGGGGTACCAAAAGAAGATAACTGATTTCAGGAAGCATCTCAAAATGATCAGTTAAATGATAAGAACTACTAGGAACAAATTGACTTAGCCTAATAGGAAACAAGGAAAAATCACTTGAC
This sequence comes from Iris macrosiphon, assembly GCA_036927795.1. Lineage (NCBI taxonomy): Eukaryota > Viridiplantae > Streptophyta > Magnoliopsida > Asparagales > Iridaceae > Iris > Iris macrosiphon. The sequence continues at coordinate 127,397,538 of JAYESA010000017.1, read as the reverse complement.
TACATAAGTTCATCATTGAAAACTATCTACATGATTTTAATATTGAATATGTCAAACTTGCTCAAAGTGACAAAAAAACAAGCTACCAACTTTAAAGAGAGAGAGAGAGAGAGAGAGAGAGAAATGATACTCATGTCATCTTCTTCGCTTGAAATAGATTGTTTCATAATGGATTGGTAACCATAAGGCAACCGTGCCAGTACAGTTTGATCAAGATGTTTTTCCATGATATCGGCACACCTGTCAACAACAAAGCATCTCTAGATACGAGCAAATTATGATTTATTAAAATAAAATACAGAACCACCTTCTTACCTTTCAGCAAAAGTTTTCTCTTGTTCAGAAAGTCGATCCCTGAGATTGGTCTTTGAAACGTGAATTGTGTTCTTCTCAATCTACAAGAAAATTCAGCATATACCTAACCGTCCTGTGAGAATGCTAGAATAAACCCAAAAAAACAGACTACGCCAAATATGTATGCATACAAAAACATATATTAAGAGGGACTAATCACCTTTTGTAAACGCATTCGAAGATACGATCTCAATAAGAACAACATACGATCCAAATCCATTTGGTAAAGAGAGACAATGAGCTCATCAACTCCATTCTCCATTTTAGCTCCATTCTCCGCAAATGCTTCCACAGCCTCTTCCTGATTTACAGCATCGCATCAGAACCTATTTGAAAGTTTATGCAGATGGCGGAGAAACTAGAGAAAGAAGAAAAGGTTTTCATTTCTTTAAACAAAAATGCAACTAAAATAAATTCCAAAAAACTCTAATAACCACTACCAATAATGTTATACTCAAGAACCCCTTAGAATTTTTGAAAATGGTGAGCTTTATATGTAAGATTAAATGAAATAACATTATCCACTACAAATGGTACTACAAAAATAACCATCATCGGCTGATTATATTGTACAGGAAGAAAGAAAGAGTGACCTTTAAATGCATCAATGTTGCAAGGATATGGAAACAATGATATGTTTTTGTATACAACAGAACATCAATTAAAAAAAATGGTACAGTACAACAATAATATATATACATTATGTGGGTGTGGGTGTGGGTGTGGGTGTGTGGGTGTGTGGGTGTAGCCATCAAGTTTCTAAACGGTACAGTACAACAATAATATATATACATTATGGTACAGTACAACAAAATGGTACAGTACAAAAAATAGATACTAGGCCTAATGTTATCACTGTTGAGGTTTAGAAATATTTCAGAGAAGAAAGATTGGTGTAGCCATCAAGTTTCTAAACGGCGGGTTTGCGGCGGAAAGAGTCCGCCTACCGCCTAGGCCACCGAGGTGGTTGATACGGTGCATAGGCGGTTGATACATTTTGGACATTTTTTACTATTTTACCAAAAAAAATTACATTATATACATTTTTTAAGAATGTTTTATGCATAACTATGTTGTAGGACAAAGATTTATTAAGTTTTAGTCTTGTAAAAGTGAACCATAAGTCCATAATGCTTGCAAAACCGTTTGGCCAAAACATCTTGTTAGGTATTGCTCCGTCTAGGCGCCCACCTACGCCGCCTACGTCGCCAAAGCTCCCTTGGCCGCCTACTCTATCGCCTACCGAAAAGCAGTGCGGAGAGAGACTGCCTACCGCCTAGGCGGTCGCGGCGGCCGCCATTTAGAACACTGGTAGTCATCTACCTATTCAACCAAAACCTGATGACTTGGAAAAAGCTAATATTTGGAGTAGTAGTACGTGTTAGCTATTTATCATAATATGGAGATATATAAAGTCGTAAAATCTGAAGGATTAAAATCAGTACGATGACACAATGTATAACATATAATTTTAAAAGAAATACAAAGAAAACAAAAAAAAACAAAAAAAGAAATAATCAATACGACATTAATGACAAAGAGATATCATATACTTTTTGTTTTCACTATTTACGACCTTCTTCTTCTAAGCTGCATCTGCAATACTTTATAGGGTCCTATTAGTTCCAAGTCATTTAGAGGCCAAAGTTTTTAAACAACAGTTCCACCTTAAAATATACTCATCAATTTGCAACATATCATCAATATACAACATACACCATGGAATCCTATACTAAATTTACATAATTATTTCAAACCCTTGATGTTAGCCAATGGCTACAGAAAATGAGTGAACTGATACCTATACAGTTATGTTTCTGAAAAGAATTTTTTAAAAAAACAGTTTTTTTTCTCGTCCAATCTAACTAAAATTAGATACCTTGGTCGAGATTTTGTCAATTCGGTATAGATGCTTTAAATCGGCAACTAATATAAGGAAATAACAAAAAAAAATCTTTAACCGAAATAGCATTGCCATCTAAAATTTCCAGAGGATTGAGGAATTATAGTTTCTAACTCCCAATAAAATTTGTGTAACATCACGAATTAGTGTTGTATATCAAAAAAATTCTGGAGTAATTTGAGGAATTAGGGTTTCTAAATCAAAAAGAAATTAGGATTTTTATTCGAGGGTTTTAGGGGTGGGGGGGGGTGCTTACGAGCTTCTGGATCTCCTCGGTGGCTTCTTGGACGAGTTCGGAGTGGAAGTGGAGGATGTCGGGAGAGGCCTTCTCGTTCCTCCATGCTCTCTTCAGCCGCTCGCCGAGCTTCTCTTCTCCTTCCTCCTCCCGCTGGCTCCAATAACCCGAACCCGAAGCCATCTCAGAGTGGAGATGGGTGGATTAGCACTCTAGTTTTTTTGTACTCCCAGAGAACCAGCTGCACATAGAAGACAAGATTGAGAATTTTTCGATATTGACTCGGTACAAACATATACAAATAGAAAGGAAAAAAAATTATAGGATAATATAATTTAGAGTAATTATATTTTGAGAAGAAAAAAAAACTTTTACAAAATTTCAAACATAGAAACGGTTCGTCAATCTGACGGAATTTGTGCAAATAAATTTTGCAGGTGTACGATAGAATATGTGAATACAAAATTTTCTAATTTTTTTGCACATAATTTTTTTTTTTTTCATTAGCATTTGTTTAGACTGTCACAAATCAACCAGATTCTACCAGTAGAAGAGACTAGAGGTGAGTAACGGTTCGGTTCGGTTCAAACTGGTTTCCTGAAAACCGAAAAAATCGAGAACCGTATATTTCAAAACCGTAAACCGAACCGTTTTATAAAAAACCGAACCAACACGAACCAAACTGAACCGGTTCGGTTTTCGATCGGTTCAGCTTTTTCTGGACCAGTGGGCCGGGCCTGCAATTACATAAATTTAAAGGGTTGCACCAGGCCTGAACATACACCTTATAGAAAATTTGAAATTTTTTGTAGGGACAAGTTTGCATAGGCCCAGTTTGCTGACAATTGATTTGATCATTTCATAAATCAATAGATTGAAAACTACTAAAAAAAAAAAAACTAATATTAGCATTAGGCATCATTTCATAAATCAGCGGTGATCAATTATGGCCCATATGGGACTTTGTTTGTTTGTTGCTTCGTTTATGGGTTCAAAGAAACAAGAAAAGGTGAAGGTGGAGACTTTGTTTGTTGTTCTCTGCTGAACACACAAAGAATATGTTCCTTTGTTTATGGGTTCAAAGAAACGAAGACAGGTAGCAGTACAGAGAAGGCTAAGGACATGCTGTACTTGTTGTAGACTTGAAGTCTACCTGTTGATGAAGAAGTAGTACCTCCTAATTTGAAACGAACTTTCCACTAGCGCCGGGAACGAGGGTACCTCCAAGCGACAACGACACAAAAAAGTCTCCAGAAATAGTCTCCAGAAATGAGGGTTCGGGAGAGGAGAATTGTAGAAGGCGAACTGGGAGAGGCTCTCGGTAGTCGGTTTTGCTACGGAGACTAGGAGAGAATCGGTCTCGCAAAACTGGAGGTTTGAGAACTCGGAGTCTCCGACTCGAAGAGAGTCTCTGGAAACGGAGAGGAAAGCGGCGGCAGAAAATTAAAAACTGAAAAGAAATGAGTGATGAGAGAGAAATTAGGGTTTTGGGAGTTTATACAGGGGAAGGGGTAAACTGTTACTTGTATAAATTAAATTCGGTTTTCGATTCGGTTCGGCCACCGAAATCCAAAACCGAAATCTGAAATATCAAAAATACAAAACCGAAATCCAACCCGGTTTAATTAAAAACCGAACCGAATGCTAATTTCGGTTCGGATCGGTTCGGTTTTCGGTTTCAAACCGTTTTTTGCTCACCCAGAGAAGAGACTCATCTGCAATATGAATATACACTATGAACAATCATGCTATTTTTTTTTCCTACATCTTTCTTTCCTTGAGGTGTACAGAACAGACTCATAAATCAAAAATTGTCAATTTCTTAAATTAGTCAGATGACACTTTGCAGATACTACATGCATTAACATATGTCCCATAAACATGACCCACAAAATAGACAATTAACATTTTCTCTGAGTAGCCATTTGCAAAAGTAAAGCAACAAACAGGAAGGAATTGTACATGTTTTCTAAGCAGCATAGTTGGACCATTTCATTCCTATCAGACTCAAGGAAGGAGAGGTGATCATCAAATTTGGTTCTCAAATACTTGTTCATTCGATATTGGTCCCCTGCCTAGTAAAGTGTGTGAAAGAAATCTATGGCTTTTGTACATGAAACCTGAACTCATCTCTCACCTCCCTTCTCTCTCCACAAAAACCCGACCACAACCCCGTTCCTCCCGCGCACGGACCCAGGACCTGGTCATCCTGCCGAGCTCGCGAGCTCCATGAACGACCAGTTCTTCCCAGTGCTCCGCTCCCCTCCGCGCTGGCCCAGGCGCCCTGAGCCCCGCTTCCCCGAAAGACCCCCTCGTCGGTCAGATCTCGACCACTGCGCGACGCCCCTCCACCATCGAAGTTCACCGCTCTCATCCTCCACCCCTTCTCGTGTCGAGATCCGCTCGACACAGCGACACGATCCCCAAATCTCGAGAGGATAGAGAGGCTCGGATTGAGAGAGGAGAGAGAAAAAAAATTGAGAGAGAGAGAGAGAGGAGTACCTCTTCTTCCGGTCGATCCCCAAAATTCCCAAAATTCCCAAAAATCACGAACGAGGGAGAAAGAGAAAAGAGAATTGTATTCCATGTAATTTGTTTCCATATTCCGGGCCCAGTTTTATTTTCCATAATTTTGAATTAAAATGTGGAAAATGCAAAAAATTTGGAAAATAATTTCATAGAAAAAATAAGCTATCAAACACGCACATTCATAAAAATTTATGATCAAAATACTTTTCATGAAAAAAATAGCCAATTAAACACAACATAAGTTTATTTTTAATTTGACCGTATCACGGACTCACAACTTTTCATACAGACATCGGATCGCGACAAAATCTACGTTGTTGGATCCAGTTCGTCGAACTATCCTTATGACGAAGTTTTGACTCTCTTTTTTTGAACGTCACTCATTGTCCTCGAGTGACACTCCGAAAAAATGTTGGTTCCTCATATTGATAATTCGACGTTACGAATCCAATGACGTAGGTCTATTCACGATTCGAGATCCGCATGAAAATATGTGAACTTGTATTGGTACAGTCAAATAAAAAATAGACTTATATGAAGAAGAAAAAAATTAAAAAAGATACAGTCAAATAAAAAATAGACTTATATGAAGAAGAAAAAAAATAAAAAAGGAGGACTAATTAGCGTTTAGACCCTGAATTTTATACTGTCTTAGAGTTTAAGTTCTCACATGTTCAATTGAAAAGTTTGGACCTTGAACTTTTATTTCGGATTTTCTTTTGAGAAATTTTGACTTAACTCCCACTTTTTTTACCATATTTAAGGGTGCACCCCAAAGTTTTGCATAACGTATATGTTCCCCCACTTTTGATGAAATCCGTCCAGTCACGACGGTCAACTGCTTTGATTAATTTTTTTTGACCAAAATGCCCCCTCCCACTCACCCCCACTCCCCTCACCCTTCCCCCGCCGACAGGTTGCGGCCGCTCCCGCACCCCCCTCCCCTCCACCCCCCCCCCCCCCCCCCCTCCTCCACCCCCTCCCTCTCGTGCTCGTCGTCGCGCCGCTCGCCGCGTCTCGCTGCTGCTGCTGCTGCTGTTGTTGGGGAGGGGGCAGGGAAGGGGAGGTGGAGGGCAGGGGGGAGAGGGGGAGGGCGGGGAGTGGCGACAGCCTGCCGGCTTGGGGTGGGTGGGAGGGACCGCGATGGGGAGGGGGGAGGAGGGAGGATTTGATAGGGAGGGACATTTTCGTCAAATTTTTTTATTTTTTGGCTTTACCATCATGACTAGACGGATTCCGTCAAAAGTGGGAGACATGTACATTATGCAAAAATTATGGAGTGAACCCTTAAATATGGTAAAAAAATTGGAGGGTAAGTCAAAAATTCTCTTTTCTTTTTCCATTATATCCTCATTTCCAGCTTGTGTTGGTTGTTACTTTAGTAATCTTGTCAAGGAAAAAAATGAAACCAAAATAAAAATCCAAGATCTAAAATCTAAAATTTGTCATGTTATGACTTAAACTCAAAACAGGTAGCCCAAAACAATAAAGACAGAATATGTGAATAATTTATTTATTTTTACATATAAGACTTTTTCGACGAAGCCTTCGTCATTGAATCCACAACATCGAACTAGTTCTATAAAAGTATTTTTAGTGAGTTTTGCCACCATTTCTGGAACGTAACTCGCAAGTCCCACATATGACGTTCCGAAAAAGTGTAGCATTTTTTTCTGAGAATACTCTCACTTGGATAATTCAATGCTCTGCATATGTCTCATCGTGGTCTGAGGTTCTCATGAAGAAGTGAGCCAATATCATTGCGATCAAATTAGAAATAGACATACAAATCATGAAAATAAAAAAAACTTGTATGTAAAAATTTTAAAATAAAAATTGTATTCCCAAATTCTGCCAAACTGACTAACGCGAAGGTCACAGTTTCGAGACATGTATGGGCCACCACCAAAATCGTGTCACGACCCGCACCCGAAAAATCGGACATGAATCGTGGGTACGTCCAGCCTACGCCACAGAATCGACGGTAGAACGATGTCTAGGTCCGTTTTAGGTCACAACTATATATCTCACAATAACCTGTCAAGATAACCTCTCCAAAAGGAGGACAACCACACAATATATATATAAACTCAATCACAATAACTAGGGGAAGAGTAAAAGCACGATAAGATATCAACAAAGAAACAAGAACCAAAGAGAGCAAGTACAATATCCAAATATACAGTCCAAGTCTAAAAGTCTACAACATCTCACAGGAGCAAAATAATAAATAGTAATACAGTCATCCAAAAATAGCAACCGGGAACAACCCAGTGAAACCCACCTAGCTATACTAGGGCGCTAGCGGCGTCTCCTCAGCTGGGACGGGCTCCTTCTCAAAATCAGAGTCGCAACACTCCTCGACAACTGGCCCGTAGAAGGTCGGGCAAAAATCCTCAGGATCCTCTGGAAAAAAATATGTCCAGTCATGACTGGAGCGAAGTACATAACTCTTAAAGCAACTCCAAATACATGGTAAGGTGTATATGACTAGCAATAGAAAAGTATACAAGATGCACAGGAAAGTAAATATATGGTAGAACTGATAAAGTAACTGCAATGTAAAACTGGAGAACAATACAAGTAGTAGAGAAGTAACTGCATGTGAGAAAATAGGAATACTAGCTAAGTGCCTTGAGCACAAGTTCGTTATGTGGTCGGCTTAGGTTACACATGAATAATCTACGATAACTCCGTTATGCGTGATTTGCATAACCGACATACACATGAATACTATTTGGTTTTGATCACATAACCAACTTCTACTCCCCTCCCCCACTAATACTCTCGGATCCAACCACGACACACTACGTACATGATAAATAACTCGCGTACATGAAGGCGAGAGCACACGAAGCACATGATAGCACATGAGAATCAATACCCGAAGCATATGATGAAATACACGTGATAGAGTACCCGCTGAACACGGTAAGGGGAATAACATCTCATGACGGGATCCAACTAGTACCAGCTCGTGAAACAATGTGTCAGAATCAAGTATTACAGTTCTAGAACAGGTGATATATACGCTATCATGAAATAGAAACAATCAAAGGTAGGTACTCGCCTGACGTCCTGAGCAACTGGTGAGGATCGAGATCCGAACTAGCGTCGCAAGGACCTATTACGAAAAGTAAGGTTAAACGGGGTTCTAAAGAGTTAAACTGACATAAAATAACTAAAAATAAGCTTCTAGGGTTATTCTAGGTCAAATGGGTCAAACCGGTAAATTTTAGGTCAAAAAGTTAACCCGGGGTATAAAAAGTCAACTCTAGGTCAAAACTAGGTCAAACATTGACTTTTGCGGTCAACGGGGGCAATTATGGTCAACTCTAGGTCAAACTAGGGTGCCCCTAAAATTCTAGGTCAAAACTAGCTCATTAAGCTAGTAAACCCTCAAACTCATCTCCTTGAGATACCGGGATATCCTCGATATCCGATATCTCAACCTAAGCTATACACCCCGCATAAACCCACTAACACATACCCTAACACGTATAGATATATACACCTATACGTATAAACCCAACTCTAATCTCAATCCTAGACAAACGTCCAATACCTCGTCCCGATACCCAATACCTTGGGTATCTCAAGGTATTGCCGAAATTTGTACACAAATTCCCCCTTGGATCATTTCTATTGGATAATATAATTTATTCTAATTACCTATAGATACAATTTTGCAAAAAAATTATCAATAGGTAATTATAATAAATTATATTATCCAATAGAAAATTTTCGGTAAAATAATATATGATGACATTTCATTGCATTCTCATTGTAAAAATAAAAGATTAAGGGGTGCGTTTAGTTACAAGATGAAAAATGGATGGATGAAAAACAAATTAATTCCATAGAATTATTTTAATAGAAAAAAAAATTCATTGAATTTTAAATTTTTTTTATGAAAAACTTAATTTAGGTGTTTGATTATCGACATTTTTCAAGAATTTTTTTTTTGTTTTGAAAAGTGATATTTTTTATGGCTTGGACAAATTTTATTTTCCACCATTTTGAAAAAATATATATAAAAAATCTTAGTTTTTTTGAAAAAGAATTCTAAGTAAAATATAAACAATCAAACATTATAATTGGTGAAAATTTGTAATGGAAAATTTTTTTATGAAAAAAAGTTTAATCAAACACAGCCTAACTATCTATTTGCTTGTAACAAGTATAACATCTGCCAAAAGTAGGGGAAAAAAGGCCTATTGCTGGAGAGTCGTTATGAAAGGGTCGTGGAGCCTGCCTGGCATTGGAGGTCTCTTGTTACCTTCATTAGGACGACGCGCGCTACATTGCATTCATCCGCTCACACACACATAAGTACATACTTAAAGCATTGATTACAACAAGAGAGATATCATAGGACTTTCATTAATCACTAGTGCTGACTGTACTTGTACAAATGATGGTATACAAAAAGTATAAAACCTACAAATCAGGTGACAACAAACTAATGCCTATGAGATACTCAGTATATTTCTGTCTCCTTAAGTGAAAGAAAAAAAAACTCTCAACTGAAGCTAAGGAATGGCAGTAAATCGAGTTATTTTGCTCTCAAACCTGGGACATTATTGAGTCCCATCTTTCTGAGAACAAGTTTTGCAATGGCAGGAGGATTGTCGAGCCCCATGCTTCGGCTAAACTCATTTGCTAGAAGTACAAGCTTATACTTGTCGCGGCCAACATTCTTATTTGAATTATAGTAACCAAGCCATGCTTGATATGCCGACTCTTTGCTCCTCATCTCCACATGCCCTAGAGCCCGCTCCACCTATACAGACAATGCAGGAATAAGTTACAGATGATGCAGGAAGAGAAAAAAGGATTATGTATTGCACCAATAAACAATCACAATATCAAGATTTTGGATCCAGTAAAAGACTAGCAAGATTCCTGACATACCTAACTAAAGAAAGTAGAATTTGACCAACTGCCTATTCTTTGCAACAGTGGAGTTTTCTGTTTTTTTTTTATATAGAATTGGATGGGGTCAAAACATAGGTTCAAAAACTTGGTTTCGGACTCCGTATCAGACCCTTCTTATTTGTATCGGTATTGGCGTATCAGCAGAATCGGCGGTGTCAGATTTTCCGGTTTCGGAAAGAAAAGAAAAAGTCTACAAATTTTTAAATAAAAGCATGAAAATGCGTACATTCATGCATAATCTTATGTATAACTTTTTGCTACTGTGTTAAATTTGAATCATTAATAATATACATTGTTAAACTGTAAAGCCAAAGCTTTAGAAAAATATATGTTATTATTTAGGGTTAATTGCACTAACCTCGTCTTGTTTTACGTTTATTATTTTAAAACAAGGGTAACTGGGTACCCTTATGGTGGATAAAATAAGGATAGTTAGTGTAGTTACCCCTTTATATTACTTTCAAAATAAGGGTACCCCGTATCATTATTTTTAAAATAGGGATGCTACTTTGAACTACCGTCTTTTACAGGGTGCCAAAAGTAGATGCTACTTTATGATTCAGTGTACAAGTACATTGCAACTTCGATAAAATAAGATAATTTCTACAAGAGTACCAAAAGTTCCTACAAAATTGTGCCAACTACAATACATTATATACAAATATCTCCCTCGGCCTCCATGTTCATGATCTCTCCTTAACTGTTGATTAACCTTCCGATTCTTTTTGTGCATAAATATTCATTTGAGCGGCCGGGGGGTTGGGAGATCTGGAAGTTATATAAATAATGGACTATAAGATTTTAATGCATGCTGCTATTATAGTATACTAGATTGTCTATAGTATACGTGGTTTTAAATCTTCATAACTTTTGTATCTCGCTAACTCAACTTTGTATAATTCCATATTTAACTTGTATCCATTTTAATACCTAAAGTTTCCAACAAGAAATCATAAATTCAATACTATTACATCATTATATTTAAATTCCGATATTTCTTCATTAATAAAAACTAGCATATATGCACGTGCGTTGCACGTATTTATTGTTAGAAAGATTAAAAGACACTTGTATTCAAAATTTGTTCATTTTTCAATGAATGAATGATACAACAAAGTCCATTTTTCAATGCCTCATTTTTAGATAATGCATTTAAGAGTTATTGTAATTAGGAATACCGAAGGACAACTCTTGTATTTACCTAGATACCTCCTATTAATTTTAATTAATCTTTTTAATTACTAAATATGTTGAAGGGTATTTTTGGAACGAAAATTTTTCACGGTGAAGCCTAGTTTTGGCATTATATAGTAGAATAGATTTAATACCTAAAGTTTCCAACAAGAAATCATAAATTCAATACTATTACATCATTATATTTAAATTCCGATATTTCTTCATTAATAAAAACTAGCATATATGCACGTGCGTTGCACGTATTTATTGTTAGAAAGATTAAAAGACACTTGTATTCAAAATTTGTTCATTTTTCAATGAATGAATGATACAACAAAGTCCATTTTTCAATGCCTCATTTTTAGATAATGCATTTAAGAGTTATTGTAATTAGGAATACCGAAGGACAACTCTTGTATTTACCTAGATACCTCCTATTAATTTTAATTAATCTTTTTAATTACTAAATATGTTGAAGGGTATTTTTGGAACGAAAATTTTTCACGGTGAAGCCTAGTTTTGGCATTATATAGTAGAATAGATATGTTATTAGTTATTGCACTATACAAATCAAATTCTAGGTCCAACTCCAAATTTGACTCACAAGAATACTTTGCTAGACCCCCTACTTCACCTAAAGAAGGTCCCACATGTCAGCTATATACAAAATGGGTGTAATGGGTTTGAGCACCCAAAGTAGAACCCTTTTTCTTGGTTAATGAACCCCCAAACCACTCTTATCTGTTCTCTATAGTTATATGGTTTCCTGGCATGAGCAACAACAACGGTCAGTGTCCTTGGAGAGGGCGGCGCCACTTCCCTCCCCCATGAAGCTGTCCGCTCATCCATGTCCGGATGAACCAGGGAGTCGATATTGTGGCGGTGTTGGCCAGCCAAAGCAGCTCGCGATAAGGTTCGTCGATGACCTCAAAAGCCATCTTCAACGAAGTCAACAACATTAGGGGTGAGCATTATTCGGGTTTGGACCGAAAACCGACCCGAACCAACCCGAATAAGGAATTCGGTTCGGGTCCAAAAGCATTCGGGTAGGTTTCTGTTTTGAATAATCCAAAATTCGGTTATGAATTTCGGGTTCGGTTATGAGTTTCGGGTTCGGTTTAAACCCGAAAACATATAATATAAAAAGCTTCAAAACCCTAACCTCATGTCGTTTTACACCCTTTATTCTCTCTCCTCTAAATTCCAAACAGCCGCCCCCCAAAATCCTCTTCTTCTTCATCTCTTCCAGAGAAGTTGAGAAGAGAGGGACCCTCCTTCCCTCATCCTCCTTCCCACCGCCCCCAAAACAATCTCCATCTTCCCTTTAAGAGAAGTTGAGATAAGAGGGACCTTCCTCCCTCAAACTCCAAACAGCCTCCTCGTCCGGCGGGAAGCCCCTCCTCCCTCCTCCTCCATCATGCCGCCGCTCCTTCTCCGGATGGAATGACACCGGCAGCCGCTTCCGACCATCTGACAGCGTGGCCGCGATGCACAAGCAGGAGCTAGCCACGGTCGCGATGGAGTTCGTCCTACAGCAGCGGATGAACAGTGCGGATACACGTTGACCGATCGGCGTCGGCGAGGTACACTCCGACTGCGGTGAATTTTTATGTATCATTGATTTTGCTTGTGTCATTAAATTTCTGGGATTTAATTTTACCTATGTGAATTTTCAGGTTAAAACCAATTAAACAGAACTTATTTTTTCGGTTCGGTTTAGATCGGTTTCACCTAATTTTGGTTCGGTTTCAGTTTGATATAATGTGAATTCGGTTTAATCGGTTTTGGAGAATTCGGTTCGGTTGAAACCGATTTAACCGAATACTCACCCCTAAACAACATAAGAGGTAGGTGGTCTTCTATTTCCATTTACTGTTTACTTCTTCTTTTTCATATTTATACTAGTACGGGTCTGTACAGCTTTACCGAATGGTACAAGGTCAATACGGCCAATATTGACTGATACAATGCCGTTACTGGCTGGAACAGAATGGTATACCACTGATATTGGCCGATGCAAAGCCTGTACAGGTTAATACAGTAACGATTCAGGATGACTTCCGGCCGATTTCGATGGTATACAACAGATATGGAGATTTTTACCTACTTTTGGATCAAGCCTATTTCTGATCCGATACATATCAGTATCGGCCGATATTTTGAACCTTGGTAAAAAAAAAAAAAAACCCAGCTAGGTTTTATTAGATATTTATGGCAAAAGAAGGGCTACAAACAAAAGAAGCTTTTGGGCATATGGACAATTAGTGTAGACTATCTACATGGATGACAGTATTTGTAAATCCTAAATCGAACAAGATAAAACATTGTATATTAGATGTAAGCAAAGAAATAATTAGTTCAGGAGTGATTTGACAAATAAGTCCTAAGACTGCACTTTCCCGAATGTATCCTATTTTATGTTTGAATAACATGCAAATGGATTTATAGTAAAAAAAAATCTATCTGTGATGTGTTCAATCTACTAACTTATTGAAACACGAGAAACTGACATATGCGTCGCATACTATATTCTTCACATGGATAAACATAAATGACAATTAATAACAGGGGAAAATCACCGTCTTCTTGCATATTGTCATAAAGCATAATAAGCTATCTAAATACTAAATATCAGAAAACAAAGGAAAAAGGAAGGAATAGATCAACTGACCTTTTTTATGGTGTCTGGATCAATTAGCGGCTTTTGAGCATCTGTTATAGGCAAATCCTTGATGCTTGATAAGAAGAATTCTTCCCATGGTGCCAAGATCAAAATGCCTTTTCCCTCCTTGCCTTTGCGACCAGTCCTACCAAGTCGATGTATATATTGCTCTCTGTCAGCAGGCACTCCCACCTGAAATAAACAAATAAGCCTGGAGAAACTCTTACAGTGCATGATAAGATGATAAAGAAAGGAAATACAAATGAAAGGAATGGCTTTATGACGATTAACAAATTGCTCATCAACATGAAAGTGACATGCATCCCAATTCAGCACCTGCATCACTATAATATTTCCATCTACTTTAAAGAATCATGTAAATAATTAGTTACAGATGAGAAGAGAGACAATTATCCTCCTCATAGTAATCTTGTTGCTTCATCTTCTTTTCCTTTTAGAGTTATTGGTTTGTCAACCTTTTGAGTAATGTAGCACCACCACCAGGTAGCTCAGCCATTAAAGGTATCGGAAAGTGAGGTTCGACCGCAAGAGGAAGAACGTCCGATTTAGTGAACTGCTGGCCTCGGTAATGCCCATCAATGTGACCGAGATTAGCGTGGTGATAAATCAACAACCTACCAAGGCTTGTTCAACAATTGAAGAAATATTGCTGGTTCTAACCCTCATGATCAATGTGATAACCATTAGATAAGCTACCATAGTGCTCTGTTGTAACAAGGGTGTATATTCGGATTAATCTAGTGAGCTACAAATACTTGTTTTAAGTTCCATTGAATTCAACCAGGATGCTACATCGATCACCTTGGATTCGTTTTTTCTATGGCTGACGATCATTTCTATTATAAATCCCCTCGTATTTTTCTACACCACTGTTGCTATACAAGCAAACTCAAACCGACCATGGCACATGGTTTGGATGAAAAGATACTGCTAGATGGATAATGAACAGGTGCTAGAAACAATTGTACTACATACTTCCATATGTACTAGACTCTTGAGTAATTCAAGTAACTTTGTAACTGGATTCTCAAAGGACAATTTCAGTATATAAAATGTCTTTATTGCAGATTTTCCAATGAAGTTGTGAATCACGGGTACTCCATTTATGAAGGCATGGTACTGGTACCTCCTTGGGTACTTACCGGATACGCAACCAAAATTCTATTTATTTACATTTTCAATTTTAAGTTTGGGTACTTTTTTAGTACTTTGTGGGTACATTTTACCAGAAGTCATTCAATAATGGATATGACCTTATCTTTTAAAAGATAGTTCTGGTAGTTTTGTTTAAGAATCAAAGTTTATTTTAAAACTTATACTACAGAATTTTCAAATGCAATAATTGAGGATCGGCGTGTAGAGACCCAGACGTGGACATAGTTCGAGAAGATTGATGTAATAAAAAGTACCAGTGCTTAAGCAGAGCAATAGATTATATATATATATATATATATATATATATATATATATATAGGAGGAGGAGAGATCTGTATCCCTACACTTTTGCATTCGCAAAGCATTCCCATGATCACAAGTGTTGGATCTTATTTAAGTAATCTAATCTTAACCATTGATTTAAACCATTCAAATCAACGGTTAAGATTAGATCACTTAAACAAGATCCAACGGCTGTGAAAGAGGAGATATTAGATGATGCAAAAATGCGGGGATCTCGATCCCTCCTACACACACAACCGTACCCGTACAATGGATTTTTAGAAATTTTCATATCGATCTAGCAGGTACTGGTACCTAAGCTTCATAGTTGGAGATAAGATATTATTTCAAAAAATAGTCTAATTGGGTGGCGATTGAGAAGAAATTCAAAGTAGCCGTCTTATTGCAATCCATCAGGCACATTAATCTGATTATTATGTGACCAGCTTTGGTTCAAGCACCTAATAGAACCGCTTAATGTAACTTTGGCATTACTATTGTGGTGGCATTAGGGGTGAGCTTTATTCGGTTTTGGACCGAAAACCGAACATAACCAAACCGGATAAGAGATTCGGTTCAGTTTTGGTTTGGAAAATGCTAAAATTCCTTATTCGATTTCTGTTTGGATTTCGGTTTCGGTCCAAAACCAAAAACCGAATAAGGACATACAATTATGTAAATGCCTTCAATTTTATGCATATTTTGTGATTAAAAATGTGTATATTTTGAAAACAACAATTCTATGTATATGTTTTGACGTCCAACTTTGATAATTTAATTGATCCAAATTTGGACGCAACTTTGAAATACAACAAATGCGTGTATAAAAGTTACAATTCTTAATATAATTTAACCACGATCCCAACATTGGACCCGACTCATTAAAAAATAGAAATATTACAACCGAACAAACCGAATTGATTATTCGGTTCGGTTCGGTTCGGTTTTGGCTTTGGCTAATTTTGGTTCAGTTTCGGTTTTGAATTTTTAGAATTTCGGTTTATTCGGTTTTGACTATTTCAGTTCGGTTTAAACCGAATAAACCGAACGCTCACCCCTACGTGGCATTCTCAATTGTTAAATTGAAAATATAGATACTAACAAAGGATAAACGTGCAAGAAATCACCTGTACAACAAGTGTGACATCTGGATAATCGACCCCACGTGCAGATACGTCAGAACTGACAAGAATAAGGCCTTTTGACTCCTTAAACTCCTTAGACACCCTCGTCCTGTAGCTTTGTGGTTTTCTAGAATGAATTTCTCGTACATTCAGTCTCAACTCGGAAAGAAGGTCAGCAACTAGCTTTGTCATCATTGCAGTTGTACAAAACACAATCACCTGTGTGCACAGCATCATAATTCATAACAATATCCTAGAATAAACACCTGGAAAGAAAATAAAGTGATCTCTAGTGATAGACAAACTGCATCACTTACCTTATAATCAACATCCTCCGATATATGTTCTGTTAGAAGACCATAAAGTATTGAAAACTGCTTCTCTAATGGAACCACTAAATGCATTTGTCTGACCTGCAGCATGAAACTACATTAAAACCTAGGAAAATCTTTGGTACTAATTGTACAATACAGATCATATGATGGAAGATACCTGTGAGTGTGTTTCATCGCTTCCCTCTTCAACTGTGTTAACAAACTCATGGTCTCTTTTCATAGCAATGTAACATATTTGACGGACCTAAGAATTGGAAATCAGCTGTCAATACATTATTTTGCAAGAGAACACCTATTACAATAATTTAAGGATAATTAGACACTGATAATATGATACGGACATCATCTGGTACTGTCGCAGAAAAAAGGAGTGTTTGGCGCTGTTTTGGAACGGCAGCAACAATTTTTTCAATATCCTTCCGAAATCCCATATCCAGCAGACGGTCAGCTTCGTCGAGAACTAGGACTTTCACACCCATCAGCCGAGTTGCAAAACCAGGTGTATTTTCAATATGATCTTTAAGCCTTCCAGGTGTAGCAACAAGAATCTGAAAATAGTGATTCATTAGAACAAAGCAAGGTAAGGCTATAAAAGAGGATATCAATAAATCAAGGGTTCGACCTGACAAGGGTTAGCTTGCATGCGTTTCTGTTCAAGTGCTAATCGAGTGCCACCTATAACAACTTGTACACCAATAGAGGGGTGAAATTTCAGTAGTGTGCTAGCCTCTGTTGCAGCTTGATCTGCAAGCTCTCGAGTTGGGCATACAACAAGCACATTGATTGGAGGTCTCTTTTGGTCACGATCAACAGGGGGTAATTTTGAAACCATCTCAATTGCTGGAAGCTGAAATCAAAATTTTGTTTTTTTATATTGGGGGCCAAAAGTAACAACCGAGTTTCAGCCTAAATACTACATTGTTTAACGTAAAACATTCACTATTATCATCCAGTGCAAAAATGGAGATATTTACCAAGAATGCTACCGTCTTCCCTGTTCCTGTCCTTGCTTTTGCAAGAACATCTTTACCTGTAATGTAAAATAATGGTACATAAAAAGTCAATTCTTAATTGAGAATTTAGATGCATATTGATAGTTCAGACATTTTATCAGCCATGTTGCTCGGCTGGTAAGTTACTCCTTAAAGAAGAAAGATTTTTGTTTCATAGTAAAAAACACATCATCTAGAGAGCTTACGTGTGATAGATGTACCAAAGAGTTTCATTTCATTTGTTCCATACAGAAATCGTGTACGTCGTGTACAGTCTAATTATATATTAACCTTTAAGGATGACAGGGAGGGTTGCTTCCTGCACTAAAGTCATCCTCTCATATCCAACTGCCTTTATTGCTTTCAATGTTGAAGGAGAGATGGTACATTGATCAAACCTGTAGAAGCACCCAAAAAAGTAAAGATAATTATAGGGAGGTATTAGCAAGACAATCACACAACATAAGGTGCTTCTTAGAATTCATTTATATATGGGATGCTCATAAAAAAAAGACAGACAATTTTCTACCCAATCAGTATGCAAATAATAATGTGTTGACAATAAGCTTTTGCTGGTCAAAATATGCTTAACATGCTGAAATTCAATGTGTGTGTGTGTGTGTGTGTGTGTGTGTGGGGGGGGGGGGGGGGGGGGGGGGGAGGTGGAGTAAATGAAAATTTGTGAAACCTGAGCCATCAAGGTAAGAAATTAGTTACATAAGCAATATCAGTATGTGCTAGGTCCACATATGGATATAGATCGCTCAGATCACACAGTCAACTAATAGCAAAGCCACGGGAACCTGGAAAATCTGCTTAATCAGCTACCCACTTATTAGTGAACTCAATTAATTGACACTTACTGATTTTTTAGAAACTGGTTAATACAAGTCCACACACTAAAGATAGAATATAAAAAGGTGCAAGTAGGTAGGAGAAGATATGAAGCAGAAGTGTAATAAGGTTTTGGAATAAAATTTAGCATTTCAGTGGATGAAACAAATTTATATATTGCAGATTGGATTGAATTGAAAGTTACAGGGGGTAATAGAAGATGTGGGTTTTAAAACTTGTTGCAAAAAGGGAACAACTATGGCAAAGAAGAAGGTAATTTTCGCTAGTAATGCCAAATGGAAGCAAGTAATGCGTAGGAAACGCATATCACCAAATTACCATCAAACATCTCCTAAGTCTATGAAACTCAACTTAAGTAATGCTATCATGATAATATGAAGAACAAAAGTCAAAGACTAATAAATTTCAGTATATAAAACACAAAACAATAGCTAGTTGAAGTAATGCATTCTCATGCTCCACGGTTTCAAATGAACCCCACTACCACCACCACCATCACCCAAAGCACAATCACAGCCCCCGACGTGAGTTCCGTAACTATGTTACTGTCAGCAGCCTAAATATTCAAATGGTATCCTTATAAGAAGCAGGCATAACCTGTCATTGTCCTCAAGGAACTGAGCTACATATAAATGCACAAGACGAAGAAACTATTTCAATACAAGCCAGAGCACCTGATTCCAATGTCCACGACTTAGGTCGGAGATACAAAGTTTAATACAAAAATAGCATATCTATCATTGTATTCATTGCATGAAGGAGCAACTCCAACTTCTCAGGATACTTCAGATTTATTTGTTTCAAAAATATCAACTGTTTTCTTCCACCTCTCAAAGGTACTAAAAAACTTGGTCATGTTAGCAACTTTGTATTCTTTTGCATTGCAAAGTTTTGACGCAAGATTGAAAGAATGTCTGCTCTGGAAAAATGTCTCTAATGGTCTCAAAATTATGGAATAAACTGAAAATGTCCATTCACGTTGGTACTTCCGAAAGATATAATATAGTAGAATAATGAGATAACGTGTGCCTACATCGAGAGTTAATATGACGGGTTTCTTGAATTTCACTTGTAAACAAAGAGTACTAACTCAAGATATTCATTTTCCCCCATTTAACATGGTATCATAATTTACTTCTCAGTATACCACATAGGAATTAAAGAGTTAATAGACTAAAGATTTTGTCCCCAAAAGTGTGTAGGCAGAGAGAGAAGTTTACATTCACACACAAAAAGTGCAGTAAATAGTTATTTTTAATTTACTTCATAAAAGAGAAATAGTTTTTAAGGTAATTATGTAATTGTGCTCAAAATAAAATGAAGTTTATGTTGTTGGTGAATTAAAACAAACCTACCCAATTATACAACTGCAAGTAATACTTGTACTCTTCATTCTAGAGAGGATTTCATTAATAAATCTTCTTTCTTACAACTACCTCTTGGTTCTCACTCAGTAAATGAACTATTCTCATCCGTGCAAGCATACTCTTATTCTCACAATACCATCACATGGTTACAACATTCATGAGAACACGCTCGAATTACCAAATTAAAGAAACCAACCCATTATCCAGTAATGTAGTAAGACTTGACTTGAGGATGATTCATTATCCAATAGTACGAACCATGTACCAAAGGTAGCATATATATCATATTATCATGAACTAAACCAAGAATCCCAAGCTAATATAGTCTACATAGGTTCAGTATTAGAAATTAAAGTCAGAAGTACAGAGCTTCCATAAACCAATTACCAAATCCAAAAATAAGTTAAGTCAGAGTTCGGCTTCCATTTCTCTATGAAAAGTACGAATCAGAAACTGAGGAAGGTGATACGTTGTTGCATGCATGACAGAAGGTTGTGATTAAGAAAATTTATGAACAAAACCTATAACCTCATCACCATCCATACAACAAGCTAAGCCCAAACCTAATGTGATCAGCAACAAGCTCTCTCTGTCCCATGCCCATAACATCATTCTTTTAGCTAAACCTTCTTACTGTAACGTAGTCGGTTGGCGCAAAGCTTACAGAGAATAGCTTGACGGCTTATGCAACAGTAAGATTTGGCACTTGCATTTTTGGAGGATTTGGGTTTGATTCACGAAATAAATTCTACCTTGACCCCATGAAACCATGCATTAGTGTCATGCACTTTGAAGCTCTTTTAGATGAACATGGTTTAATAAATGAATTTGCAATCATCTTCAAGTACGAAGCAATTCATAATATTAGTGTAACTCTCATCTAAAAAATATCAGGCAGGGTTCTTAATTGATTTAAGGTATGACAAAAAACCTACCTTATAGCCAGTAATGAAAGTAATTCTCCACCCACCAGATAGTTGGGCCACTGATATCCTCTCACAAATCATAGGAGCATGCACAAAGTGGGTAAGGTGAAAGACAAAATGGTGCATGCAGCAGATGGTCATTCAATCGTTGCTTGTCACAGATGAGTCATGAGGAGATTATTAGGTGAACCGTGCCAACCATCCCATTTACCAGATTTGGCAGACCTGGCCTTCCGGATCACGGCATGTGTTCCCATTAACACTAACTAGTATACATGCACGTGTGTTGCACGTATTTTAATCGTCTTTTAATTAACTTTTTTTTTGTATGAAGGACAAAACGCACCAGAAGAACTAACTTTATTTATTTATTTTAACAAAATTCTATACGTAATTACTTAGCTGCCCTCATCAAATTTAATGAACAATTTTAATTAGTAAAGTTAGATAAGGGCATATTTGGAAAAAGTAAAGTTAGATAAAGACATTTTTGAAAGAAGAAAATTCACGTTGAATTCCAATTTTTCTTATTATATAGTAGTATAGATTATGGTACTTATTGACTGTAAAGTTTAAGTTTAAAATTTTGAATTTCTCACATAAGTGTTGTTTTGGGCATGCACGGGGCAATCGGTGCAAGCACCAAATGGTTATTGAATCATTACATGTGACCTGAGTCATGAGAGGAAATGAGTAGCCCAAGTATGTCCGTGCACAGTTACTCAAAAATTCCATCCAATTAACCATAGCAAAGTAATTTCTCTAATTCAACATATAAGATATGCCGATGTAGTGTAAGTTGAAATTTTAAAACATTACCTCGTCTCGCCCAGGTAAGAATTTTTATCTCCAGAACTTCTCACCAGCTTCTCTCCGCCTTCCGCATCACTAAATTCAAGGGTAGCACTCTTGAACGAATCATTCACCGTCACTTTCTTTCCATCCATTTTATCCCCAAAATAATCATTTTCAAACCCAGCCATAACATCATCCTCGTCGTCATCGTCTTCATCCTCATCCTCATCCTCATCCTCCGACACATCAAGAGCCAAACTTTTCATCGCTCGCCCCTGTCTATAACTAGACTCAGCATTGGCACCCTTCCCCTCCCTCTTAGGCCGGCGCTCCTTCTCAGTCTCCAGGTCGCTACCGTAACCCCTCGGAGTCCTCTCCATCCTTCTCAAACCATCCGAACTTTTCACGTTCTTCTTCTTGCTAGATAAAAACCGTTTCTTTTCTTCCTCCTCCTCGTCCTCGTCATCCATATCGCTATCGAACCGCTTCTTCACAAAAGAACCCCTCGGAGTCCTCTCCGGGAACCCAGACGAGCTCCGAGAGCTCCTCCTATCGGAGAACCCTCCGGCATCCCTAGCCCTAACCGAGCCCCTATCACTATCCTTCCCACTAGAGCTCTTCCTCCGACCGCGACCTGAGTCATCATCATCGTCGCTGCTCAAACCCAGGCGGATAGAGTCGGTCTTGAGATCGCTGACCCAGTCACTGAGCTCGGCCTCGTCTTCGATGAGGCTCTTAGCGTGGCCAGCGCCAAGGCCGGACGCCGACGACCTCTCGGGACGGAACCCGGGCCTGACGTGGTCGCGCGACCTCGCCGGACGGCCGGAGAAGGACGGTCTGGAGGAGAAATTTAGGGTTTTTATGTGGGAGGAGAAGGAGGCACGGGATGAGATGAGGAGCCTGGAGGAGGCGAGGAGGCGGAGGAGCTGGCCCGCCATTGAAACCCTAACCCTATATTTCGGAAATGAGATAGAGAGAGAGAGAGAGAGAGAGAGAGAGAGGAGAGGAGAGGAGTGGAGGAGGAGAAGAAGGGTTTTAGGAGGGGTTTAGGGTTAGATATGGGAAATGGGTTTTTTGCGAGGATTTCAAATGGGCCGATATTGGGCCGTGCCTTGATCAACTAGCATATAGTTGCATAATTTAGTTAACCCGTTTATTTTATTGATTACTCTACGGACGATATGTCCGCACAGCTCTTGAATTACCAAAAAAAAACTAATAACATAACGCATAAGCTCACTGACGGATACAGATATTCGCATGTGCATGATGTCGATACAGGATAATATATGCAGAATCACAAAATACATGAACAAGTATATATTATTTCTATTATTATAATACGGTCTAGAAATGAATCAAAAATGTATCGTCTAAACTGTATGTATATCATCAGTTATTAACTATAAAAAGTAACAATATTAACTATCGCATATGTTTTCTTTCCGTGTTTTTTAGAAAAAAATAAAAAACCAAACACATAATAAATTCTAAAAAATATTTAAAAATTATATTATATTTAAACTAACAACATAGTATTATCTAACTAAACACATATCCAAAAAAAATTAAAAAACTCCATAATAATCATAATTAAAATATTCGAATTATATTTAAAATATTATAATATAATTTAAATTTATATCTAATATTCAAAAATATAATCAAATTTTAAATTATATTTAAACTAACAACATGGTATTATTTAATTAAGCATCTATCCAAATAAAAAAAAAATTTATAACATATCATAATTAAAATATATTCAAAGTATTGTAATTTAATTTATATTTATATTTATCTTTTAATAATATTATAGATTTTTTATCCGTACAGCATACGTGAACGTAACTTGGTTATAATAGTAAATTACTGCAACAAAAGTTACATAACCAAAATAGTTGCAACTTCATGTAATGTTTGGTTCGAAGTAGGTGCATAGAAGAAGTATAAAAGTGGGGGTTTATACATCATGCATCTATAATGCAAAACTAATTTGATTTACCTATAATGTTTAAATACGCTATGTTTTGTACTCCCGAAGATTATAATTATATAGTTTACTTGTTTTGATCAAATTGGTGAAGTATACTTGGAAGTGTCCAATTCAACACTTTACATGTTCGGTAAAACAAAGTATCCTACTTGAAAATATATATTCTCATCCATGGAATATATTTTTTTATGTCCGGATACGCATTGCACTGTATATTTTTTTGACCCACTGTCTCCAACTCTTATGCCACAATCTTTTATAAATAAAAAGAATAATACACTTTCGTGGCTCGATCCATCTATTTTCTGCCACCCAATCATAGCTCTTACATTTTTTTGGGTAATCACAATGGTTACACTCGAGTTCAGTTCACCCATGTAATGATTACCGTAAGTAACTACCATGTAAATAATTGAAAGCAATGACATAATAAAAATTTGGGGATACATTACATTACCCATAACTAAAAATAATAACATCAAAATTGAAATTTTGAAGAAACAAAATGATTGAATTGACAAAACGAAATTGCATAAAAATGTAAAATTTAATCTTCTTATCCAATTTGAATTGTATAATCAAAAAAAATGAAAAACCAAATATACATATAAACCTAAATAACATCTCTTAGTAATCAAAGCCTCCCAGGATTGAAGTTCTTCGATCATGCCACATGAAGACATATAGCAGAATGAAGTCACATCAACTTGAGCAATATGAAGTCACATGACTCGGCATCGTGGAGCGATCAATTCGTATGTAGAATATGAGCTAACTTGTAGAAAGCATTATAACTCAATCTAAGATAATGGACACTATTAACAAATTTGGCTTCAAATTTTATTACATGGGTGATTTTCTCCATTGTTCTCTCACGAGAGTGGCCCGACCTGACACAGGACGCCAGGACGATCGTCTAGGATTTCACAGACCGGAAGAAGAAAAAAAATTTCATTCTAAACTTAAATATATTAATAATTTTATATCTAAAATATAACTAGTTTGTAGCATGCCCCCTTGACACAAAATAATTATGATATAGTGGTTATTATATTAGATTTTTATATTAGAGGTCATTAGTTCAATTATTGGTTGTAACATTTTTTAATTTTATTTTATTTTTTAATATATTTTACATTATGTATAGAGGTCCTGTTTTGAATATTCGTCTCGGACTCCCATGAGTTCAGGACCGACCCTGACAAGAGATGGTTCCCTTGCAATGCATCGTCGATCATTGTCATTGCTTTCAATTAGAAAAATATCTATTGTTATATAGTAGTTAAATAGTCTACGACATTAATGAATGAATCATCGAAATTTGACAAATCCATCTACAAAATCTACATAAAGCATCGTAGTGAGTAAACAACAACAATAATTATATTACACATCCACCATATTCTTACACATAACTATAGCTAAAAAATTGCAAGGACGGATCCAGGCTTAGGATGGGTGCTTGCATCACACAAAAAAAAATTTATTTTTCTTTATTTTTTTTTTTTTTTTTTATGTGGTTTAATCCACTTCTAGTCTATCACAATTCATTGTATTCGTTCCTATTTTCAGTTTTTGGATCCGTTCCTGTAAAATTGAACCATATGTGAGAAGCATTTTGAAGCTAAAAATAGAGGTAGTGTAGGAGAAAAAACATCATTAACAATTTATCACTATTAACATTGTAAAAACATCATCATTAGCATTATATTATTCTTAGTATAGATTAGTGACACTCTTAGAAGAGTTTTGGAAATTGTATATTTTTGGAAATCAAATTTTCAGTAACTGAATTTTCTACGTTTTCATGTTTGGTGGCTATATAAATATTTGTGAGAAATAAAAAAGGATAAAAAAATGAAAAAGAGATAAAAAAAAAAACTTAGCTAAAACCAAAAAAAAAAACATTATTAAACAAATGAAAAAATAAATATTAAAAATGAAAAAAACATAAAAACCAAAAAAACCTTAAAACATTGAAAAAGAAAAAAAAAGAAAGAGTATAAGAAAAAACAATAAAAAAATGTCTGAAAAAAAATATATACACACCCATTCTTTAGAGATATAATTCTAATATTTTGTGGATAAATTTTTACTCGGATATTCATAATATGAAAATATATTTTTTATCCTGAATTTATTCTGGAATGAAAAAAATTACATGTGTTGGTAACGACCCCTAGTGTATTCTCCTCTAGTAATTAAAATTTTACATTTTTCATCCAACAAGTCTGAAATATTGTGAAACATTTGTACTGGCTTTATCTCAGGCTCAGTCGTGCTTCATGGCAGAGGCATTGTAATTTGTAGGTTGGATCACATTTTTCACTTCATAGTCTGCAAGGAAAATTGTAACAAAAATAAACCACATACATCTACTCGCTGGGTCGGTGGTCATCAGTAGCCTGAAACATTATGGAGCGCTTATCGAGTGACCTTTGTGATTGTCGGAAAGATATATAAGATTCTGACTATGTGGTAGAAGATCAGTGGGTCAAACCAAGGTGACGTATTATTCTTTCCATTTACTTAATGAAAGTTGGAAAATTTACTTAATGAAAGTTGAAAAACAGTAAACCCAAAAGACATACAATACAGCGTGTACATAGTTTCGAACGTTACATCGGACATCTAAAAAAAGAAGAAAAAAAACATGCAGTCAACCAATTGGCCTGTACAACCATTTGAATTGTTCATCACCTACTCACGAACATTGTTGGTTGCTATACTAATATCGTTGATTACTAAATCTATAGTTTTATAGTCTATATAATGAGAGATTTTTAGATTCAGTATATATTTACTAATTAAATTTATTCATTAAAGAATAGTAAGATAATTAAGAGACAGTCTTTTAGTCTTTATAAGTAATCTTAATAAAAATTAAAATTATTAAAAAAATATCTTTTAATTTTTATAATAATAATCTATAAAATACGACACACGTGCTAATTATAATAAAATACTTCCTGCAAATTTTATTGTATATACCTATTATTATTGCGGGCTGGAACATACTTTATGCTAAGGATCGACATTGGGCTGGGCCGTTCAGGTTAATAAAATGCGGGCTCGAAGTAGACATGGGTCGATTTTTTTTGGGTCTAGATATATTTTGGGTTGGACCGGATCTAATTATTATATATGAAGTCCAAGTCCGTCCACAAGGATCGATTTTTTGGGTCAACTCGGGTCGGACGGACTACCCCTATAAAAAAAAGTCCAAATGGACTTTCTCGGACCTTGTCGTTAATCTCATCTTTGAAAGATTGTTTCAACACTCTATTCTAAAATTCTACACTAAATTATTGTGCGCCAACAATTGCACAGAGTATATTATTGATAATTTGATAGGAAGCTAGTCAACAATTATTTATAACGAATATATCATAAATGACCTAAATAATAAATAAAAGATATATAATTTTGAATAAATAAGGTAATGATCAGATTGAATTCAAAATACTGTACAATGTACAAATAAAATAAAAAAACTTTTTTCGGATTGGACTTAGACATGCTTTTCAGGTCTGGTTCGGACGAACTTGTATCAGACTGGTCTAGGACCGGACTCAGGCAGATGTATGCTTAGCCTAAGCTCTAACCTATACTAATATAGGTCGGACTGCCCTAATGACCGGACAACATCGGACCGGATGCTCATGGACCTCAAGTCCAACGCTGATCCTTTGTTTATCTATTCTATTATACTATATAATGCCAAAAGTAGGCTTTACGGTGAAAATTTTATTTCAAAAAAATATCATTTACTATATTTCTATTCTACTATAATGCCAAAAGTAAGTTTCACCGTGAAATTTTTATTTCCAAAAATATTCTTTACTGTATTTATATTCTACTATATAATGACAAAAGTAGGCTTCACCGTAAAAATTTTATTTTCAAAAATATCCTCTATTATATTTACTAATTAAAAAGATTAAGTAAAATTAATAAAAATATCTAGGTAAATATAATAGTTGTCCTTTGATATTCCTAATTACAATAGTTCTTAAATACATTGAGTATCTAAAAAAAGACATTAAAAATAAACTTTATTTAACATTATTTATTTATTGAATTAATAATAAATACGTATAGTAATATGTGTGTATATATATGCTAGTATATATATATATATATATATATATATATATATATGTATATATATATAGAAAAGAGGGAGAGCAAGAAAAGATTCCCATGGCATGTCCCTCTCTTGCGTATCTATCCTACCGTGCCCTGCCCCTTCCACATGCTCACTAGCGCATCCTCTGAAAATCACTCCGGGCCCGTGTCCACTCGCTAGCACACAAAAAAGACTTCGCCCACAACACCAAACATACCATCAATCAACCTACCGCATCCTACTAGAAAAATCTATCCAACTTCTCAAGTTCATTGATGACCAGATTTCTTTTCTTTTTTATTCCGGGCTACAGCGACAGCAATTGGTGACATGAAATAGGAGAGGTTCAAGATATTAAATGGGTCGGAACGTCCGAAATCCGGTCTGGGTCAATCAGGGTCGGCACGTGTCCAGTTAACGGTTCGATCCGGTCCGGTCCGGTCCGGTCCACAGCATATTTGGGCTAAAAATAGGTTTAGATTTGGGTCCTACAGTCCGGTCCAATCCAATCCGACTCGGTCAAATACGTGGGTCGAATCGGATTTCTCACATCCGACCCGGTCAATCGGTCCGATCTAGAACCGATTTTATTTTCAGTTATTTTATTTTTGTATATTTTGGTAATTTTTTTAAAAAAATTCTCTTCATAATTTGCAATCTAAACTACAAATTTTTATTTTTATTTTTACAAAATTTAAGAGAATCGGATTTTTAAAAAAAATTTAACCGGGCCAATCCAAACCCAACCTTGAACCTGCCTGGGCCTAGCTCGGTCAAGCTGGACTTACTGCTCGTACAGGTTAAAGTCCGGACGAGGTTTTGGTTTTCAAAACTTCGGTCCGGTCCGGTCCGTCTCCATCTCGGGCTAAGCATGGCCCGGTCCAGAACAGTTCAAGCCGATCAACATTGGGCTCGGCCCGGCCCGAAGCACACCTTGAAGAGAGGTAACTGTTTTGAGAAATGCAATTTTTTAAGAAGTGGAAGTTATAAGTATAAAAAATCATAAAGTTTTTTGTTTGATTGGTTGTTAAATTGAGTGAAAAATTGTAACGTGATCCTTCAACCAAACATACGAAATGAAAATGACATTTTTTTTTTTCACTTCCACACTTCCGGGCGGACCCAAGGGGGCCAATTTTTTTGTAACTTATTTTTCCATATAATTTTTTTATATGAGTTAGTCCTCTTCTAGCCCACCAAAATTTATGGTAGTCCATCCCAGTTACAGTTTCTGGATCCGTCCCTGCACACTTCACTTCAGAGGAAAAAAAAATTTCGATATTAAAACTCCAATTTCGTGGTAAACAGAATTTACTGTTCATATCAAATTACAGTAATTATTGTTTGTAAATCCTCCAACCAAACACGTAAAGTTGTTCAAAATCTAAATTTTGGCCAACACCATACTCAAAATCCGAAAACTAGAGGAATGTAATTTTTTTTTAAAGATGTTGCTTGATTGTGAAATTACTAAGGGAGTCGTATCCAAATAATTTAGCAAGATGGCTGGATCCGTTTGCATAGTATTTCTGAAATTTTGTTCTGAAAACTGTTTATGGAAGTAAGTTATAAAGTTATTTTTTGAGTATAGAGATTCTGAATTTGTGTTTGGTTACTTTCATCTGAAAAATAATTTTAAAATACAAAAGTTAAATTTTGTTTTTGGTTAAAAAGTTTTAGAAAATGATTTTGTTAGCTGTGTCCATTCGTATCCAACTGCGCCGACGTCAAACATGCCTATCTCTGTATCCTGAGTCCATCGTGTCCATCTCTACGTCCTGAGTCCAGGACGTCCACGGCCACTTCATCTGCTGCCCCGAGGACGTTGACACCGACGATTAGGTCAATGCAATGGCGTACTGTACTGCCAAAGTAGCTGAGTGTCACACATGTTTCCAGATTTGGTATTTCTTGAATTTCTAATATTTAAATTTATTTTCTGATAATTTATTTTTGCTATATTTGCATGATGCTTCATGGCATTTGTATTTATTCATGTTGTCTAGAGAGACTACCCAAGACCAGTAGAATACCCATTGGCATTACCATAGACCCGTGTCAGGACCCGTGTGTATGATGGATACCTGACTCGGTTCACTTTTGGAACAACTAACCCTATTTTGAATGGTTGAGATTTGTTGGAGAGTGTTATGACTAAATCCTCTGGCTAACCTCATTTTTCTCACTTAGTATATATATGAGAGTTTTCTCTGTCCTCCTCTTTCTTCTTCATTTCTACTTTTCTTTTCCTCTTTCTCCTTCCTCTCTCCCTAGACCGAACCCTAACCCTAGAAGAGGTTGTGATCACTTGGACCGTGAGAGGTAGAGGCTAAGAAGCCACTCCAGGCAAGTACATCTTGCTCAAATGATAAAGTCATAAATTTTTGAATTTTATTTATATTATGTAAATTTAAAATGTGTTTGATAGAAAATGTTCATATTGCTGTTCTCATCTAATTTATTTCTTGGAGTTTTGGATTTTAATGGATGATTTGAAGTAGATCTGAGTTTCAAGATTTGGATTTTTCATGAGTTCCATGTGTTTTCTTGGTTTTGATATATTAAAACTTGGTATCTTCAAAATCTAGTTGTTCTATGTGATTGAGAATTTTATTTCGAGCATTTTTACTTTTGGTTCGCTTGATTTGGGATTAAAATGAAGATCTTATGAAGAAAATAAGTTTTGGGATTTTTTGAACTTTTTTCATGGAGTTAGTGTTGTTTTGGGACGATGGAGTTCCATGCGCCCTTTTCTAGTATGCGCCCATCTTGTTGGGCACGTGATTGATTTGCATGCTCCCTGCATCCATGCGTCATGTATGCGCCCTGCATCCATGCGTCCTGCATGCGCCCTGCATCCATGCATGCGTCCAGATCGCATATGCGACCAACTTGTTCATGCGCCTGATTTTATCATGCGTTCCTTTCACTTTTGCTTGGGATATTTCTTTGGGTATTATATAGTTGGATGTTGTGCTCTTACAATTTAACACTTGTTCTGACCCTTAATACACCGTGAAAATTATTGTGTATGTTAATCTATTGTATTGGCATCGGGCAATCGAATGTGAGTATTGTCCAATGTATGACATACCGCGGATACGATAAGTTCACCAATGATAACTCGTGAATAGCTCGTACCCGTAACTCGTCATCCCATGAAGTTTTTCGAGTGTCCACGACTCGAGAACTTGAAATAATTTGGTAATGATTAGACAAGACAAGATTCACCTAGATCATTGAGAGGGAAGAATATTGCGCTACCGACTACCCCGATCTCCAAGGGCCCCATGAGGCATGGGCCAAGCCTGCTAGGCAAGGGCCCCATGACCTACAAAGTTTACACATGCCACGGTACATACAAGACTTTGTGATGTACCGTGGTAGTCATATGATTTGTTGTATAATGTGGTTACAAGATCTGTGATGTACCGCGACACTTAGAAAATAATTTTTATATATAAGTTTATGTTCACAATACAAGTTTATATGCAATATTTTGTTATAATATAAGTTTACATTCAATTTTATGCCATTAGATAAAATTATGATTTTAAGTTCAAGTTTATGTTTATCTGTAACAAGTTACAAGTTATATTTTGTGTAATGTGACTAGTTCAATTACAAGTGTACCCTTGGCCATCCGGGTTGACTGCAGTGCCGGTAGTAGTGATATTCTTTAAAACATGCGTCTGTTAGTAATTAGGTTTGTGATAACTCTAGTTAGTTAATTATAGCAAGCCATAGGCATATTTGGCTTGATATGTTGTTTGCCTTATCTGACAAGCTCATCCTGTTATATTCTATTTTCTTTCGACGGGTGGTTAGAGTGCAAAATTTTGCTCGGGTGAAGGTCTGCAACCTCGGTCATTGTTGGTTTAAGGATTGTGGTCTTGATCCAGAGTAGTTCCTATGTCCTTTTGTTGCTCGTCGCATTATCCTTCTTTATAGTTAGTTTTTATCACTGCACCAGTCCTTATAGTTATTTTATTGAGACAAGTATATTGGTACCGTATAAGTCTCGTTTCACGCCCCAGTTCCGAATATAAGGAACTTAGCCACGTGGCAATGGCCAGCGGGTACACTTCGGCGAGCATCCCAATCTAATGGACCCGACGGAGTGCACCTAATTTGTAAAGTACAATGATAAAACCCAACACATAACACATAGACAATGAAACTAAATTTCATCCACAAACAACAGATATATAGAGCATAGAGAGAATAACATAACTACTAAGGTGCAGAAGGAAAATAACACGGGAAATGTATCATAGTACAATTACGAGAAATTTGAAAACTTTGAAGGGGGTCTTGTAGAAGCATGAAAATATGCTAGGGAATTATACGCGTAAAACCCCCAACATGCATGAAGCCCGCGTAAAACAGAGCTTCAGCGCTATGTGGCGTAAAAATATGACTTCAGAGCTACACGCGTAAAACAGAGCTTCAGCGCTATATGGCATAAAAATATGACTTCAGAGCTACACGCGTAAAACAGAGCTTCAGCACTATATGGCGTAAAAATATGACTTCGGAGCTATACGCGTAAAACAGAGCTTCAGCGCTGTATGGCGTAAAATATGGCTTCAGAATAGCCCGCGTAAAGCAGCACTCAAAGACCGTTTTGGCGTAAAAATGTTGCTACACCTCCCTCCGGCGTAAAATATGTCTGCTTTTAATGCAGTGTGAAATTGTACGAGGAACTCTTCGTATTTCTCGAATGAACCTGTCAGACAAAACAGTGAACCTGACTCCTGACAAAGAGTACTGCACAACGATCGAGAGGACGGCTGTAATAATGATTCTGCACAGAGACCCAGACTGTCGTTTAGTGACATATCCTTGATACGAGCCATTTTTTACGCATTCAAGGAATACGCTGCCTATTCTACACAGGCAGAGATGAGTTTTTATGCTCAAGATGAGACGAAATCAGACGCCACGTCAAAAGATGTCTCTCGTACAGAGCTCGAGGCATATATCTGCATTTAATGCACGAGATAGGGACAGATCTCTGCATTTAATGCACGAGATTTTGTTCTATTTTTAATGACTGAGAGAGCTAAAACCGTGACTAACTAATACGTTCACATCACCATCCTTGCATTTTACGCCAACCAGGCTATTTTTAACTATAGGAGTACGCCGTATGCTATCTCCTCGAAATACGCCAACTCAGGCTATATTTGCAAAGGTACGTGATAAGACTATTTAGCCCAGAATACGCTCAAGACCTCAGTCAGGAAGGATAATTGGCTATTTTTACGCTAGTTATCTATTATTCATGCAGCATCAAGTTTTACGCAGAATTTGGCTTTTACGCCACCAAGACAGCTATTTGGCTTTTACGCCAACAAGACAGCTATTTGGCTTTTACGCCAACGAGACAGTTATTTGG
This sequence comes from Iris macrosiphon, assembly GCA_036927795.1. Taxonomy (NCBI): domain Eukaryota; kingdom Viridiplantae; phylum Streptophyta; class Magnoliopsida; order Asparagales; family Iridaceae; genus Iris; species Iris macrosiphon. The sequence continues at coordinate 127,364,363 of JAYESA010000017.1, read as the reverse complement.
CTTTTACGCCAACCATCTCTACGCGAGGGGCAGTTACCTACGTGGCTTGCATGCCATGATCCTCAAGAAGCAGTTATATGCGTTACCTCATAATGAGACACGTGTCATACGCGGGTTCAGGAGATCATTCAGACGTGGGTAACAGTTATTATAACCGCCGCGTAAAGAGTGCAACTCTCTTCACAGTTTGGCTTCTACGCCGACTGGACAGTTACTGTGACTGAGCTCTATAAATAGAGACCTCCGATCACATGAGATGAGATCGAAAAAAAGAGAGGAGCAGAGAGCACAGACAGAGAGCGTCGATTGACAACTTCGGCAACGAGAATTCAATCCCTCTTGCAACCTTTGAAGCTTCTTCTTCTTCTACAGCACTTCTTCGCCATCGTGTGGTCCAAGGGACAAAGTGATCGACCGCAGATCAGACTCCTATAGCAATTTTTCCCCAGAATCATTTTTATTGTACTTAACATCCTCGTATAGGATTAATTGTACTACTTTTTTTTTCTTGTTTGTAAACAAAGAAAGGGTTTCGTATAAACCTAGTTTCATTCTTTTGTTTATCATCAAACAACATATACTATATGACTATAGACTTTCCTATAGTCCATATATAATACAGGACTATAAGATTTCTTAGAGTCCTATATATACTATAGGACTATATGATTTCCTACAGTTCTATATATACTATAGGACTGTAGAATTTGCCTACAGTCATATAGGTTTGAAATTCGACTGTCGACTCTGTTCGAATTTTTAAAATTTCAAGTTTAATTTTTAGGGTTCATCAGTTCGTATATCAACCTTAAATTAGTTCCAAACTAATTTATCTAACTATTTTAGGCATTAGAATGAAGGGTTTTGATAATTGAAAAAAATAGATTTTGGAAGAAGGAAGAAGCATAGAGAGAAGAGAGAACATAGAAAATATAAAAAGTTATTGACTTTTATACCAAAAATTTTGGTCTGTCCTCAAGCAAAAAAATTGGATGGCAAAATTATAAATAAACTGAAAAAATGGACTGTCCTGAGCAAAAAATTTAGTGCCTTTAGAATTTGTCTAAAAAGAAGAAGTTAAGGTGACAAGGACGAAGGTTCGATATTTCCAGAAATGCACTTCCCAATACTTTTTCATGGAAAAGTCATGTTAGGAATATACAACAAAGAAAAAAAAAATTCTATTCTCATGTTTGCTTCAGACATGAATGAAAATGTTAGTTAGTTTATTTTTTTCTCAAATTTTCTTTTATTAATTTTATTATGCTACTGTTATTAAAATTCAACTGATTTTATTGAGGGTATCATAGTACAATTTTTTTTATAATTAATGCACCCAACCAACATTTTCATGAAAGCAAAAATATTCTCAATAGGGAACTTGGATTTCAGTTTCCCACAGCTGTGGTAAACTGAAACCCTTCATATCCCCCTCCGCTCATTCCAATCGAAGATGTACCAAACATGGGTTAGAGCATCAACAATGTGAACACTCCAAACACATACTTCAAATTATTAAAAAATGTATAAATTACTACTTTTAGACTATCTCCATGATATTGACACACAATGATACACTCAAAATTAATAATTCTCTCTTTTTTCTCTTTATTTTCTTTCCTAGTTGGTAAGATATTCCCTCTCTTCTCCCTTTTTATTTTTCTTTCTTGTTTGATTATTTTTAATAAGCCAACAATTAAAATAGAGGAGATAGGACACGCTCCAAATTTGGAGTGTCTCGTACCTTTATAATAATTTTTAAGTATGCACAAGTGTCCACTGTAGCCTTCAAGTGCTACAAAATTTGATTAAAGTCAAAATGTAGCACTTGAAATATCTCTCACTGTGGATGCTCTTAGGCCATCTCCAATGGAGATTTCTATCTTCCCTATTTCTCTGGTAGAAATGTTTCTTAGAAAAAATCTCTCCCTATAGTGTTTTCTATTCCAATTTTTATCCTATATGGCATTGATGTAGGATGGATAATTTCTATGAGAATTTCTACATTTCTACATGTAGAAACTCTCATAGACCTTCTCTCATGACAATTATTATTGGGTCCCACATTATTAAATTGATCGTTTCATTTTGTGACACCTATGATAGAAATGAAATTATAATAAAAAAAATATATATATATGATAGAAATGAAGAACCATTGTGGATCAATTTTTTTGTTTATGTAATTTCTATGTAGAAACTCTACCAACTAGGATAAAAAATTACTAAAAGTACAATGCCAAGTAAGATATAAAGTCAATTTTAGAAATCTCTATTGGAGATGGCTTTAGGAACCCAAAACACACATGGCCGGCTCTGAGTTCATGGGGTCCAAGACGAACTTTCAAAATGAGGCTAATGTAAAAAAGAATAAAACAAAAACAAAATAAAAAAAATATCTCCAACAAGATTTGAACTAGGAAACTCTTGTATAAGAGTCTAATATAATAACCACTACACAACAATTCTTTTATGATAAGAAGAGTCCATGGTACATACTGTAGCGCCCCGTTCCCCCGGTGCGGGGAGCGCGGCTAAGAAACACAAGACGGTATCGTTCGATCGGGATAGATTGAATTAAGAACTCGTCCTCGTTATGGATTTGTTTCTTCGGAATCGATTCCCATATTCAGTGGACTGCGCCCCAAGGATCGGCTTAGCGGCAGAGTCAGGAGGGACCTCTCCGCTGCTATCTTTTATTGCCTCGGTTTTCGATGTCGCTTGTTGCTTTCGTGCTTTGAGTTGGTTTTGGGATTTGCTTGTTTTCCTTGAACGGTTTCGATGGTTTTCATTGTTTTCGTTCATAGACTTGCACTTCTATTCCGAGATTGGAAAGAGAGGAAGAAGTATTAATCGAGCTGTTCGTGTGCAGGTGAACGAGCAGTAGGCGGCTTGCGAACGGAGTCGTGAAGCGCCTCTTTCCTTCTTCTTTCCAAAATCTAAGTGAGTGGCTACCAACCCGATTAGCTAGCCCTGCTTCCAAGCTTCACACCTAAAAGCTTGAACTATTCCTTGCCCCGATCAAACGATACCAAGTAATAATAAAAGAAACCAAGATAAAAGAGAATAGACTTGGTTAATACTGCTTGTCAATCAAAACTGTGAATGGTTACTTACTTGCATGCGTGTTCGTTCGGAAATATTTATCATATGCATAATACAAGTTAGAATGTATGCTCTTCTTTAAATTATGCTATGAACATACTCATCCTGAATGCAATAATCTGATAGGGAGACTATGCCAAAGTAGCTCTCCTCCTGTTACTGTCCCGTGCCTGTTATTGCCCTGATTTGCCTCAACTGCTAACTTAGTGTATATGTTGATCACGGACAACTTGTGCACAAGGTCTTAGTTCCTGCGGACGGTTGCTGGGGCACTGGCACCGATCCGATCCGGACGGAACTCCTGAATAGTCGCCTGTATCGGATGAAATAACTTGTGACGCCCTGTTCAACTTTCCGTTACTTGTTATTTCATTCATGTACTATGCCCCGTCCATTATGGCATCCCGCCAGTGATCCCCTGTATATTTAAACCTGTTGCATACTAACTTGTGTCTCTGTGGCAGGGAAGGCATGGTAAGTATTGTGCAGGTAATTCAGACGGTCAGGTAAAATCCACCGAACGGTGGCACGTTCATTTCAGTAAATTCAATATGCTGCTAAACTGTAAATGAACTAAGGCAAGATAGAAACCAACCAAATATGCATGCTTCACTAAACAACGTGTTGATTGGTATAGTCAGGCTAGCTCGCCTTCACCAGCATGTTTCGATATGCTGACCCTCGTTGAAACAGGTTCTCCGCACCAAGGCGAACCGAGCGAGGAGCCGAAGTCGTCTACCCGATCCAGTCCAACTGTTGGCACATCTTCACCGCGCCCCCGAAGCATTTTGGAGTCAGGAGCCTGCAACTCTTCATACACAAATGCAGCTCCGTGGCAAGGCGATCCTCCAGCCTGGAGGTCTTTATCGTTTTGAGTTTATAAAAGGATGTAATGTACAGGACTGCTATCTCATTTTGAGTCAACCCTTTTGTAAGCCGTTCGGCATATTAGCTGACTCGTTCAAGAGTTTGTAATAGATGTTCATTATCAATAAAGAGAACTTTTCTATGTTTCAAATCTGTGTTTCAATTTATCTGCGTACTCTGAGTATGTGCTTGCTATGCAAATCATTAAAAAGCCTTGTGCGGGCGCAACTCCAGGCCCGCACGGCGGTCACGACTCGGGGGACGCCTCGGGGCGTGACACATACTAGTTATGTTTTCGGTACAAAATTATTTATATGTTTAACATAAAAAATTTTTAGGCCCTCCTGACCCATGGGTCCTAAGCGATCGTCCTGGCGGCCAGGGCCGGCCCAGAAAACACATTTCCAACTCTCCAAATCTTAAACCAAACCACACATAATAAGTGGAAAAGAATTTGGATTTGAAATTTCAAAAGATGTAAAGTGAATGAAATCAATACACTTTATTGTCTCCGATTAGAAAAAATAAATCTACATGATAAAGAATTTCCGGGTAAGGCTGTAGAGATAGAAATTTGGAAAATGTTTATATAACGATATAAGTTGCCAGATTGAGTGACATTTTCTGTGAATTTATTTTTCTTATTTTTGAACATTTTGCTTATATTTTTATGATTTATATATTAGTACAATATTTTTAATTTAATTATATCGACATGGACTCACATATTTACGTATGAATTTTGAATTGTGACAATGAATTACGATTTGCAGCGCCGAACTACCTATATAAAAATTTAAAATTAAACCTGGATTGATCACCATGTTATGTTTTTTGATAAAAAAAAGTTACAAAAAATGAAGACATAAAATGAGAGCAAAAGCTAGGTAATGTACCACAATTTATATGTTCCTCTAAAAACGTGTTCGACGCTGCAGATCCCAAAAAAAACCATCGCACAGGCCAAAATTGACCAATCTTGTAACTAAAATCGTACTATTTTTGTTTGTGAAGGATTCAAATAAAAAAATACCAACTCTTTTTGGAGGCTTCCAAGAGAATAAATTTAATTTTGGACTAAATTATAATTTGATATTCTCAATTATTTTAAATGTTTAATTTAATATTCTGAACTTTGATAGGCATCAATTTAATACCCTTACTCCTAACGGTATTAACCAAACTATTAATAAAATGACAAAAATATCATTTCCAAATCCTCCCTCTCTCTTCGGCAACCTTCTCTCTTTCTCCGGCACCGACAATCAGAAGGGGGCCGCACAATTGCGAGCAGCAGCGGCCTTCGGCAGCGCGCGCGGCGATGACTCACGATGGGGTAGGAGGGGTGGCGGAGGGGGTGGGGGTGGGGGGAGGGAGCAACAGGTTTTGGATGGAGGAGGAAAGAGGGGGTTGGCGTGGAAGGATAGTTTAGGAATTAAATTTTTATTTTTATTTTTTAACGTTAAAAGTAACGGTTAGGGTGACATGAGGGTACAAAGTTGAAAAATTACTTGGAAGAGAGTATTAAGTTAGTACCTATCAAAGTTTAGGGTATTAAATTGAACATTGGGAATAGTTGAAGGTATCAAGTTGTAATTTAGCCTTAATTTAGCCATTAATACAACCGAACCCATGAACCGCCGGTTTATCGGTTCGATCCAATCCTAGCCGAGCCGATTAGTATTTTTTTTAACAAACCAAAAAAATCGTGTATATATAAACAAAGATCGCTCTCGCTTTCGCTTTCGCTCTCTGTCCCTCTCCCTCTCTGAGAGAGCCCTTCCAAAACTAGCAACCCCTCTCCACGGAAACCCTAGAAAAATAAAAGAAATCAAGAAGAGCAACCCATAGGTAAGCTCCTTTCCATCGGTTCCTCTACGAAATCTCACTTTCTTCTGCTAAAAATAGCTCAATTTCGCTTCTTTCCGGTTTTTTTTTCGTGGTCTAGGCTATAGGCATCGGTAGTACCGACGAAGTCTGGACTGAACTAGGAATTTTGGGACACTTCCGTTGTTTTGGAGTTGATGCTGTTCGCTTTGTTTGATTAGATGATCGATCCCTGTAATGCTGAACTAATTTTTAGTAGAGTTCTGAGCGTACTTTCTGCTGTTATTATTCTAAAGTAGTATTTTTATATTATTTTATATGATTAGTCCGCCCCAACTAGAGTGCAAGGCAACTTAACGCGAAATTGGCACCCAACTTCATAAATTGCTCTTTGAAACAATTTTTGTCAATTTTGTAACACATCAAGACCGCTTCAAAAGTATATATTGTAGTACAAAAGCGCAATTTAAATACAAGATACTTGTATTACCGGAACTCTAGCCGAGAGCTGGACTCCCGCATCCTTGTGATAATTTTGCTTGAAATTGTGTGAACGGACGAGATTTGAACATGGGTCGCTCTGGTACCATGTTAAAGTCTCTGTCACTACTGCACCACGACGGTAAAATCTTGACGACTGTTGACGGTTATATATAATACATTTGGTATTTTTCCAATATTTAACCTTTGGAAATCCTATACAGTACAGCCCTATTGATAGTAAAAGAACAGTTCTTTTGGATAGTCTATCCTTCTATATATAACATTTACACCCCAAGCTTGTAACTTCGGAATGATAAAGACAGCTCCAACGTCATTGAGTTGAGCTCTTGTACAACTTGTAGAGATTCTTTAGTCCTTAAATCATATATCATGTAGGTAAATTGTGTAGTTTGCTTTGTTTAATATGTGTGGTAATAGTATCTTGCTTTTATGTGGTCACAGCTTAGTTGTTGTTGGCATAGTTGGTATAGGAATTTCAAGTTTTTATAAGGTTGTTATGGGTGTAAATTTTTGGGCAATATCAGTGCTGGTGGCTTTGGGCTAAGTTCTAGTTTTAAGCAAAACATAGGGTGAAATTGCCTGTTTATCCTCTGTGTTTTACGTTCCTGTCTGGGTAGCATAGGAATATATCGTGTTCAAGTTCGCGAACGCCTCGATGATCTGGAAGCTTAGTAGGCTAAAAGGAAGATGCTTAAATTCAACCTTCATGAAATTGTGAGGCCTGTGCATAAATAGTAGCCAGTTCTGCTTATACTTATTGCTTAACTACATTGTGTTCTGTTTATATGGTGGCAATAAAGGTATATGGTTGTGCAAAATAAATACATGTGATTGGAGGGTATCCAAGATTTGACACTTGTAATTAATAACTACCGCGATTCTGATTTACGCTCAACTCTATCACTATATTAGAATGGTAGACCAATAATCTCTTCGAAAATACAACCATAGTTTGGTTGGTCTTTCTGTGGTTTCGAGTCAATACACACAACAAGATACAGACAAGGAAGTTGGCACTTATTTTGTTGAGACCTAGTATATTTTGGAGTGTCTATATCGTGCCAGGTATGCACCTGGCAAGGAAATGGCATGGACATGGTACTGATTTTAGATTGCATGTGTTTTGTAGGCCAATTTTCATGTGTTCATACCTCTAAACTTTTGCTTCGTGTTGTGGCTTGTAGGTATTGTTGAATGAGTTTAAGTTTGCATGAATTGGTGGTAAGCACTAAGAGACATGTCTGTTCCTTTTGAAGAGTGACCATTACGATGCAGAGCTTTATTTAGTCATTATATTCAATTGGCTTTTGAGATGTTGGTTTCTGGTATAGGTTTGCATGAAGTAGAGGCTGTTGTCTAACTGCTTTATGTTGTTTTGGAGTAGATTATGACTTTTACTGCTCCAAGGTGCTCTACCTGAAAGGATGGAAGTGTTTTCATCTGCCATAATCATTTTAACACAGATGGTATAGGAACTGTATGAATTTTGGAACTTGGTTAAAATGTCGAAACTCAGGATAGGGCACTCGAGTGAGTGATGGTATGAGGTATGTCGAAGGGCTCACTTATATAATAACAGTGGATGAAATTATTTGATCAAAAATATGTTTGATTTAGTTGGCCATATTCGTACTTTTGAGGTTCTTTAATGGTTGTTCGTTGTTTGGAGCTTTCCATTCATTATGGAAAGTCAGCATTTATGTCATAATGTATCCTGTCTGACCTTTAACAGAGCCCAAAGTTCAAGTAGTAAATCCACAATTTTTGGGATTTGGCTTTCTTCTTGTTTTATTTTTGTTCAACAGTAAACATACTAATTACTTGAGTTATCATTGCTTTCTCTTAACATCAATCAGTAACCAAGTTAGCATGATCTTTGACATTTCTGTTACTGTTATCGAACTTCTAAATTGCTTATAAGGATATCCAAACGACTATAGTGCACTGATTTTCTTATTCTCAAATATTTTGCTTTTGGAAAAAAAAAATCGAATTGGTAAACTGAAGTATTTCTTCTTGTCTGCCTCGTTACCTTTCAGGTTAACATTTGAAGAGTCCTGCTGTCTTACTTTTCTTACTTTTCAAGTATGTCGATTTTGGTGAACAAGATGAACTAGTGTCATGCAATGAACTGAAATGAAAACCTTACAGGTAATCAATTTGTTTCTCTTTCATGTATAACACAAATATTGTTACATTAGGTTATCCATATGTAGTAGACTTAATTGTTGGCATATATGAACTGATCAAAGAGGATTTCTTGATCCTCGTCATATTATATTGGAGTACGTTAGCCTTCTTATAGTCGCATATGTTCCTCACTCATTCTACTACACAATTAGAATTGCATTCATTTTTATCATTCTAAATTTTTTTTTCAGCACAAGATGATTTGCTAGGAAAGTCAAAACATCTCCAGATAAGAGAGTTTTATAGTTAGAACATGAAAATGGACTGCGTCGTTAATACAATACCTTGTTAGTTTCTGTTGAGGCGTAGTTGATTCTAGTACCAACTTCGTTTTTAAATTAAATAACATTTAGATGCATTGACCAATTATAGAAGGGGTGATCCTTTGGTCTATTTCTGCAAGTTGCTCTCATGCTTTCAAATGTTAATGGTGAAAGCGGAAGTGCGATGCTTTTTCTATTTGCACCAAAAAAAAATTTGTTAGGGCTTTTGAGTTTTGAAGAAGGCAGGCATAAAAATTCCAAAAAGTGAAATCATCAATAAATTCTAGGAAGAAACTACCACATGGCACCACACTGTCAATACTAAGAGAAACAGTTGCTTATGGTGGGTGCATTATTGCCAAATCCACAAGAAAAGAACCATTTTTCATAACAAGTCAATATCATGAGTATTAGTGCTGTTATGGTAGCTTTACATAAAACATTTGGGGCTTGGTTGGCCTACTTATTGTCATTACTGGTTAAATGAATGGTCAGACTTTTTCTTTCTTTTTGATGTTGAGCGTGGCGCGAAGAAGCAGCAGCAGCCTTGGGGAGCAATTACTACACCGAACGTCTTTCACCGCACATGAGATTAGTGTGGGTGCTGGCAACCCCAGTACTCACTGTGCAGCAGCAGTTATGCAACACATCCTCGTGTTTGCCCCAAATGTTGATTGAATTGCATAAGTCGCTACCAATGATGATCATAACATCTACATAAAGCAGGAAAAATGTCCTTAGGTGTGAATGAATATGGTTGGATGATCATTTAGACTCGAAATGAACCTGAATCACAAATAGCTGTAGCAAATTTGGAAAATCATGCCCTGGTAGCCTTCTTAGAGCCGTAGGTTGCCTTGTGAAGATGAGAAACCTGCATAAAAATAGCAACTATAGAAGGACGGTAGTTTTTGCATAAAGATAGAAACTATAGAATGACGTTAGTTTTAACATTCACAAGATAAAACAAAACCAAAGTAATATCAAAATATCAAAATTTTGATTGCTTTTCCAATAATAAAGAAAGTTTTTCAACTTGTCAAACAAAAATATCAAAATTTCATACATTACGAATTCCTAGGCCTATATATAGGCAACTCAATCTAAACAAGTTTTAGTAACTTAGGAAAGCAAATTACGTTATTAGGAACTGAATTAGGCAACTAAACCATGAAGAAATAAATAAAATGTCTTGAAACATGCCAAAAATATGGGTTTGGACCCATCTAGAAGTCTAGAACCACACATGGTTGTAACCGCAGTGGGGCAGTGGTAGGGATGCGTTACTTCGTAACTGTCCCTGCTAACAGAATGAGAGTTTTTACCTCCCACAACAATCTCTCAAGTGTGACAACCGTCTGTTCTATGATGTTGATGCTGGCGGGGTTACAGCTGCTGTTCGTCTTGTTCTTTTCAAACCATGCTCCTGTATCAGTTTTGACAGTTGTAACTTAAAGGTCGATCTCTTCACAGGATCCTCAGACCTCAGCAGAAGCACAAGTTCCATCTCAAGCTTCACAAGAATCTCAAGGTAACCATCAGAACGACCAAGGTACTGTGGCTGCTGTTGCAGATGCAGGTTCAATATCCATTGCAAGCAGTGATAAACAAAAGGTTTCTCGTGAAGATATTGAACTTGTAAGACTGTCTTTCATATATTATATTTTCATGTCAACTTTATAGTATGCGAAACATTCCATCTATATTTTATGGCTTTCTCTTACTGTTTATCCCACTTGAATAATGTCCCAATGTTGCAGGTCCAAAATTTGATAGAACGGTGCCTACAACTTTATATGAATAAAGGGGAAGTGGTTAGGACTCTTTCTAGTCGTGCCAGAATTGAGCCTGGTTTTACAACTCTAGGTGGGTCAAATATCTCAACAGTCAACATACCTTCCTTTCCAATTTTTACCAGCCAGATACTGTGATGTGTTGTTTACTGTCGCCTAACATACCATTCTTAAATGATGTTATTGAACATTGATTTTAAAAAGGGTGTAAAAGGGGATATGTCTAATGCTTCCTTGAGCCACATCCAGGACATGAATGGGCTGTCCTGTGACTCATGCAAGCTTGATCTATGAATGAAGCCTGACGTCAAAAACCTATAGACATCTTTGTTGGGATGATTTGGCTTCTGAGACATGCCTAGATAGAAATCTTTTGAAGCTGAAGACAAATCTTGGCATGAATAAATGGGTCTCAGGTCTCCCAATCTGAAAAGAATTTCCTTAACATATTTTTATGAGTTTGATCTGGTTTCCTGCCATGAGTGGTGATATCAATTTTCATAACATTCAGGGGATTTCTGCATACACTTTTCATAAATTTGATTCAGAGTCCTGTATAGTTGATGATGTTGATCTTTTTGAGGCTAACCCCCCTCACATGCCATTAATGGATGATGATGTTGATCTTCATAGCATTCCGATAGTTGATTTTAGAGAAGAGTCAGTTTTAGTTACAAATGTCAAGAGAAAATTGATGTTTTCTAATTATTAACTAGGCTACCAAAATAAACACCTAATTCATAATTTTATTAGATGTTAGTGTCACTTAAAACTCACAGAACAGTGATCTTAGCTTTCCATACCATTTTAGTTGAAATTTCAGACTATTCACATACACATGCACACAAAAGCCCATGGAGAATTGTGGTAAATATACCAATTAACGGTTGTCATTTGATATCGTGAAATTTGGGATAATGACTATGTTGCTGTTGTCATTTGATATCGTGAAATATGCATTGGTCTGATATCTATTGTTTCATCAAATTTCAGTGTGGCAGAAACTGGAGGAAGAGAACTCTGAATTTTTCAGGGCATACTATATTAGGTTGAAATTGAAAAAACAGATTATCTTGTTCAATCATTTATTGGAGCATCAATACCATCTAATGAAGTACCCTGTGCCGCAAAAGGTTCCCTTGGTTCCCATACAAAATGGGATTCATTCTATGCCTGGTAATTTCATTCACCTTGAACCTTCTGCTTGATGAGAAGGTCATTGAATATTAACTAGATTTGAAGTTCTGAAACTGAAAGTAGAAACTTGGTTACTTCAATAATTATTTTGTGCTTGATACAGTACTAGGATGTAGGCACTGAAGTCATATATATCTTTTGGGTCAAGTTCATAACCACTCAACTTTCATAATAAACTAGGGTCACATCATGCACGTTCATCTTTGTCTCACTCTTTCTCCTTTCCTCAGACCTTGCAACAGAAACACCGCTCTTCTTCCTTTTCCAGAACTTTTAATAGTAATACCAGACTTAATACTTAGCCACTTTTTTCATGATTATTATATCTTGCAATGATTGACCACTCTAATACCACTATATTGATAATAGTGAAGTTTGGAGATGGAGAGGAGAAGGAGAAGTAGGAGAAGAGAGAATATGAGAAAGGAGATTGCAAGGGCCTAAAACCCTAGGTTGCATCTCATGTCTATTTATATAAATATGCAATACACCCACAATTACTATTATACCCTCATATGATAAATAATAAAATAAAATAACTCTAACACCCTCCCTCAAGCAGGAGCATAGAGATCAGACATGCCCAGCTTGCTACATAAATCAGAAAATGGACCACGAGCAAGTGGTTTGGTGAGGATATCACCTAATTGATCCTCTGACCGAACATAAGGAGTGACAATCTGTTTCTTCAGCAACAAATCACGAACAAAATGACAATCCACCTCGATATGCTTCGTGCGCTCATGAAACACCGGATTACTTGCGATAAACATTGCCGACTGATTATCACAATACATCTCCATCGGAATAGGAATCATGATTCCCATTTCATGAAGAAGAGACTGCACCCACATCATCTCAGAAGCTGTATGAGCCATCGCACGGTACTCGGCCTCTGCACTAGAACGAGCCACAACATTCTGCTTCTTACTACGCCACGTGACAAGATTGTCACCCACAAACGTACAATAGCCAGAAGTAGACCTCCTATCACTGCGACTGCCTGCCCAATCAGCATCACTGAATCCAGTCACCGTAAGCAACTGGGAAGGTTTGTACAACAAACCCTTTCCAGGTGCACCCTTCAAGTATCGAAGAATGCGAGATATAGCCTCCCAATGTGGTTGCCGAGGGGCATGCATAAACTGACTAACTACTCCAACTGCATATGTGATGTCTGGTCGAGTAACAGTAAGATATATAAGTTTGCCAACCAAACGTCTATAATATCCAACATCCTCAAATAACTCTCCCCTGTCAGCATCAAGCTTGTCATGATAATCCATAGGAGTCTCAACTGGCCGACACTCTAACATCCCAGTCTCGGAGAGCAAGTCTAGAACATACTTGCGTTGTGACAGATACACACCTGTCTTAGATCGAGCAACCTCGATTCCAAGAAAATATCGAAGAAGACCCAAATCCTTAGTATGAAACTGACGACTAAGGTAGGCCTTCAAGTCCACAATTCCAGCATAATCACTCCCAGATATAATGATATCATCAACATAAACAATCAACACGATAATACCTGCTGAGGAAGAATGGCAAAATACTGAATGATCTGATGTGGTACGCCGAAAGCCATACTGAATGAGAACTGAACTGAACTTGTCAAACCAAGCACGAGGTGACTGTTTCAGTCCATATAATGCTTTCTTCAATCGACATACGAGTCTTTTATTTCCTGTTACAACATATCCCGGTGGTTGATCCATATAAACCTCCTCCTGTAAGTCACCATGCAAGAAAGCATTCTTTATGTCCAGCTGATATATAGGCCATTGGTGATTAACCGCCACAGAAATAAGAATCCGAACTGAATTCAGCCGAGCCACTGGAGAGAAAGTCTCCATATAATCCACGCCATATGTCTGAGTATACCCTTTGGCAACCAACCGTGCCTTGAGGCGCTCAACAGAACCATCAGGGTGATATTTAACAGTGTACACCCATCTACAACCCACTGTTTGTTTTCCAACAGGAAGTGATGTAAGCTCCCAAGTCTGGTTTTGATGTAAAGCATACATCTCCTCATCCATTGCACTTTTCCAACCAGAAGATGACATAGCCTGCTTGTAAGTTTTGGAAATAAAAGTAGAAGACAATGAAACAGCAAATGCATGAAAAGATGATGAAGCACGGTGTAATGAAACATAGTTAGAAATGGGATGCTTATTCTTTGTGGTACAAAGGCGTTGTCTTTTTCTGAGAGCAATAGGAAGATCATCTGGATCTGTGATGATGGGAGCAGAAACCTCAGGCACGGAAGATGATTGGTTGAAGGCTGAATTCTGCAGAACCACTGGCCTGTCCTTGGATCTCTGATAAACCTGTAAATGGGGAATGGAGACAGAAATTGATTCAGGAATGACCGGAAGTGGTATGGAAGATATCAAATCTGTTGTAAAAGGAATATCACGGTCTCCTGAAGGAAAGAAGGGGGTAGACTCAAAGAATGTAACATCCGCACTGACATAATATTTGCGTGACTGTGGACTGTAACAACGATAACCTTTTTGAGTACGGGGATAACCAAGAAAGACACACTTCAGAGATCTAGGAGCCAACTTATCTCGATTAGGTTCCAAGTTATGAATAAAAACGACACAGCCAAACACTCGAGGAGATAAGGAAAAGGGTGCGACATCTGTATGTAATATAGTAAATGGAACTTTGTTATTTAATACAGATGATGGCATGCGATTAATAAGATAACATGCAGTAAGAACGGCATCTGCCCAATACTGTTTGGGGACATGCATATTGAACATGAGAGTTCGAGCCACATCTAAAATGTGTCGATGTTTGCGTTCGGCTATACCATTTTGTTGAGAGGTGTGGACACAACTGGTTTGATGAATCATACCACGATCAACACAGAAACTGTTCACAGAAGATTGAGTATACTCCAAAGCATTATCAGAACGCAGAATTTTGATACGTTTATTAAACTGAACATAGACTTCATTATAAAAGGCAGATAACACATTTGGAAACTCAGATCTTTCTTTCATTAAATAACACCAAGTCATTCTGGAATAATCATCAATAAAAATAACAAAATACTGAAATCCTTTCGGACTTTTGACTCTAGACGGACCCCAAATATCAGAATGAACAAGATCAAAAGACTCTAATTGACGACTCTCACTACGACGAGGAAAGGAACTACGGTGATGCTTGCCTAACTGACAAGCCTCACATTCAAGACTAGATACATGACTCAAACTAGGAACAACTTGACGCAACTTAGCCAAAGACGGATGTCCCAAACGATAATGCCACTGCAACGGAGAAGTAGAAACAGAAGTGAAGGCCTTTCCAGGTAGATCCAAGTAGTACAGTCCATCTTTTTCATGCCCCGAACCAATCGTCTTCTTCGTCCTGAGGTCCTGAAAAATACACGAATTGGGAGAAAATGTCACAGAACATTGAAGAGATTTGGTTAACTGGCTCACAGATAACAAATTAAATGGAAAATTAGGCACATATAATGAATCAAATAATGATAGTGATTGAGTAGGGTGAATGACACCTTTCCCAAGCACAGGACGAGTAGACCCATCAGCCAAGATAATATTGTGTTTCATGGAACTACGATTATGAAAGATAGATGTTATACCAGACATGTGAGAGCTCGCTCCTGAGTCGATGACCCAAGAGGTGGATGGTGACTGGGTTGCCACAAAAGCAGGATTACCTATATGTGCCATGGTTGCAGTAGGTTGGGAGGTGGTACTAGCAAGCGCGTTCAACTTCTGGAGGATCTGTTGAAATGGAGATGAGGTATCGGATGTTGAAGTCTGATTGAAACCCGAAGTATCATCTCTGGGAGCAGAAGTGGTGTCCTGGGACTGCATATTTTCATCATGCACTTGATGTGCATATTCTGGTTTGCCCCATTTGTCCCAACAATAGTCTTCTACATGACCGAGCATTCCACAATAGTTACACTTTCGTGGTTGACCACGGCCACCACCACCACCACCTCGGCCACCACCACCACCGCGACCACCACCACGACCATTGTCTCTACCACCACGGCCTCCTCCTCGACCAAAACTACGACCACCATCTCTACCGCCACGTCCAATACCACGTCCACCACCACGACCAACAGCACTAGAAACTAGGGCAGAAGAGTCGGTACTCGGCACCACAGAACTCTGTCCCAGAAAGGAACGATTGAGACGGGAGAAAGTATCTGCCACCGTAGGTAACTGCTCTCCAGCAAGGATTTGAGCTTTATAAGGTTCGAGCGCAGGATCCAAGCCGGCAAGGATGAGTGAAACATGAAACTCTTCCTTCTGTCTCCGAGCTTCCTTCAAATCAGTAGTAACA
This sequence comes from Iris macrosiphon, assembly GCA_036927795.1. NCBI lineage: Eukaryota > Viridiplantae > Streptophyta > Magnoliopsida > Asparagales > Iridaceae > Iris > Iris macrosiphon. The sequence goes on along the minus strand of JAYESA010000017.1, from coordinate 127,348,273 downwards.
GGATGATATTGAAGCAGTTCCTCCCACAAAGCCTTCTTTGAAGCCAGATATTCATTCACAGGCTTCCCATTTTGCTTTGTATTGAACAATAACTCGTACAACTCATAGATACGGGTAACGTTTCGCTTCTGCGAATAAGATTCTTCCAGAGATGCCCAAATCTGTTTGCTTGATTCACACCACTGAACATTAGCAGCGATATGTGGTTCCATACTATGCCACAACCATGACATAACGTATGCATCTGCACTCATCCAATCTTCATACTCAGCGGACGTTTCAGGCAGGGGTTCTTCGGTCAAAAACTTCAACTTCTTCTTCGCCCTTAACACCACTTTGATAGACTTGGACCAGGCAAGATAGTTCGCACCATTCAGTTTCACCGCTGTAATCGACTTTCCCAATTCATCATTATGAATAACAGTAAAAGGAGAACCACCTCCGCTACCACCACCACTATTAACCTCGCTAGAAGATTCGGTCCCCACCATACTTGCAGATGCAACAGAAAGACGAGATCTTTGAAACCCTAGATCTCACAACGAACCTCAACCGACGACGAATAACCAACGGAGATCTGTAGAAACCCTAGATCTCATAAACGAACCACGAACGACCACGAACAGCGAACGACGAACGGCGAATCATGAAAAGTAGACGAAAATATGAGAAAGGAGATGGAGAGGAGAAGGAGAAGGATGGGATGTACAGTACTTACAAATATATGCTCTGATACCAAGTGAAGTTTGGAGATGGAGAGGAGAAGGAGAAGTAGGAGAAGAGAGAATATGAGAAAGGAGATTGCAAGGGCCTAAAACCCTAGGTTGCATCTCATGTCTATTTATATAAATATGCAATACACCCACAATTACTATTATACCCTCATATGATAAATAATAAAATAAAATAACTCTAACAATAATCATTACTTTTTTCATCTACCTCACATGCTTTTCATACAACTTATCAAGCTCTGCAATATCACGTACAATTTTATCCATATAGGATTAGGTTTTTGATCATTTTGTAGGATTTCCCTGCCAAATAGCTGGCCATTTACATATGGTGCATGGATACGAACACAATACAAAACTGATAAAGACTAAGAATTAATCTATTGAGCACACAATGGCAATGGCCTATATAAGATGATATACAACCAAAATATCAAAACTAGATAAGAGGATATTGAAACTAAATAACAAACTAATATCACAACAAACTAACAACTAGATATTATTCTTAACAAAAACAATGCGGACATGGTGGCATGGACACTGCATTAATTTTGGCATGTGTCCATGCATATTTTGGTGTGTCCGCCTTGTGTCTGACACAATCAAGGTAGCCATATGTTGTTTTAGTAGGTGGCGAGGGGGATATGGAGGGGAAGAGGGGATTGTCACGCCCCGATTTCACCCAATCGATAATCGTCCCCCGGGCGTGATGCCGTGCACGCGTAGGGCGCGCGTGCACAAGGCCTAGGCATAATGATGATCTTTAGAACATATGCAACAGAGTACGCAAATAAGATAACACACATTGAGGCATAGAAAATTTTTCTCTTTATTGATAATGAACATCTGTTTACAGACTCTTGACCCAAAACGATAAGGATGCCACACAGGCTTACAACTTGGATACAAAATGAGATAGCTGTTCCATATATTACATCATTTACTAGAATTCAAAACACAAAACACCTTGGGTGCGAGTCAACACCATCGTCTTGTGGCTTCCCAAAAGTGAGAGCGAGCTCCTTGCTTCTTATGTACTGGAGCTACCAAAAGTCACGTCACGAAAGCGTCTTGATTCAGGAAGGGGGTTGGAGAAAGCTTCAGCTCCTCGCCGCGTCGCCTTGGCTCGGGGAACCTGCTGCAACGAGGGTCAGTACTTCAAAAAGTACCGGTGAGGGCGAGCTAACCCAACTTAACCAAAATCTACAACGAGTTCATATGAGCATGCAACATTTATTTTCATGTGATCTATCTACCTTGGCTTAGATAAATTCTTCGCATAAGATAGAGTAAAATAACATAACCAAATGTGCCACCGTTCGGTGACTTTACCTGTACCGTCTGAGTCACCTGTACAAAACTTACCATGACCTTCCCTGCCACGAAGACATAGTTAGTCTGCACAGTTTAAATATACATAACAATCACTTGGTTGGACTTGGGATGGGTCGGCTACCATTCCGCCTCGGGTAGCTAGCCCTTAGCTGACGCACGGACCCATCCAAATGCTAGGACTACACTAGCAAATTGTTCTACCCGGGACGAAGCGGTCCCGGTGCCCCGACGACCGTTCGTAGAACGATATCCCTTGTATACAAGTTGTCCAAAACCATACCACCGCAACCAACTAAGTTATCACATGAAACACATATCCAAGCAAATACAAGCAAGTGAACATAGTGTAGTTTTCCATAGTCTATGCTACTTGTGTAAGGATCACATTTTCCTTCCCATTTTGCACCATACCATGAATAGTTATAGATAAATGAATCTAACTACAACTTAACATAGAAATGGTTATGATATATGACGGGCATGCACGTTATAGTGTGATCGTTCAGAACAATTTCCATATGACAAGCATTATTGGTGTTTCAAGCCTACTTCTTTTCTATTTTGACTCAGTCATATGTGTTTTAGTATCATTTGATCGGGATGAACAATGAGTCAATCTATTTAGAATGCAGACTTGGAAGAAGGGAGCTAATCGAAATAAAGCCACTCACAAGTTAGGGAAGTAGGAGAGAAAGGAAGAACTTTAAGACTCCGCACGAGCGTCGTCTACCCGATCACCTGCACGCACCAACAGATGATCAATATCCCCTGCTTCGGTCTCCGAGGTTCGATATGAAATTGCGAGATCCTAAGAACGAAAACAATGAAATCCATCGAAACCGTTCAAGAAAACGCAAGTTATAAAACCAACAAAAAGCAACCAAGCGGCACGAAAACGGGCAATAAACCAACGCAACGGAAAGGCCCCTCTCGACTCTGCCGCCGAGTCCATCCTTGAGGCACGATCCGTTGAATATGGGACCTGATTCCGAAGAAACCAATCCATAACGAGGAAAGGATCTTGATTCAATCTGTCCCTTTCGGACGGTCTTAAGTGTTTCTTGGCCGCGCTCCCCGAATAGGGAGAACGGGGCATTACATCATAACCATCCAAAAGAAAGTTTCGTCCCGAAACTTAGGAATAGAACCTACCGCTAAGGAATAATGAGGGAAACCTTTCCCTCATCTCAGATTCGATTTCCCACGTCGATTCTTCGACCGCGTGATTCCGCCACAGAATGCGAACGATACTGCCCGATTCCGTAACTGCTTTTCCTTACGTTCCAATATCTGCACGGGTTCTTCGGCGTACGACAAGTCCGCCTGCAGATCTAACTGACCCAAGTCTACCACATGGTTCGGATCGTGCACATACTTTCTTAGCTGAGACACATAAAAAATATCGTGCACATCTGATAGGGCTGGCGGCAAAGCAATTTGATAAGAAACTGAAGTGACTCGTTTGGGAATTTCGAACGGGCCAACAAATCTTGGACTTAACTTCCCTTTTATCCCGAATCTCGCCACACCACGCATGGGAGAGACTTTTAGGAATACATGGTCCCCCTCTAGGAATTCAAGAGGGCGGCGACGAACATCGACATAGCTCTTTTGCCGACTTTGTGCTACTTTTAACCGTTCTCGAATCAGCCGAACCTTTTGTACTGTTTGTTCAACCAGTTCCGGCCCAAGGATTTGCCTCTCCCCAACTTCATCCCAGCAGATCGGTGACCTACACTTCCGCCCATACAACGCCTCATACGGAGCCATCTGGATGCTAGACTGATAACTGTTGTAAGCAAATTCGGCTAGCGGCAGGTTGACGTCCCAACTTGACTTGGAATCGATTACGCAGAGGCGCAGCATATCTTCTAGTACCTGATTCACCCGTTCTGTCTGGCCATCGGTTTGAGGATGGTAGGCTGAGCTGAATTTCAACTTGGTCCCCATCGACGACTGAAGGCTTTCCCAGAAACGTGAGACGAACCGTCCGTCCCGATCTGATACTATGGAAACTGGCACTCCATGCAGCCGGACTATCTCGTCAAGGTAGGTCTGGGCAAGGCGATCGGCGCCCCAAGTACTTTTAATGGCAATAAAGTGTGCAGACTTGGTTAACCGGTCGACGATGACCCAGATTGCGTCGTTCCCCCGTTGCGTCCTTGGCAGACCAACAATAAAGTCCATGCTGATGTGCTCCCACTTCCATTCAGGGATAGCAAGATTTTGCATTTCTCCGCCCGGCCTCTGATGCTCTGCTTTCACCCTCTGACAGGTTATGCATTGCGACACAAAGAGTGCTACATCTTTCTTCATGTCGTGCCACCAGAAGACAGTACGAAGGTTCTTATACATTTTCGTGCTCCCGGGATGGATCGTATAGGCTGCATAATGTGCTTCCGTGAGGATTTCCTTTCTGAGTTCAGAATCATTGGGGACGCATAGCCTTCCCTTCACTCGCAACACCCCATTCTCATCTACTGCAAAGTCTTTCGCCTTCCCCGCTTGGACCTGCTCTCGCATTTTCCGGAGGAATGGATCGTCTCTTTGAGTAGATGTGACTCTCTATCAGATTGGGTACAAATCGCATCTGAGCAACCCGCGCGCCACGATAACGAATTCTGAGTTCGATGCCCATTTCTTCTAACTCCCTTCGTAACCTGCGATCGACGGACAGAGATCCCGCAAAGACCCGACTCAACGCATCTGCTACCATATTTCCCTTACCAGGTGTGTAGTCTATCGTCAAGTCGTAATCCTTTATCAATTCTAGCCAGCGCCCCTGTCGGAGGTTCAGATCTGCTTGGGTGAACAAGTACTTTAAATTTTTGTGGTCGGTATAGATTCGGCAAGGCACCCCATAAAGGTAGTGTTGCCACAATTTCAACCCGAACACAATTGCTGCCAGTTCCAGATCATGCGTGGGATAATTCTTCTCGTGCTTTCTCAGCTGTCTGGATGCATATGCTATCACTCTGTCTCGCTGCATAAGTACACACCCTAAGCCCTGCCCTGAAGCGTCACTGGAGATTTGGAATCCCGAAGTCTCGTCCGGCAGTGCAAGTAACGGAGCAGAAGTGAGACGCTGCTTTAACTCAGTAAACGATGCTTCGCAGTCGGCGGACCACTCAAATGCGACTCCCTTCTGAGTGAGGCGAGTCAGAGGCGAGGCAAGCTTGGAAAAATCCTTTACGAACCGTCTGTAGTATCCCGCTAACCCGAGAAAGCTTCGAATTTCACTAACGGATGCAGGTCGTTTCCACTCGACAATGGCCTCTACCTTCTTCGGGTCAACTGAAATGCCTCCCGCAGAAATGATATGCCCTAGGAACGATACACTGCTTAGCCAAAATTCGCACTTACTGAGCTTCGCATACAACTTGTTGTCTCGAAGGGTTTGTAGCACGATCCGTAAGTGCTCTGCATGCTTCGCCCCATCCTTCGAATACACCAAGATATCATCAATGAACACTACTACAAATCGATCGAGGTACGGCCGGAACACTTGGTTCATCAAACCCATAAAGGCAGCAGGGGCATTCGTCAAACCGAACGACATTACCAAAAACTCATAGTGGCCGTAGCGAGTGCGAAAGGCTGACTTCGGCACGTCGTCCGGCTTAATTTTGAGCTGATGATACCCGAACGGAGATCGATTTTCGAGAACACTGTTGCAGCTTGTAACTGATCAAAGAGATCATCTATCCTGGGAAGGGGATATTTGTTCCGAACAGTAGCTTTGTTTAATTCTCGATAGTCGATGCAGAGTCGCATCGAACCATCCTTCTTCTTAACGAACAGTACCGGTGCCCCCCACGGAGACACACTAGGCCGGATGTACCCACGATCAAGCAATTCTTGTAGCTGAATTTTTAACTCTTTTAGTTCTGCCGGAGCCATTCGATACAGAGGTTTGGAAATGGGTTGGGTTCCTGGAAATGTGTCGATGGTGAACTCTGTCTCTCGATCGGACGGCATACCAGGCAACTCGTCGGGAAACACATCAGGAAAATCCGCCACAACGGGAATGGACTCAACGTTTGCGCAATCTAGCCGAGTGTCTCGAATGGAAGCCAAGTACCCTACGCAGCCGGAGTGAATCATCCGTCGAGCAGACATCGCTGATATCACCATGCAGGCATTCGACGCTTCTGACTGTGGACTGCACGAATAGCAAAATTTGATCTCGCCAGGAAGACGAAACACGACTTTCTTCTCCGCACAATCGATAGTAGCAGAACAAGCGCCAAGCCAATCCATTCCCAGAATGATGTCGTAGTCCCCTATGTCTAGGACTATCGCATCAAGTGACAATTTTCTTCCTCCGATGCAAATGTAGCCATCACGACAAACTGAATCTGTAGGCAAGCTTGTGCCTGACGGTGTACTGACACTAAGCCTTAGGCCTAACGGGGTTTGAATGAATTTGTGTTCGCTAGCAAAGTTTGTTGACACAAAACTATGTGTTGCACCAGAATCAAACAATACTCGAGCAGGTACATCATTAAAGAGTAATATACCTGACACCGTCGTGTTTGATGCGAGTGCCTCATCCCGAGTCAGAGCATAGACTCGGCCTTGAGCGTTCTGCTGTGTCGTCTGATTCGCTCGAGGTACTTGCCCCTGGTCCTGAGGCGTACGGTTTTGTTGTTGTTGCTGGTTAGGTCCACCCGCCCGACAGTTCGCTGCCATATGCCCCTGACGACCGCACTTAAAGCACGATCCGTTGAATACTCGACAGTTCCGAGCGATGTGTCCAGTACGATTACATCGGTGACAAACAAGCTCGCCACCCTTACCCTGATTTGCACCCTTGTTACCGCCGTTATTGGAGCGCTTAGGCGCATTGTTACCCCCTGTGTTGCTAGGACGCTTGTGATTGAGATTTTGCACAGCGTCGGTGCGAACTGGTGGGTACTGCGACTCAAGGTAGAGGGCATGGTTTAAGGACTCACGCATGGTGCGGTATTGCGAGACGACGACGTGAGCACGAATTGAAGGTCGCAGTCCTATCTCAAATCTTCGTGCACGTGTCTCTGCATCACTAATATGAGACTTAGCAAACTTAGCAAGTCTGTTGAATTCTGAAGCGTATTGCCGTACGGACATGTCCCCCTGCTGCAGATGGGTAAACTCGTCTTCTTTCTCGCGGCGGACGGCGGGTGGAAGATACTCCTCTTCGAAGGCCTTACGGAACACTGACCAAGAGATAATCGTTGTGCCCCCTTCGCTCAATAAAGCTTGTTTGTGTACATCCCATCAATCATGGGCGTTTAAACGGAGCTGAAGTTGGGCACAAGCGACTCTCCTGGTTTCGTCCATACGGAGCACTTCAAAGTGGTCTTCTAACTCGACCAGCCAGTCCAACGCCACGGAAGGGTCTTCGGTCCCCTTAAAAGTAGTATGGCACATTTTCTTAAATTCTGATATTTGTAGGATGGACCCCTTATCATCTGAAAGTGAAGGTTCCGGAGAGCCCTGAGGTCCCGAAATGTCAGCTACAACTGGCGCTGCCACGGCGGCCGCAGATGCAGAATGATTGCTGGCGGCTAGCGTCGTCACAATCGTTTGCAAGGTATCCATTTGCTTCTGCTGCGTTTCGGCCTGAGTCCGTTGCGCCAGAAATTGTGCTTCTATTCGAGACTCAAATTGACTCTGTCGTAGTTCGGCTTGCCTCTGTTGCGTTTCCATCATACGCATCATTCGTTCGAACGGATCAACAGAGGGCGCGACAGCCGGACTCCCTGAGCTGCCTGACGTACCAGAACTACTCCCTTGCACTTGCGCCACCATCTGCGCTTGTGCACCGGCTCAGAGGCTGTTCCTTCAAAGAAAAGTAAATTGTATCAGTCTCAAAGTATATTATGGACTCACTATATGGAACACATCTCATTTTGCACCAATCGATTTCAAGAGTTTACTCGGACGGGACAGGGTCATCTTAGGAAAACTTTCCAACTCGAGATCAAAGGATCTGAAGCTATGCTCTGATACCATTATGTCACGCCCCGATTTCGCCCAATCGATAATCGTCCCCCGAGCGTGATGCCGTGCACGCGTAGGGCGCGCGTGCACAAGGCCTAGGCATAATGATGATCTTTAGAACATATGCAACAGAGTACGCAAATAAGATAACACACATTGAGGCATAGAAAAGTTTTTTCTTTATTGATAATGAACATCTGTTTACAGACTCTTGACCCAAAACGATAAGGATGCCACACAGGCTTACAACTTGGATACAAAATGAGATAGCCGTTCCATATATTACATCCTTTACTAGAATTCAAAACACAAAACACCTTGGGTGCGAGTCAACACCATCGTCTTGTGGCTTCCCAAAAGTGAGAGCGAGCTCCTTGCTTCTTATGTACTGGAGCTACCAAAAGTCACGTCATGAAAGCGTCTTGATTCAGGAAAGGGGTTGGAGAAAGCTTCAGCTCCTCGCCGCGTCGCCTTGGCTCGGGGAACCTGCTGCAACGAGGGTCAGTACTTCAAAAAGTACCGGTGAGGGCGAGCTAACCCAACTTAACCAAAATCTACAACGAGTTCATATGAGCATGCAACATTTATTTTCATGTGATCTATCTACCTTGGCTTAGATAAATTCTTCGCATAAGATAGAGTAAAATAACATAACCAAATGTGCCACCGCTCGGTGACTTTACCTGTACCGTCTGAGCCACCGGTACAAAATTTACCATGACCTTCCCTGCCACGAAGACATAGTTAGTCTGCACAGTTTAAATATACATAACAATCACTTGGTTGGACTTGGGATGGATCGGCTGCCATTCCGCCTCGGGTAGCTAGCCCTTAGCGGACGCACGGACCCATCCAAATGCTAGGACTACACTAGCAAATTGTTCTACCCGGGGCGAAGCGGTCCCGGTGCCCCGGCGACCGTTCGTAGAACGATATCCCTTGTATACAAGTTGTCCAAAACCATACCACCGCAACCAACTAAGTTATCACATGAAACACATATCCAAGCAAATACAAGCAAGTGAACATAGTGTAGTTTTCCATAGTCTATGCTACTTGTGTAAGGATCACATTTTCCTTCCCATTTTGCACCATACCATGAATAGTTATAGATAAATGAATCTAACTACAACTTAACATAGAAATGGTTATGATATATGACGGGCATGCACGTTATAGTGTGATCGTTCAGAACAATTTCCATATGACAAGCATTATTGGTGTTTCAAGCCTACTTCTTTTCTATTTTGACTCAGTCATATGTGTTTTAGTATCATTTGATCGGGATGAACAATGAGTCAATCTATTTAGAATGCAGACTTGGAAGAAGGGAGCTAATCGAAATAAAGCCACTCACAAGTTAGGGAAGTAGGAGAGAAAGGAAGAACTTTAAGACTCCGCACGAGCGTCGTCTACCCGATCACCTGCACGCACCAACAGATGATCAATATCCCCTGCTTCGGTCTCCGAGGTTCGATATGAAATTGCGAGATCTTAAGAACGAAAACAATAAAATCCATCGAAACCGTTCAAGAAAACGCCAGTCATAAAACCAACAAAAAGCAACCAAGCGGCACAAAAACGGACAAGAAACCAACGCAACGGAAAGGCCCCTCTCGACTCTGCCGCCGAGTCCATCCTTAAGGCACGATCCGTTGAATATGGGACCTGATTCCGAAGAAACCAATCCATAACGAGGAAAGGATCTTGATTCAATCTGTCCCGTTCGGACGGTCTTAAGTGTTTCTTGGCCGCGCTCCCCGAATAGGGGGAACGGGGCATTACAGGGATGAATGATGGCTGTCCCCTAGTTTGGAGGAGAAATATATCATTTGGGAAAGACCAGCATACCTCCCTGATGGGAGTTTCATTTTATTATAATAAATCAAGAGTACCAGCAGATAGACTCAAAACACTAGAAGATAACTTCTAAAACTGTCCAACCTTAATCTGACCAACCAAATCATTTAAACAAAGGCTGGCCAGATTTTTCAGGTCCTTCATACTGGAATTTCGGCCTGACTGGAATAGTGGTTTTGTTGGGCCGTAATTCTGGTCCCTATTTTCCAACACCATGCTTACTAGTGGTGTTCTATTACTTTATATGTGAAACAAATCAACAAAATTGATTTTATTATTGGATGATGTAAAAAGATCATACAACTATGAATATATATAGAGAAAGAACGTATCCAAATAGGATAGGAGTAGGGGAAGAAATATGTATCCATATAGGAGAGATAATCTAATCATAAATCAAATTAATATCTAATCCTAAATCTAATTATTCTTAACACCCCCTTCAAACTCATGGTGGGTCAAACAACATGAGTTTGCTCAATAGAAACTGAAATCGCGGTGTGAGGTGTGACTTTGTAAAGAAATCTGTCAGCTGATCAACAGACGTCACATGTGGTAGAGAAATAGTGCCATCCAAAAATTTCTCACGGACGAAGTGACAATCAATCTCAATGTGCTTTGTCCGTTCATGAAAAATTGAATTGTTTACAATCTGTATAGCACTCTTGTTGTCACAGTAAAGCGACGTAGGTCCTGTAGAAGCAATTTCCATATCAGAGAGCAGTCTGCTTACATCGACAATCTCCCTAGTGGTGGCAGCCATAGCTCTGTACTCTGCCTCAGTAGAAGAACATGCAACAACGTCTTGTTTCTTGCTTCGCCATCAACGAATCTCCAAGAAACAAACAAAATCCTGTAGTAGATCGTCTGGTGGTTGGATCTCCTGCCCAATCTGCATCAGAAAATGTTCGAGGCTCTAGAGTGGATGTAGAAGTCATAAATAATGAGCGCGTAATGGAGCCCTGAAGATATCGGAGAATCCTGAGTAAGGCACTATAGTGAGCTGATCGAGGCGCGAAAACGAATTGGCTAACAATACTAAGTGCATGAGAAATATCTGGCCAAGTCAAACAGAGATACACAAGTTGACCCACTAGCCGTCTGTAGCGAGTAAGATATGTGAGAGGCTCACCATATGTAGGATGAAGCGTCGCATGAAGCTCTAAAAGAGTATCAACTATGCGACTATCCGATAGACTAGCAGACGAAATAATCTCCGAAGTATATTTCTGCTGAGAAACTAGTATCCCTCTCTTGCCTTGTGCAATCTCAAGTTCAAGAAAATATCGAAAATTGCCAAGGTCTTTAATTTGAAACAGATGATGAAGGTACCTCTGAGTAGCTGCAATCCCTGCTAAATCATCGCCAGTCAAAATTATATCATTCACATAGAGTAAAAGAAGAACTCGTCCCTGCGGTGACGACCGCACAAATAAAGAATGATCCTGAGAACACTGTTGAAAATCCGTCTCACATATAACACTCCGAAAACACTCAAACCAAGCTCTGGGAGCTTGCTTGAGACCATAGATAGTACGACGAAGACGACAAACATGTCCCAACGGAGTAGAAAGTCTTGGAGGAGGCTCCATATAGACAACCTCGTATAAAGAACCATGAAGAAAGACATTCTTCACATCTATCTGATAGAGTGGCCACTGACGAGCGGCAACAACAGCTAGTAATGTACGAACTGTGGTCATCTGAGCAACATATGCAAATGTCTCATCATAGTCAATCCCATGCTCCTGTGTAAAACCCCGACAACAAGGCGAGCCTTGTGTCGCTCAATGGATCCATCAGGTCGATACTTGACCTTGAAGACCCACTTGCAACTAACAGGCTGGATCTTGTCTGGTAGTGGAACAACATCTCAAGTACTTGTCTGCTGAAATACTTAAAACTCCTCTGCCATGGCCTCCTGCCACTCAGGGTACTGAACAGCCTCTTAATAAGAAGTGGACTCTCGTGTAGTATGAATAGCAGTAAAAAAAAACTGTAGAGAATATGAGGCTAATGTAGCAAAACCAAACTTTGTCCTGTGGACCGGAACAATTATGAGTAAAATGAGCAGGAGGTCGATGAGTTCGTTGTGACTGACGAAGATGTGGTGGTGGAGATGATGGTGTAGTAGATGCTGTGGAATATGTGGAGGATCCTCGTGAGGCAGCGATGGAGGCATCGTAGAAGGAGCTGTACCAGAAGAGGGAAGCAAAGGAGTAGGATCAATGGAAACACTTGACGACGGAGCTGGAGGGTACAAAAAATGGACATCCGGTGGTTGGACAGTAAAATAAGGAGAGTCCTCCAGCAATGTGACATGGCGAGATATACGAAGACGACAGACTAAGGGATTATAACAACGGTATCCCTTGTGCTCGGAACTAAAACCGAGTAAGACACACTTGGCTGATCGGACTGTCAATTTTGTGCGTTCTGTCTTAGGAAGAAGAACAAAACAAGTACACCCAAAAGTGTAAAGCATACTGTAATCAGGAGGACATGAAAAAAGACTCATGAGGTGTTCGACTAGACAAAACAGAAGGTGTGATATTGATAAGATTGACAAATGTAAGAATGACCTCTGCCCATAACGTTTGTGGGACAGAAGAAGATAACAAAAGAGCACGATAAGTCTCAAGAATATGACGATGTTTGCGTTCGGCTACCCCATTCTGTTTATGAGTGTAAGGACATACTGCTGAAAACGGTGTCGTGAGATTGCAAGATAGATCTCATAGTAGTGGAGAGATATTCACGAGCACAATTAGAACGAAAAGTTTTAATCCTAGCATTGAATTGAGTATGAATCATAGTACTAAACGTCCTATAAATGGTAGAAAGATCGGAACGGTGACGCATGAGATAGACTCAAGTATAACGAGTGTAATCATCAATAAAGCTAACATAGTAGAGAAAACCCGTCATAGATGGGATAGGAGCAGGTCCCCATATGTCAGAGTGGACTAATTCAAAACGCTAGTAGATTTTGATAAACTCTTATGAAAATGTAGGACTATATGTTTTGCCAACTTACAGCCCGTACATACGGATAGAGGAGAGAAAGAACTACGTCCGAGAGCCCTATTATGAAATAAAGTCTTTAGACGTGGCTCTGAAGTATGACCTAAGCGTCTGTGCCATAAGTCGGCAGCAGATGTGACGATAGCAACATGACTAGAACTCAATGGTTGAGTTGATGGAAGATGAAGAAACTCTAAGTGGTACAATCACTCCTTCCTATGAGCATGACCAATCGTCTGGTTCGTACGAGGATCCTTCACAAAACATGTAAGGGAATCAAAAATAACAATAAACCTTCTCTCACAAAGGCTACTAACTGATATGAGATATAAAGTAATATGCGGAACATGTAAAACAAAAGGAAGACTCAAGATGTCGGAAATAATGGAGCTAGATTGAGTGATGACCAACTGAGAACCATCAGCTGTGTGTAAAGAGGAAAAGTGGGATGGTAAATGTGTAATACTAGATAAGAGACCAAGGTCAGAAGTCATATGATGATAAGCAACATAGTCTAATATCCAAGAAGTAGACGTACCAGTAGAGACAGATGCAGAGGTGCCAGCAAAGACGGGCTGGCGTTAGAATCGGAATTGGACTTGGAGCTCTAATTGAGTAAGGCGGTGTTGAATATCTGCCGATGTTCGCTGACGAATATAGCAAGTGCTAGCATAATGACCATGCTTCTTGCAATATGTACATTGAGGACGCATTTTTTTTAAAGAAACCAACGAAGAATCCACTTTAATTAATGACCAATATTCTCCAGAAGCCACTAATGCTAAACTATCTATACTAACTAGTCATATACTCCTCTATGTAATGTTGTGCCATAATTGACAACACTCCACAGGTTTTCTAATTGCAAGTGAATAATGGAATACCTATTAAGAGTTGGTTTGATGACCTATCATATCAAGCTCTGCAGAGAAGATGAATTTGCTTGAATGTTGAAAAGTGAATTTGCTTCTAATGTTCTCGTACGGATGGCTGAGCTAAACTGGCCTGGAGACTCGTCAGGTCGATTAGCTGCTGGGGAAGCTGCTTCGGCGGCAGGCGTATGCTTGTACAAGGTGTCGTAGGAAGAAACAACAGCGATGGCAAGAAGCGGGGTCATGTAAGGGGAGAAAATCTGAACAGCGACTGCGGCAAGAAGGTGTTATGAATTTTGGAGATAATTGATTATTCAGCTCCAGGATTGAAAAATCCTAAGCTCTGATACCATGAAACAAATCAGCAAAATTGATTTTATTATTGGATGATGTAAAAAGATCATACAACTACGAATATATATAGAGAGAGAACGTATCCAAATACGGATAAGAGTAGGGGAAAAAATATGTATCCATATAGGAGAGAGAATCTAATCCTAAATCAAATTAATATCTAATCCTAAATCTAATTATTCTTAACAATATGAAATATCCCAGATTTAAATTGGATTAGACGGAAACATACACCAAGGGGTTATTTTGTCTCCCTTAGTGTTCAGATATTGAGAAGTGGACTTTCATTTAAAAAACCAGTTCTGGCATTTTAGAATTTTTAGAACTTCAGATACCACAAACTATTTGTTTCTTTCCTCTTTATCCATATCCATGTTCAACTTGGCATATCGTGTCATCTAATACCCTTGAGGGCACGTTTGGGAATGGAGTTTCAAAATGAAAACTGGGGTTTGGTGGTGTTAGGTCTCCAAAGTCCAAAAATGGTAAAAGGAAAAAATGTGATTGGAAGTGGCCCTTTCTCATTTATGTAGAAAATGCATCTCATTAAGGGTATGTTTGGTTGCTAGTAAACTAAGGGAAATGAAAGGAAAAGGAAACACGATCATAAACAAATGAGTTACCATTTCTATTCAAAATGGTTTCATTTCCTTTCTCTTCCCTCATTTTCCATCAAATAAGAAAGGAGCCAACTGTTGGTTATTTTCTGAACCCATCTTTATTATTACCAAGTGAGAAGTTCCCACTCTCTATTGTCATTCTTATTCAATGCCAATTTTGCAGTGCAGTTAACAATTTACCTATGGGGTACCCGATTCTTCAACAGTCACCAATGCCAGCTACAGGTCAGCCTCACCGTGATGCAATGGGACTCTCAAGCTGTCATGTAGTCAACGGGATTCCTGCACCAGGCAGTTTTCATCCCATAAGAATGAATTCCGGAAATGAGTAGGATCTTTTCTCCAAAAGTTTTTTCTTCCAATAGTGTAGCTTTAGTTAAAACAGACCGGACCATTGTCTTGGTCAATCTTCTAGCCAGTCCGCTTTAGTCATTCTTATCTTTTGCTGATTTTCGAGAGTCTGCTGGCTTTTAGAAAGATAAGGCAATCCTAGAGTCTTTTTAAGCAAGTTACATGTTGGCCTCTTTGTCTCTTGTATGCCAACTCTAAACAACATATTACCAGTGAAGTTTGTGCACATCATGAAACTGTCATGAATCTATTGCATTCACTACTTCTGCTAAATTATATCATTTTTGTCTCTTACCGTGAAGGAATAAATAGTATGCCCAAGAGAAACAGTCAAATTGATCAATGGCTGGACAGCTGACTTGTTTTGGCGATTGTGCAAAGTTGGTTATATGATGACAAAGAGTAGATGTTTTCTTCCTTTATTTCCCTCTTTTATCTTCCATCTCTTCTCACCCCCCCCCCCCCCCCCCCATGTAGCTATACATTTGTACATGGTATCATAACTTAGGAAGTTTCAAACTCTCAACAAGGAACATAACCATCTCGGTCTAGCTAATTTGACCTCATACTTTTCTCTTTCTTTTGGTTCCTCTTTCATTCGTTAATTATTGTTTGTCTCTACATTTTAGGCAGCTTTTGTCATTTTTCTTGTTATCGTGTTGTTTTTTGTTACTTGTCTTCTGATATTGTGTTTTCCTTTTCCCATATGGGCTCTGATAATCCTTTTATCAACAATTCAAATTGTTCTTGAATCAAATATTGCTTTCTGGGTTCATTTGTTTTTGCAATCGAGTTATGCACTCTCTTATAGAATATTATCTGATTTTGTTCAAGTATTATGATGGACAAAGGCACAGCAGAAGCAGCACCTGCTGCACCCCGATACAGTGCTATGTCAACCATGTCAGAAATGGCTGTGAGTCCGGCATCAGTGGCTTCGAGTAATCATTTCCCGTTCACTCCATCTGAGATAACAGGAATGGGCATGGATGCATCAACACAGGATACAACTTTCACAGCTGACGTAGTGAATACAGAAGGATTGCAACTTGGGCCAGATGGTGGCATTGGGTCCTCAAGAGACTCTGTTAGATCCTTTGGCCAGCTTTGGAATTTTAGTTTTCCAGACCTGACAGCAGAACTGAACAGTTTGGGAGGTACAATTTCTAATTTATGTTCAATAGTTTATTTCAGACTGACATAATGTGGTATAAGTAGGGAAATTGATAATTATCAATATATGCCCTAGTTTTTTATTTTCTTTTTCTGTTACCTGGAGATTGCTCGACGCTCAGAGTTCTTTTTTGTAATCACAAGCCTGCATGTCAATTTAATTTCTGTTAGATGTACATTTGGATGAAAATGCGTAACCGGAAGGGATACCCACAATTTGGTTACAATGATTAAAGGCTGATCAACTTTTAATGAGTTTCTAGCTAATGGTTAATTTCTGAACTCTCCTCCATTGTTTAGCCAATCCAGTAAAATGTCTTTCATCCCCCCATCCCTATCACCCCCACCCTAAATTCCCATGGCAGCAAATAACCATAGCAGTTCTCTCCTGCATGGGAGAAATTGTTGGGAAAACAAGACATTTTCCGTCTTTGTGATGAGATGAGTATAAAATAAAGATAGAAGAGGAGAAAATAAGAAAGATTGCAAAGTGCGTTCTCTCAAGTTTTCACTATCGACTCAATTTGAGCCTACGTCCTCCGTCCGCCCCTTCTCCACCGTTTTTACTATAATCAAATGAAAGATTACAAAGTGCGTTCTCTCAAGTTGGTACAACTTAACTTGATCACTATCTCTCTCACAAACTCACTTGAAATGGATTACAAGTGTGAGGATTACAAGTTGTGTGTGATTGTGTTCTTCTTGCTACATGTTACAACCTTCACCATCTCCCCTTTATTTATAGGGAGTATATGCCTCTTGGGTACACCACATTCGTTGCATGGAGAAGTCCAAAAGGTCAGCCTTTCCTTCTCCCAAGATTCGTTGCAGGGCCGGCCCGGAGCATTTTAATGCCCAGGACGAAATCCAAAATGATGCCCAAGATATATTGAAAACAAAGTATTAATTTTGTGGGGGGGGGGGGGGGGGGGGGGAGGGGTGGGGAGGGGGGGGGGGGGGGTTGGGATGGGGGTGGGGGGAGATTCAGTGTTTTATTATCATGAACGCATCCTATATAAAGGGTCTCGTTAAAAGTTAAAAACTCGTTTCTTTCGAAAAATAGTACCATAGCAATTTAAGTACAGGCGTCTTGATCACGTTTAAACACGATATTATAAAAATATTTTACAAAATCAATAAAAACTCCTAAACATAAATTCTTGCACCTTTTTCCATATAACTGAATAATCAAACACCGGAACTCATTCTAACTCAAGTTCGACTAAGCAACATAAACAAACTAAATCAATCTAAATACCAAACTAGCTTTCCCGTAATGGTTAATTAGAACAATTAAAAGGACATCTTTGTAGTGAACATTTCGTTCTCGTACATGACCCAAATCCAACAATTCTCTGATCAGTTCAAATACCAAATCCAACAATCCCTAAATCATCTTATCATTAATATTTGTTAAAATACACTACGTAATACAACATTACATAGTATGCTGTGCATAAATTTTAAATGAATTTACTCAAAATTCAATAATTCATCATTGCAACTCGAGATCATTAAAATTATTGTCACCATTAGCATCACTAGCACTCAATTTAATTTCATCATTAAAATTTGAATTTTAGACCAAATACTCGAGTTTATTGCCTGAAGATATTTCAATGGAAGTTGCATCGTCGTTTCAGTGAGTAGTTGTTGTCTTAGCTGTAACTTACACCAATTCAAAAATTGTAAAATCCTAATTTTCAACTTCAAATCACAAGTAAAATTTAAAATTTTGGACAGAAGGACGTAAAGGAGAAAAGATAATTTTTTTTAGGAGTTTGAGATTCAATTATAGGCAGAAGAAAGAAGGAAGAGAGAATTAAAATCAACAATCTCCAAGAGTACTTACCTCTGGCTATCAATTTCCTCTGGAATTTGAAAATTCTTTCTGGAATCGGAAGGGACAAATTTTCACTACTGGAAAAATAATTGTCAAATTTTTTTTTCTTTTACCAACTTTTTTATTAAATGTTAATACTATATAGTCTATATTATAAACTCTTTAAATTATTTGGGGCCCGGGGCCCATGTCCCGTTTGCCCCTCCTCCGGGCCGTCCCTGATTCGTTCTTCCATCATCAATGTTGCATGCAAGCTGAATGCATGCAGAATATGAACATGTAAGCTACTTCAGATGGTCATAACTTTTTCAATACACCTCCGAATGATCTAGTTCAAAACCTGGATGAAAGAGAAAACTTTTCTCTACAACTTTCGTATTTGAAGACCGAGTCAAATAATGACCGTAACAGGTTCGAAACAGCCTCCCAAAATTGAATCTTGTCACATAAACTGTACCCAGAAAAATGGCTAAGTACTTGGCCGAACCCAACCATAGATGACCGATTTCCATGGATCAAATCCATATTAGTTCATCATGGGGATGTACCCCGTTCCCATCAGAAATTCCACTCCTTCTTGGGTTACTTTTGTCCAGTTTTGAACATTTACTATATTAATTATTATACACAGGAAGGTAATTATTGAAGTGCTGAAGTTAAAAAGACTACTTAAAATGTCACAGTTATACGTGCCCAAATCAGCCTAAGAGAAAGATGAAGTTTCTAACTCAGAAGAGCCACAGCAAGAATTAGTCTTATACCACAACAATACCAATGGCGATGCTATTGTCCTATATCTTTGGGTTTTCTACGCGAATTCCTTTTTTCCATGCAATTCTATTTTTTCTGTGGACTTCACAATTATCAACTAGTAAGTCCTTCCGCATTATTCCATTATGTTTAGATGTATTCCTAATCCTTGTACCTTCCAGGATCACGGCCCTATATCGCCTAACTGGTGCTTCCATCTGTACCCATTGCACATATCTAATAAATGATTTAACCTCATTTTATCTTCTTTAAGGGCATGTCTAACTTCTCACCAATGCCCTTGTATCTTATCCTATCCACAACTTTGTTGTTGTTGTTCCTTCTCTCAACATTCTCATTTCAGTTGGGCGTGTTGTTTCCTGAATGCCCACATACTATACTGTAAAATCTTAAATTTATGAAATAATCAGTCGACTGTTTTTATGATTTATTTTTTTTCCAATTTCTTGGGAGATGTATGGTTAACTGATATGATTGTCTGAAAGCTGAAATTCTAAACCTGCTGTTTCTTGGTCATCTTGTAACCCATGTCAATGTATGTTGTTGTGCTATGACAGATCTTGGAGCTCTTGGGGAATACACTGGTTTGCCATTCCTTCCATCCGACTCAGACATTCTGGACTCCCCAGAGCAGGATGATATAGGTAAAGTGAACCCTATTTATTCTTCTTACTTTCAGACGTTTCCATAGAGCAAGAATACCCCTCTTATTGCAGGTGTAAGCAGTATTTGTAGTGTCCCATAACAAAGTTTAAAAGTTATATTATAATTCTATAGTGTACGCGATCAAACGTCTACAACGCTGCATCAATGTTCGACTTTGCTGATTGCTAGTTTGCTACTGACTTTATATGTGGTCTTTAAATGTTTTGCAGTCGAGGAATATTTTGCGGATACTATCAATGGTCCCTGCTCTCAGTCTGATGAAGATAAACCATAGAGAACAGAAGACAAAGCCCAGTCTTTGTTTCAATTGTTGATCCCACGAAAGGCTCTGTAGACCTTAAATGACAGGCATCATAAATTAAACAACAGCCCTTAGTCGCTCATTAGTCCATATTTATCTGTAGACATTCATCATGTTCTATGTTTTAGAATTTTGTAGGGATGCTCGTCGTAGTAATAAGGGCCACGGCCACTGTATTGGGCTTTGTGAATTATACGTTAAAGATTTAGCTATTCTAAAACAAGATGTGCATACTTTTTCTTTGAATGGTTAGAATGTTGCTTCGCTTGGGTCAATATCATTAATACATATGTGGATTAGTACATGGTAGTTTGAGAGGGGGCATTCTTTGGTTTTTCATTGACTCTCGGGATGCCAAACTTTGCTCTCTTAATCTATTTAATAGCAGCTGCGGTCTTGTTTTGTTTCCTTAGATATACTATGGCCTATAGAGTTACATCTAAGGAACTACAAAGTAGCATGCGAACAAACAAAACAAGGAAGAGTAACTCCCTAGTAATCCTCCTATAGTTCATAACAAATCATGACTAGACAAGTTCTAGTGCTTCTATTCATCATGGTGACCTTCTCATCTTTGCATAATAAGCTGTTATAGCAAGCACAAAAATCAAGGAAAATAGAAAGAAAACAAACACAGAAATTTAACGTGGTGATTTGATAAAGGTTACTCTATGGGGAAAAGATCAGAGAGAGTTATACTATTTTTAGAAAGAGGAATTGGAAGTGCAAGCTCCCAAATCCTAGTCCCCCACTAGATTGTAATTTGTATGACCCAACGTTCCTCATCTCACGTTTCCATATATTAGCAACTTAAGCCAACACACACTTCAACAATTGATAGCATCGACTGCTGATATCAAAACATTTCCTGTTGAAACAAAAGAGAACAAACCGATATAATTCTTAACTGCAATTAACAAAAACTATTATATCACCATGCCATTAGAGGCCAAGCGAAACTGCATGCCTACAGTGAAATAATCACAAATAAAGCACACTGGTTTCAGGGTTTCCTCGAGTTCCAAGCTCATCTTGGTTATTTCTTACATTAGTTGAGCTTTAACCAATCATACAAAACACATTACAGATATCACTGAAGTGTGAGCTATCGCCAGGATACTAAAGATGTAATTGGTGTGAAGATCCTAGATATCTAGCTTGATTCATCATAAGCAAAATCAGAAGAAATTGTCCGGCAGAGCATTGAGTTTGCATTGATACTTTGAAGCTCTTGCCATTGGTCAGGAAGCACTCAACCCCATAAAGTACCAAACATCTCGTCTCCGTGCACTAAATATTGCTGCCATGCTTAGGAAACCAAAGAGCTGTTCCAAATGCAGGACCTTCTGAAGTGAGCCATAATTATCAACAGATCCTGATAAGAAGCAGACCAAAATACAACCATTGTCATCATCGGAATGTAGTATAAAACTCCTAGGAGTAACATGGATCAGAAAGTAAGGCCGTTACCAATTCATCAACTGGAGAGGAAAAGCGGTTTCAGTAAACTCTTCATATAACTTTTCCTGGAATTGCACATGATCGATTCCAAGCTTGAAACAGCTTCTACAATGTTCTTCCCTTTGTTCAACATAATGCAGTTTGCTCTGCACATTTAGAACAATCCTCTCAACAGAACATTCTGAATAAACATACAAAATATACTATGTTTCCTCCCAAATGCAAATTATATATAACAAAAAAATACGATGTGAAAAAGTTTAGCCATTTGGGAGAGATAAAATGGACAATTAGGCCTTTGAATGCACAAATTCTTATGATGTTCTCAGATATATTGCTCTAAGTAACAAAACACACAAGATTATAGCATTTACTAAGAAACTAGACATCAATTGTAAAACATGCTGAATAGAGTGGATATGAACTGCAATTTTTGGAGACTAAATGTAGAAATTTAGGTAGCAAGTGAAGGGGGTGGATATATTGTTGGCTACGCTCTGCGAAGTTGACTATTATAGTGAACAAGGAGGAGAGAATAGAAATTAATTTTAAAAGGGGCTCCAATTAGGAGATCCTTTATCCCCTTTTGATTTTTGTCACGGTGGCAGACGGGTTAAATAGTATACTGGAAAGGGCTCGTGAAGGGGGGCTACTTGACAAGCTGAACTCCTTAGAGAGTTAGTGATCATGGGTAACCTGCAATATGTTGATGATACGTTGTTATTTGGGACTAATGATCCGTTTCGAATGGGAGTACTTAAGTGGATTCTCTATTTGTTTGAGTTTTGGTCGGGATTGAAGATGAATTACGATAAAAGTAGGGTAATTGACCTTGGTGGGGAGGAGCATTCATCCATAGTGGCACCCTCAATTTTCATTTGAATAAAATAAAGTTTTCCTTTCACTTACTTGTGCCTTCCTTTGAGACTTGGGGCTCCTAGTCGAGAAGATTGGACAACAATGGTAGAAAGAGTTGACAAGATGTTGCATGGTTGGAAATGAAAACTTCTATCATTGAGTGGAGGTAGAATCACTCTTATCAATTTGGTTCTTTCCATGATACCGTCCTACTACCTAACATATTATGAGATACATAAATGGATCATAAGTAAGACCCGTAAGGTTAGGAGAACTTTTATGAAAGGGTAATGTTGACCAAGTAAGGGAGTATATGACCAAGTAAGGGAGTATAATCTCGTCAAGTGGGAGGTAGTATGCAAAAAAGAGAAAAAGAGTATGGAGGTTTAGCGGTTCTTAACCTAAGGATAATCGGGATTTACTAGCCAAATGACGGTGGAAGATTTTGTTAGAAAAAGAAAACAATATTATTAAGTCCATTCAATCCAGTTATAGTGACATGGTTTGGAGAAAGACTGTCGAAATAATGGAAGAAAATATGAAATTTGGTTAGGTGTCTCTAAGATGAGAGAGATATTCTTTATTGTGAGAACTTTTACCTTTGGATAGAGGGGATGTAATTTGTTTTTAGGACAATCCATGGTGTGGAGAGGTGACTCTCAAAATTTAGTTTCCATCTTCCTACCAAGAAGCTTGAAACAAATGTGATCTAGTCATTCTTCAGTAGAGAGGGGGACAATGGAAACCCCAGTTTAGATGAACCTTTATTGTTTCTCAACATAGGGAGAAAGAGAGGTTATTGATCACCTACATGAATGGTGTCCATCGGGAAAAAATGGGAGAAGATCTTTGTTCTTGGAGATGGAAGTCCAGTGGTAAAATTTTCGTTAAATCATTATATTGAAATCTTAACTACAACGGTCAGTTAGCCAAATATAATCATCATCATCCAACTCTTTTTCCATCAAAATGGAGTCGGTTATGGGGCATAAAAAAACTCAATACAAGATTTGACAAAGTTTTATGATTGTATATTAATCCGAAGTCAACTTTCTATATTGGTGTCAAATTTCTAGCCAAGGTAGCTATGAGCATGAGAGGGACATGCTATAAAACCTACACAGCCAGTTAGCAAGTAGATAAACCTACATTTTGGATTGCAGCATGTAAAATGTGAATGATAGATTTGTTCATTAATAGGAGAGGGGAGTACATTATATAGGAGAGGCTAACCCCTCTCCCTATTAGTCTATCCGATGTGGGACTAAACTCAACTTAACACATAACTCAACACCATCCCTCAAACTGGATACAGAGAAATTGAACCTGAGGACTTAGAAGAGATTTTGTAAATATATCAGCTATCTGATCGCCGATCCTCACATGGTGAAACTTTATCATCTCTTTCTGATACTAATCACGGACAAAGTGAATGGTGCTTTGTCCTTTCATGAAATACAGAATTAGTAGCAATATGAATAGCAGACTGGTTATTACACCACATATCTGCTGCTTTATATCCCGCTTCTTCTTCTAGTTCCTGTAGAAGATGCTGCAGATTAGCACCTTTGCTGTGCTATGAGCAATTGCTCGATATTCCGCTTCCGAGCTTGATCGTGCGATCACACTCTGCTTCTTGCTCTTTCATGATACCAAGTTCCCGCCCAATGAAGACCGAGTAGCCAGATGTAGACCGTCTATCCGTAAGACTGGCACCCCAGTCAGCATCAGTAAAGCACTCAACATAAGTATGCCCCTTATTCTCCATCCGAATTTTTTTTCACGGATTCTGAACTAGATAGCGCAGAATTCTGAGAACTGTCTCCCAATGTGGAACTTGTGGTGAAGACATGAATCTACTTGCAACACTGACGACAAAGGAAATAAAATGTCTGGACGAGTCATAACGGCCAAGTAGTTGAGTTTTTCAACTACTCGACGATATTGATCCAGATCGGTCATCAGTGTCCCCTCGTCGGGAAGTAACTTTATCCCTGGGTCCATGGGCGAGGTTGCTCCCTTAGCTTGCATCATTTAGGATGTCAAGCACATATTTTCTCTGAGACATTACAATGTTCCGCTTACCCCGTTTGACTTCTACGCCCAAAAAATAGCTCAACGATTCCAAATCCTTGGTTTGAAATTGTTCTCCTAGAAACTTTTTTAGTTCTGCAATGCCCTGACTGTCGTCTCATGTGATCACAATATCGTCCACATAGACACCGAGTAGTATCCTCCCAGCTAATGTCTGACAGTAAAATACTGAATGATCCTTCTTTGATTGGCACATGCCAAACCGAGTAATCACATTTGTGAAACGACCAAACCATGCACGAGGAGATTGTTTGAGACCATAAAGGGCCTTCTGCAGATGACACTTTACCCTCCCTTGCAACAAACCCGGGAGGTTGTACCACATATACTTCTTCGTCAAGATCTCCATGAAGAAATACATTCTTGATATCCAGCTGTAGCAACGGCCAGTCATAGCGAACAACTAAGGCTAAGAGGACGTGCACAGAGGTCATTCGAGCAACTAGAGAGAATGTCTCAAAATAATCCTCACCATAGGTCTGAGAATAACATTTTGCCACCAGACGAGCCTTCAGGCGATCAAGAGTGCCATCCGGTTTTACCTTAATATTGAACACCCATTTGCAATCTACTGCCTTCTTACCATGAGGTAAATCAACCAAGTTTCATGTATGGTTCTCCCGAAGTTCTTTCATTTTCTCTTCCATAGCAGCACATCAGCCGGGATGTTTAAGACCCTCCTCTGCAGAATTGAGAATCTGAATCCCATCAATAGTCGCCACCAATGATTGTGTATGGCTCGCAAGTCCTTTGTAATTGTGAACGTACAATGGATGATCACGACATGTACGACGAGGTCGAGCTGGCGGATCAGGCGTAAGCAAATTAGTGGAGCTAGAGAAGGATGAATGCGCTGTGTCCACAGACACTATCGGCGAAACTCGTTCTGACGATGCTGGTACCGACAGAGCCGGTGTGTGCGGACCATCGGATCGGGAGACTAGCTCGGTAGGGGAGGGCACCCTTACGGGGGACTGTTGTGTTTGAACAGGAAACAACAAGAAATCCTCTTCTGGGTAAACTTGTGGAGCCGGATCAGTAGTTTGTGGAAGTGGAGAAAACTAAGTTTCAACAAAGGTAACATCCCGAGAGAAAAAATACCGCTTCAAGACTGGAAAAAAATACCGATACCCTTTCTAATCCTTAGGATACCAAAGACAAATACATTGGATAGCCTTTGGATCTAGTTTAGAAAGAGTTGGTCGGGTATTTCTAACATAACACAAGCAACCAAAGATTCGGAGAGAAAGAAAATGACTCATTTGGGATATAACCGAGAGAAGGGAATATCGCCATTGAGAACAGACGACGACATGCGATTAATTAGATAGCAAGTCGTGAGAACAATATCCGACAATTTTTTTTGAAGTACGTGCTTGGAACATAAGGGCACGCGTTGTTTCTAAGAGGTGACAATTCTTGCGTTCAGCCATACCATTCTGTTGTGGTGTGTAACATGAAGTTTGATGGATGATGCTATTCCGAGACAGATGTGTAACAAACTCACGAGACATATACTCACGACCATTGTCACTGCGAACGCATTTAATCGGAAAACCAAATTGTGTTTTGATTTTCGCATAAAAATTGCACTAAATCTTAAATAATTCGGAGCGATTTTTCATGAGAAACAAAAGTGACACGCGAGTAGTCATCAACAAAGGTAATAAAGTACTTGAATTCCATCACAGATTCAACCGGACAAGGTTCCCATATATCGGAATGCACCAACCCGAAAGGAGCGGAAGCAACTTTATTTTGACTGACCGGATAGGAAATCCGATGATGCTTAGCCAAACTACATGACTCACAATGAAAAGAACATGAAGCATCTAAAGATGGGTACATTTTCTGGAGTGCTTGGACAGAAGGATGTCCTAACCGGTAGTGTAACTCAAAAGGATCAAGTTTTACATCAGCACAGACAACAGAGGAAGGTTCGTCAAACAGGTACAAGCCTCCAGCCACATGCCCCTTACCGATAGACTTTCCAGTCTTTAGGTCCTGAAAAACACAACCACCAGGAAACAATGTTACCGAGCAATGCATATCACGAGTAATCCGACTAATTGAGAGTAAGCTGAATGAGTTTCCAGGTGTATGTAATACATAATGTAGTGACAGTCCCGAAGAAAGACAAATCCTTTTCCACGGACTGTCAGCGAACCACCGTTGGCACATGTAATATTAGACATACGACCAACCGGTATATAATTTGGTATCATACCTGCGTCTCCTGTCAAGTGAGCAGACGCACCAGAATCAAGGACCTACTGCTTCGACTGTACCACACATGCCGCTGAGTACCCTGCGGTGGACCCAGAAGTAGAAGCTTCACCTCGACGTTGAGCTTGAAACTCAACAAAGTCTGCATATGCTTCACTAGTCATTTGCACGGATCGACCGCCAAGATTAGAAATATCTGAGGTGACATTAGCGGCAGGAGTTTTAGTACACTGCCACTGAAAATGATCCTGTAGACCACAGTTGAAGCAGGTGCGCAGTCGACCTCCATCACAACTGCCAATGTCTCGTCCACCATCACGGCCAACATTCCGGCCACCACGTCGTCCACCACAACCACCACGAAATCCAGTACGAGCGGTTTTCAGAACAGATCGATCAGCGGGAGCATCACTTGGAGAGGTCTCGATGACCTTTGTTGCCCGTATGACACGAAAATGAGCTTCTATTAGAGATAAAATCTCAGTTCCAACAATGATCTGAGAGCGAGTTGAGTATGCATCAAGACGGAGAGAGGCAAGATATGCCATGACATGAAGCTGCTCCCGTTGAGTCCTTGCTTCATTGATATTCGTCGTCAGAGGTAATACACGGTCAACTTCATCGACCATAGCCTTAAAGGCCCGAAAGTGATCCTTATGAGACTTGTCGCCCTATTCCGTCAGGTAGACGCCGACGATCGAGTCGTAGATACGAGACAAGTCGCGTTTTCCATCAAATGCCATTGATAGGATCTCCCATAACTCTTTTACCGTGTCCGTGTTCTGAACCATGTCCTCCACCGATGGTTCCATTGAGTTCATCAACTGTGTAAACAATCGACTATCATCTGTCTCCCACTGCTCAAATGTGGGATCAGTCGTCTCCGGAGGATTGTCAGTCAGATGCTTGGATAACCACATTTCCTGAAGTGTTTTCTCAACCTTTTTTTGCTATGTTAAGTAGCCATCTGGTCCGTCCAACCGCCGATCGACGAATCGAATCGAAGAAATCGTCGTGCCAGTGTCATTTGGTCCTGCTAATGCGTTTCCGACACCGGTAGTAGTAGCACTGCTAGTTGCATCAGTGTTAGTCATCCTGCACTTGATTCGACTGTCACTGGATCTTCCCAAGCCCAATAATCACATCAACTTTACCGATGCGCTATCAACGTAGCCAGAACGACACTCGCATGGAATGTAGAGAACGTATGGGGATCACACAAGCCAGGTCACAGAGGTAACCCAGGTCACTCTCTGTGTAGATCCTGATGTGAATATCGGGGTAGGACGAAAACAAAGATTCACGTAAACAAGCAACTTGTCTACTCTTTGCTAACTCCTGGAGCCGTAATCTAGGAACTGAGGTTGTGCAAACAAATTATTGTCTGCCCTCTGGCTTCGATATACGCTTCTGAAGTCGTAATCTAGGAACAGAGGTTGTGCAAACAAATTATTGTCTACCCCCTGGCTTCGATATACGAATTTTTTTTTGGAAATTAGAGTTCAGACAGGAAGGAGGGATAGCGGTTGAGGGTTAGGGCTGGTGGCAGGGAGGCGGGGGGAGGGGGGGCTGGCTGCAGGGAGGCGGGGGGGGGGGGGGGGGGGGCGCTAGGGAAGCGGGCAAGAGGGGGGGGCTGAAGGGGGGTTGGCGGCTAGGGTTTGGGAGAAGAGAGAGAGAGGTGGATGGGCTATGGTTTTGATACCATGTAGAATGTGAATGATATATTTGTTCATTAAGAGGAGAGGGAAGTACATTATATAGGAGATGCTAACCCCTCTCCCTATTAGTCTACCCGATGTGGGACTAAACTCAACTTAACACATAACTCAACACGGCATAAGCTCATGCAACCAAAGATCACCCTCCAAGTTCCCATAGATATAAATACTAGACGAATATGAATATGTGAGATGATACAATTTGCTATAGAAAATTGCATTACACATTACGCCAAAGAGTGAAGGAATGACAATCTCAACACACTTGGCATGAATACATTTAGTACATTTGGTCAATCAAAGCCCCTACGAAAGTACGTGTATTTTATTACTTACCTGCAAGAATTCTACCATAACTAGAGACAACCTCATCAAAAAAAGTGGATTGGGCCTGATACATGTAGGCTTTGCAATAGTCACAAGGAGTCGTGTCAGATCTCCTATTGAAGTGCAAGGTGATCTGTCCAATTTGGGAATCATGTAAGGATAATTTCAAATCACTGGCCATCCATATTCAATCAACTCTTTATGGGGTATTTGGAGTGATCACATGGTTAAAAGAAGGGACTGATGGCTCCGGGATTGCTGTCATATGTTTTTGTTTGGGGGTTGGGTGGGGGTGGGGGGGTTGGGTTGGGTTGGGTTGTGGGGGGGGGGGGGGTGTTGGGTTTGGGTTGGGGGGGGGGGGGGGGGGGGGGGGTCTGAAAGGATTAACAGATTATTCAAGAACAAGCATAAAAACACCCAAGTAATTGCTTATTCAATTGTCTAATATCAGGTTTGGACAAGAGAGGCACCAGGGAGGGGTAAGAAGAGACCACGACTTCCTACTCCAACCATGGGGGAAGTGGCATGAGGAACAGAGGACACCCAGGAGATGGAGAGCATTTGACGTTTCCGACTGTTGAATCCTGCAATGATTTGAGAAGTATTTTGTGTAGTTTGAAGTATTAACTCTTTATTTTAGTTCCGGAACTTGTAATATTTGGTCTGTAGTAGGCTATTGGCCTCTAGTAGGCTATGAGTTGTTTTGTTAAAATTCTCTTTAATGAAACATGGGGGGAGACTGGTTTCCCACCGAATCTCTCAAAAAAGAGATACTAAGCATCATGTGCACGGACAGGAAAATTGTGTCCATCATATTGTGTCCGTACCTATATCGATGTCCGTACTCGTGCAATATAGGTGACTAACTTGTACATATTTAAAATATTTGTATCCCGTATCTGTTTTGTGTCCTTACCAGTATCCGTGTTCGTATGCGTACATCATAGCTAAAGAATATGGCATACCTAATATATATAAGATTAAGATTGTCTTCCGTACCTCATCCCACAAGCAACATCTGTGATTTCGGCTCTCGTAGGAATACCAGATTTGACTAGAGTTTCCAGAACTTGTGTTGCCCAGATAGTGGGCACATGTGCAGCATTACATACTGATAAGATCTCTTCCTGGATACTTGCCATCTTCTCCCATCCGCATTCAACCGCAAGATCTCCCCTGGCAATCATAATACCTAAAGGGTTTGGGGACTGCATTGCCTGAAGCAACAACAGTGGCAGCTTCTCCAAACCACTACGAGTTTCTATTTTCAACACAACTCCGAGTTGCTCGAGCTTTCGTTTATCCAGTTCCTTCGTAACAACTGTAATATCACACATATCCCGAACGAACGAAATGCCAACCATATCAGCATTTGCACCGACAAATTCAAGATCCATCACATCTTTCGAGGTGAGGCCTTCGAACTGCATTTCACTCTGAGGAATGTTTATGGACTTCCCGGAACCAAGTTTAGAACCTTTCGGGCTTGCCTGAGTGATTGAAACAACAATCTCATTACTACTTGCTCCTTGGATGACTCCCCAGATCCTCCCATCATCAAATGCGATGGGTTCACCAGGTTTTACTGAGTCGAAAAGACGTCCGGAGTCGCAAGTTATTTTTGGATCACGTGGTGAACTACTACTATATTGTTCCTCCACAGGAAAACTAGGTGTTCTATGTATAGTTAGCAAATCTCCCACCCTCAGTCTAATATAGTGATCTGCACTGGGGATATCTACAATGCGACTAATGATATCCTTACCCTTCTTCCTCTCTATGTGTAATCGGGTTGACTCTTCAACATAAGCAGTACTTGTACACTCTGCGATATACCCATAGCCAGCAAAAACAGTGTGTTTCTTAGAAACCTTTAGTGATCTTTTTCTTCCTCTAGCATCAACAAATCTTACAACATTACCCACCTCAAGTTTGTCAAGAAATCGTTTACTTTCTACAAAAAGGACTGCATTCGGTGATAGATGAGGAGGAGGACCACATCCCGCAAAAGACAACCAAACTTGAGCTGGGAAGATCACACAACCTTTGACGTCCTTTTGGGGGGATATTTTCATTATGCTTGGTCCGTTATTTAGCAATCCTGTCCTCAGCTTTGGCCCAGCTAAATCCATCAGAATTCGACATGGCTTTTCCAGCATCTGGGAGCTGTGCTTGGCAAGTCTGATGATTTCACTCCATATGCTTGAGTCATCATACGCACAGTTGATCCTAATTATATTTGCCCCAGCCTTTAGAAGATCAGGAAGAAGCATTTCATTGGCGATTGCTTCTCGACCAACTGTAACCATAATTTGCACGTTTTTCTTACCTTGAGCTGGTCCAAGCAGAGCCATTGCATGTATGGATGCCCTTCTCCTCATGGAACTTATGCGGAAGTCCAGTACTTCAGTTTCTTGAGAAGTGCTACAATCTCTCAGAGATGCATGCAGTGGGCTCTGTTCCCTGCTACTACAGTGAGGTGCTTGGTTTTCGAGCATCTGGATTGCAGCGGTGATACTGGCAAGAACATATGAATTTGCACATTCTAAATTCATAAGGCCTATGGATGAGAGGTCTTCCTTGAGTTGCTGGACATCGAGAGAATGCAATGCCAAGTAATGAATCAGATTTGTTGCACTAACCAAGTTCGTTCTGCCATGGAAAATCCAACAGTAAAGAATCCTCGGTTACAATAAAGAAAATGAGTTAAAAGATGTTAGGGTGAAGTAATATATACTAAACAAGGAAACAATGTACCTGCGGCATAGCTTAAGACGAGAAGAGTTCCATTGCTCTGATGCCAGTACATGGAGATGTATAGCCCTCAATTTGTCGAGGTATACTTGATGATCACATGGATACAGAGATGGCTCCTGCCTAGGTATTGATTGAGAGTCTGAATCCTCTTCTAAAAAGGAGCTTGCTTTTCTTGGCATAGCATATGAATCTTCAGAACTAAGAGTTCTCTCAGACTTCTGTGCAACAGAATAGAGCATATCCTCATGAGTGTTCCGGTTGTTGCTTTCCGACTCATTATTGCCCTTTAACTTCACTAAATCTCTGGGGAATCTTTGTAGGTTCTTTGATCTTGCTTGAAGCTGGACATGTTTATTTCTCAAAATTGGATAAGGCAAAGCATACCCAAGCTTTGAAATAGAGGTCTGACAATTTGATGTACATGTCAATTCTGGATGACTACCTTTATGAATGGCCTGAAGAGAATAAACATATAACTACCTTATTTCCACAGAAAATGAAGTATCAAATGAAACCTGATGCCACTTCTTTCAAGAATCTCATGAATGCTAAGTGCAATTTCATGTTACATGAGAAATGGTCAAAGATAAAGTAAAATCTAAAGCATGTATAAATCTGATTCCATTTGGCTCTTTTGGATTTATGTTGCGCATAGAAGGATAATACAATTTTTGTAACCTATGTTGCATTACATGAATACGGCATGACATCACATTGATGCAAAGGTAATTTTAACATGTTCTAGTGTATTTTAAAGTGTTAGTGTCGTATCCGATACATGTCTGACACAACATAACACAGACATGTCAATGAATAAATGGAATGCCTGTGCTTCCTATCCCGTAAGGGTTGTTAGTCTCTCACACTCTTCACCTCAGTTCTTCCCTGGTCTAGGACAGTTTGGACAAAAGGTTCGAAATTCTGACCCTCTCAGTGGTTTCAAATTGGGATTCATAATCAAGGATTTTAGCACCTAACAAGATTTTTCTTAACTTGACTAAAGTCTAAAATATATGGAAGGTTAATTTTGAACAAGGTATTATGCATAATTTATATATTTTTGATGTTATTTTGAGTAAAAATTAATTAAGAGTATCAATGTTTTAACCTAACTCCTTTAGATACTAAATGAAGGCTGGACTTAGTTTTTTTGGTGTGCATATTCTGTTCACTCCCAAGTGTATTAAGAGGCAAAGACTGGACATCAGAATAAATTTGATGGTGGAACTAGATATCCAAAAGATATTTTAGACAAAAAAAGTATCCTAGAAATAGTGCCTAAAATAATATAGGAATAAACTTTTGTTGGAGTGGGTAGGGTTCCCAACCTATGTGGAGAACACCCCGGAGTGCGACGAGCGCCGTCTGTGGTCAGAGAAGCTCGGAGAGGTGACGAGAGCCATTCGAGAGGTCGAAGAAACTTGGGAGGAAGGAGCAGTCTCTTGTACAGGGGGAGACATAGTTCGGACCGAACTCGGTCAGAACTCGGTCCAAGTTCGATGTGGTGTTCCAGAACCTCAAAACCGAAGTCGGGCCGAACTCGGTGTGGTGTTCCAGAACCTCAAAACCGAAGTCGATCCGAGTTCGGTCGGCGGGCTGAACGAAATTTCAGAGGTGTTTTATATACCGTTGGATCGTATCCTACAGTCCAGGATTAGATGTGGGATTATGGGATATATATTAGGTTTTCCTAACCCAAATTCCTAATCTAACACATAACATATCATCTCAAGAAAGAGGAGAAAAAGAGGCAAGAGTGCCATTACAACTTTGGGAAGAAGAAAGAAGAATTTGAGGCATTTCGGAGGAGGAGATCATTTTGGATAATTTCTCATTGTCTTCTATCTTCATGGTGTGATCTATTTTCTATTCCTAAGTGTTGTGGTGATCCGTGTTGGATCGGGAGAAACTTGTAGATGGTGTATTCTCTTTATTCCATTAGTGGAGGTTCTTCAAGGTTGGATTTCGATCGTCCCATGGTTTTTTTCCGCAAGGATTTTTTTCACGTCAAAATTCTCTGTCTGCGTAGATTATTTTTCTGTGGTTTGGTGTTTGGTTTGTTCGTTGTATTGCTCGGTTCTCTCGCAGTACTCTCTGATTTGGGGGAAGGTTTTCGCGCTTCTTTCCCAACAGTGTGGTATCAGAGCCAGGTTCTGGAATTTCAGAAGGGTGTCAGGAGTTGACAGGTAAACCAGGGAGGAGAGATGGACGCGAAGCCGGTGCGCATGGTAAACCTGAACGGTACCAACTATCATTACTGGAGGAGCAAGATGAAGGATCTGCTATTTGTCAAGAAGCTGCATCTACCGGTATTTGCTTCCGAGAGGTCCAATGACAAATTCGAAGAGGACTGAAATTTCGAGCATATACAAGTATGTGGGTACATCAGGCAGTTCGTTGACGAGAACGTGTACAACCACGTTGCCAGTATTGAGCACGCGAGGACACTGTGGGATAAGCTGGAATCTTTGTATGCGAAGAAGACCGGGGTAAATAAATTGTTCCCGATCCGGATGATGATGGGTCTGCAGTACAAAGATGAGGCGTCTATTACGGATCACTTGAGTGAGTTCCAGGGCGTGGTTGACCAGTTATCCTCGATGGGAGTCAAGTTCGACGACAAGGTTCAGGGACTATGGCTGCTGTGTACATTGCCAAACTCGTGGGAGACCGTACGAGTGTCTATGATCGCTTCTGCTCCGGAAGGCGTGGTCAGTCTGGAGTTTGCCAATAGCGGGGTACTGAATGAAGAGATGCGGAGACGTTCTCATAGCACTTCATCCACATCCCACTCAGAGGCGCTTGTTTCAGAGAGCCGCGGAAGGAGTAAAAGCAGGGGTCCAGGTGGTGGCAGAGACAAAAGTAGGAGAAGGTCCAAGGGTCGGTACAAGGACTCGGAGTGTTACCATTGTGGCAAGAAAGGTCACATCAAGCAGAACTGTTTCGCTTGGAAGAGAGAGAAGAAGGGAGACAAGGGAAAGCAAAGTGAGGATACTACAACGGCGGCCTCGACACATGGAGGCGATGTGATCATTGTAGGTGATGAGGTAGTTATGAACCTCGTCTGCGATGACAACTCTTGGCTAGTGGACTCAGGTGCTTTAGCGTACGTATCTCATAACAGGGCACTATTTGCTACTTACACAACAGGCGAGTGTAGAGTGTTGAAGATGGACAATGGAGATGTGTCAAAGGCGGTTGCCATTGGAGATGTGCATTTGCGGACAAAGACGGGTGCAGTTCTTGTTTTCAAAGATGTCTGTCATGTCCCTGATAACCGTTTCAACTTGGTGTCGGTTGAAAGGTTGGATGACGAGGGTTTCTTCAGTCTCTTCGGGAACAGTCAGTGGAAGCTTTCCAGAGGTTCGATGGTGATTGCCAGAGGAAGCAAGAGGTCCGGACTCTACTATATGGAAGGGAGCGCACATGGGGCATAGGAGGTTAACGCAGCTACTGATGCATCTACTGAGTTGTGGTACATCCGGCTTAGCCATATCAGCGAGAAGGGGATGAGCTACTTGGTGAACAGGAAGGTGATTCCAGGGCTAAAGTCTACAAAGTTGGAAAAGTGCACGCACTGTTTGGCGGGGAAGCAAAATATGGTGTCTTTCCAAAGTCACCCAAGTTCAAGGAAGCCGGCGTTGCTCGAGTTGATTCACTCGGATGTCTGCGGTCTTATGAAGGTAAAATCCATTGGTGGTGCTTCTTATTTTGTAACATTTATTGATGATTGTTTCAGGAAGGTTTGGATCTATACCATAAAGACCAAGGATCATGTGCTGCCCACTTTCAAAGAGTTTCAGGCCTCTGTTGAAAGGGAGACGGACAAGAAGCTTCTTTGTATTCACTCGGACAATGGCGGCGAGTATATCGGTCCCTTTGATGTATTGCAGAGAGCAAGGGATACGACACCGGAAGACTCCACCAAAGATACCGCAGCTCAACGGTGTAGCAGAGCGGATGAACAAGACGCTGATGGAGAGGCTGCTGTGTTTGCTGCCAGAAGCAAACTTGCCGGACAGCTATTGGGATGAGGCACTTTACACAGCTGCTTATTTTATTAATTTATCTCCTAGTGCTCCTTTATAGGGTGATGTGCCTGACAAAGTATGGTACGACAAAGAGCCATCATATAATCACCTGCAAGTGTTTGGTTGTAAGACATTCGTTCATGTACCAAAGGACGAGAGATCCATACTTGAGCTAAAGACGAGGCGGTGCGTCTTTGTCGGCTACGGTCGGGATGAGTTTGGCCATAGACTCTACGATCCAGTGGGAAGAAAGCTCTATAAAAGCAGGGACGTAATATTCGTCGAGGATCAGACCATGACCAACACTCAGGGTTCCGAGCTGCCTTCTGAGGCTAAGGAATTGCCTGAGTTAGAGTCATTTCGCTTCAAGCAGTTTCTAGAGGACATCACAGAGGATCCAGTTATGGGGGAGCCAGTACATGGAGTTGCTCCCAACCTTGATCATCAGCCTGCTGATGGTGGTCAGGGTGACCCTCAGGAGGATGAGCATGCCGAGGAGGCAGTTCCTGGAGGGGAGGAGGTTGTAGATATATAGCCAGCACCAGTAGTTTCGTTGAGGAGGAGCGATAGAGAGCGTCGACCATCTACGAGATACTCACCGGGTGAGTATGTGCTACTGACTGACGGGAGAGAACCCGAAAGTTTTGCAGAGGCTATGGAAGACGAACACAGACATGAGTGGATGGAGGCCATGCAGGAGGAGATGAGTTCCTTGAAGGCCAACTCTACTTATGATCTGGTGCGGTTGCCAAAGGGCAAAAATGCTTTGAAAAATCGATGGGTGTTCAGAGTGAAGCAGACAAATGATGCTACTCGCCCTCGATACAAAGCGAGGTTGGTAGTTATAGGCTACGGTCAGCGGAAAGACGTAGATTATGATGAGATCTTTTCGCCAGTCGTCAAGCAGTTGTCTATTCGGGTGGTGCTAGCTTTGTCAGCCAGTTTTGACTGGAGGTCGAGCAAATGGACGTGAAGACGACATTCCTCCACGGTGATCTTGAGCAGGAGTTGTACATGGAGCAGGCAGAGGGATTCTGTGAGAAGGGCAAGTCACATTTGGTCTGCCGGTTGAGGAAGAGCTTGTATGGTCTGAAACAGGCTCCGAGGCAGTGGTACAGGAAGTTCGAGTCATTTATGGGGGAGCATGGCTATGCACGGACGACGTCGAATCATTGTGCTTTTGTGAGATACTTCACCGAGGATGATTTCATCATTTTGTTGCTTTATGTTGATGACATGCTGTTGGTGGGTTGGAATGCCACCAGGATAGCAGACTTGAAGCGCCAACTGGGCGCGGCCTTCTCTATGAAGGATTTGGACTCAGCAAAGACTATTCTTGGGATGGAGATCAGCCGAGAGAGAGTCCAAGCTGCTACACTTGTCCCAAAAAAGGTACATTCACCGGGTACTTCAGCGTTTCGGGATGGACGGGTCAAAGAAAGTGAGTAACCCCCTTGCGGCTCACTTTAAGTTCACTGAGGAGCAGTGTCCAACTACCGAGGACGAGAAGGAAGATATGGAGCGGGTTCCATATGCCTCAGCCGTGTGAAGTCTTATGTATGCTATGGTATGTACGAGGTCAGACATTGCTCACGCAGTCGGCACAGTTAGCAGGTACACTTCCAATCCTGTAAGCGTACATTGGAGTGAGGTCAAGTGAATTCTACGATATCTTCAGGACATTGCCGATTGGAGACTTTCATTTGGTGGTGACGGACCGAAGCTGGTTGGGTATACCGATGCTGATATGGCTGGAGATATAGACACGAGGCGATCGACTTCGGGCTATGTGATAATGTTTGCTGGTGGAGCAGTATCGTGGCAGTCGCATTTGCAGAAGTGTGTTGCCTTGTCGACGACGAAGGCAGAGTATATTGCGGCGACACAGGCTTGCAAGGAATTGCTGTGGATGAAGAAGCTGATACAGAAAATTGGGCTAAAGCAGGAGCAATATCATTTGCTTTGCGATAGTCAAAGTGCTATTCACCTTGTGAAGAACCAGACATTTCATAGCCGGTCCAAGCACAATGAGACCCGGTATTGATACGGGATGCTGTTGAGAAGAAGGAAGGGACACTTGAGAAGGTTCATACAGACGACAACGGAGCAAATATGTTCACAAAGATCCTTCCAAGAGGAAAGTTTGAGTACTGCAGGCAGATCGTCGGGATAACGATCCCCTCAACATAGTTGTGAAGGGAAAGATTTGTTGGAGTGGGTGGGGTTCTCAACCTATGTGGAGAACATCCCGGAGTGCGACGAGCGCCGTCTATGGTCAGAGAAGCTCGGGGAGGTGACGAGAGCCATTCGAGAGGTCGAAGAAACTCGGGAGGAAGAAGGAGCAGTCTGTTGTACAGGCAGAACTCGGTCCGGGTTCGGTGTGGTGTTCCAGAACCTCAAAACCGAAGTCGGTCCGAGTTCGGTCGGCGGGCTGAACGAAATTTTAGAGGTGTTTTATACACCGTTGGATCGTATCCTACGGTCCAGGATTAGCTGCGGGATTAGGAGGTATATATTAGGTTTTCCTAACCCTAATTCCTAATCTAACACATAACATATCATCTCAAGAAATAGGAGAAAATGAGGCAAGAGTGTCATTGCAACTTTGGAAAGAAGAAAAAAGGATTGGAGGCCGTTTCGGAGGAGGAGATCATTTTGGGTAATTTTTCATTGTCTTCTATCTTCATGGTGTGATCTATTTTCTATTCCTAAGTGTTTTGGTGATCCGTGTTGGATCGGGAGGAACTTGTAGAGGGTGTATTCTCTTTATTTCATTAGTGGAGGTTCTTCAGGGTTTGACTCCGATCGTCCAGTGGTTTTTTTCCGCAAGAATTTTTTCCACGTCAAAATTCTCTGTGTCTGCGTGGATTATTTTTCTGTGGTTTGGTGTTTGGTTTGTGCGTTGTATTGCTCGGTTCTCTCGCAGATACTCCATGATTTGGGGGAAGGTTTTCGCGCTTCTTTCCCAACAACTTTGAGACATGTAACTTAACAAAGAAGGAAGCTGGGAAAAAATTGGTCGATCAAAATCTTAGCTTATGATGGTTCTCAATGAAAAGTCATAAACTGAGGATGTATAAAAGGTTACTTATAAGTTTGCTAGTGTATTGTGTAGAATCTAGGTAATCTTAAATGTATTAAGAATGAAGACAAATGTACTAGTAAAACTAAATGATAAAAGATCAAAGGTTGGGCAACCAATGGTTGAAAGATCAAAGGTTGGGCAACCAATGGTTGAGGCCTTTGGTAGGGGGAAGGGCAGGTCCTGGGTTTGAGCCCAGGGAGTAGTAAAACTGGCCCTTGTTCTGACAGCAGTAAATGATGAAAGAGAGGAGTTAATTTTGCAAGTTAACAAGAACAACCTAGGAAATCTTAATATAAAAAGTAACGGGTTAGATAAGCTTAGGAGTTATTGTTATTGTCATAAAACTAGGGTTATTAAAGTTAAAGAAGCCTAAAAGAGAACATATACTTAAAAGTTGTAGGACATAGTGATATCCTTATCGAGAATTCTTATAATATAATTTCTTGACAGGTTTCCACTTAGAGAAAGGTCAAGTCCATCCATTAATAAAATGAAAAGAAAAGTAAGGTAGGAAAGGATACTCTCATGTTATGTCCATTTAGCCAACAAACATCACAATACAAAAAACACAAAATTCAGTATGGTCCTAAACATGAGAAAACACCATGTGAAACCACTAAATAATTTACAGTATTTAGAGAGAGATTCCATGATAGTAAAAAATACACAAACATTTCATACAATTACCAAACAAATAAATTGCAAAAGAGAAATGGGGTTTAAGCAAAATAAAATATGGATATAATAATTGATTGCATCCAATCATAACTATGAATATAAAACTATGGATTTTACAGGTTTCCCATGGATATAGTTTTGAGTAAAAGGTTTGATGGGAACAATACATGATTTGGAAAGAACCCCGTGTGGGCAACCCAACAAACTGAAATGGCAGATAGCTTCATCTATAGATGTCTCTCCTAGCGCTTCTTCTGCAATAATTTAACGTCAATGGAAAAACACAACACATAGGTAATCAAAATATAGGTAATCAAAATAAAAAAGGTGGGATATGTCAGCAGTAAGTATACAATCGCCTAATCTTTGTTGAAGTCCCTCCCACTGCACCAAAACTCTGGAGTTGTGATAAGGGCTGAGGGTTATATATTTGTATTATTCCTATTCGTACTTCAAGACCAATATCCATTATGGGCTGAAAGATGGATTTGCACAATGAAATAAATTTGGTTAAAATGTATGCCAGACAAGATTTAAATATGAGTTGCTGTGATATCACATAAAAGTCTTTACCAACATCATCATCATCCAAGCCATCTCCAAAAGAATGGGTTCAGCTATAAAATAATTGTCACAGTTTATATGACAGGTTGTCGACTTTATGTCAACCCATTATCTTGGTACCAATTTCCTTGCCAGGTACAATGAACCATACATTACAGTATATACCGATACATATTGGTAGTATAATATCGGTGTCGTCAAATTCAATCCGATGTCGAGACCGACTGGTATATATCGGTACCAGTTGACACTGACACTCGGGTTTTTCTTTCCCATAAGAGTTCTTATCAACACACTTCAACCTATTAATACCTACCATTTGTCGAATTTGTATATCAATAAAGTCACATCATTTGTTCATCTTATTCCATTCAAAACTACTTGTTGTGGGCATGCATTCGTCTTAAAGCCAAGTAAATAAACAACAATATCTATTGTGGACGAAAGATTCAACAATGTTGAATATTAGAACAAATGAGAAAAAAACAAATAATACATAAAAGTATGCCAAAATGTAGAAAATTATTTACAATTATCCAAAAAAAGAAATTATTTTCCAAGATGATGAACTCCGAAACTCTAGTCGGAACTGTAGATACTGAAGAAAGGTCTGAAACCAATTCTTATATTAATATTGATACTGCTATCCTTGATATGAACATGAGAGAGTCATGTCATAGACAACCAATTGGCGAGTAGGTATACCTACATTTTAGTTACGTAATTTAATCTCATGCAATCAAGGAGCAACCTCTAAATTTTCCTAAACTATAAAGATTCTAGATTTAATAGGTAAGATGATACAATCTTCTCTAAGGAATTGCATTCGTTTCTATGACAAATTAAATCGAAAGAGCGATAAGGAATGCCATTTTTAAGGTGTTTATCATTACACCAAAACTCTTAGGGTTGTGAGAGGGTTATATATTTATATTATTCTAATACAAAACAACTTTGCC
Organism: Iris macrosiphon; assembly: GCA_036927795.1. NCBI lineage: Eukaryota > Viridiplantae > Streptophyta > Magnoliopsida > Asparagales > Iridaceae > Iris > Iris macrosiphon. Next base: position 127,307,623 of record JAYESA010000017.1, on the reverse strand, counting down.
AAGTCCAAATCACTTTCTACACTTCCAAACAGGCTTGTGTACTAGGGCCTGCATGGCAATTGTTGGGGTAGCGGGTATAAGATGTTTTTAGAGTACTGGTTATGAGCGGTTACGAGGGGTTCGATTTTTGGTGGTTTTAAATAGCGATTTTTATATCAGTCCTACCCATACTTGGTAATTCATTAACGAGCGGTTCAGTAAGTTTTTTACAAGAAGAAAATTGTATATATACTCGTATATAAACAAAAACTCTCCCAAAATTTTATTTCTGATGCCAAAGTCTGCTTGATGCAGGATACTTGGAGATATTTTTGTGGGTGTGTATCATACAGTCTTTGACTTCGGCAATAACCAAATAGGATTTACGAATACTGCATAAAAAAAAGTTTTTTTGCATTGTTTCCACTTAATTATATTGGAAGTCTATGTAGCAAAAAACAAGATTTTAAAAACTCACATGAGGAGGTAGCTGTAGTTTGGAGGAAGTAAAGAGAAACAAAGATAGAAAAAGATAAAATATGATAAGATATTAGTAGTTATAATTATATATTTTCTGTGAGGATATAAATGTAACAAAATAATAATAACCTTCACAATATTTGAGATGTTTATAAAGACACCAAAAATTAAATTATGGAGGATTTTTGAACCGACCAAAACGAGTGCCTCACAAATATTATCAAGCATATTTTTTTTCAAACACTTCTTAAACGACCAGCTCAAAATCTTCCCAAAACCGATAAAAACATCATTGCGAAGCAGACCCCTCATGTATTTTGGAGTGCCGCTGTGGAGTGGTCATTTTCTTCCATTTTTTGTTATAAAACTCAAGAAAATTAGGCATATTTGATATTACTACTATCCTTATCGCCTCAAGAAAAAAGAAGAAGAAGAAGAAGAAGAAGAAGAAGCAGAAGTCAAGAAACCAATGATAATTACAAAAATGAGGAACAAAGGAGCCTAAATTATTCATTATTAGAGAAGAGACTAATGAGAAGAGAGAAACTATAACCTGGATTGAGCCGCCTCTGGTGTACGAAGGAAGGAGCGTGAAGATTAAAGATGAATGGGAGGGGCGTGTGGATGGCACATTACTACCGTCGCCACATGGGTTTGCGGAGAGGAGAGTGGGCCCACGCTTTGTAGACTTCTTCGTCATTTTGTGGTTCTACTTCCTCCTCAACATACGGGTCAAATATTACTACTATAATAGATCAGGATGTTAACGAGCACCGACTCTTGGAAATACAGCTTCCTTGAATTTGAAGACGGCCTTGAAATAAGGGACGATGCTACTCTTACAATCAAAGTTGGTCTTAAGAGCTTACACAATAGTTACGTGACGACTATCAATTGATTCGTTCTTTCCATATTGAGAAAGAGAGGGACCAATTGATAGCTGCTACGTAACGGTTGTAAGTTCTTACAACCAATTTTGATTGTAAGTCTGAATTTATCTTTATTCTTTTCTTAAGTGTTATTTGTATTTACCATCACTAATAATGTCTGACTCTTAAAAAATGATAATAGTAGTAATAAAATTAATAATGATAAAAACATGATTAGATATAGTAATTGTGGTAAATATAAATAACTATTTTTAGGAGATTGAATTATAAATAATTTTAAATATAAAGTTTGACTTTATTTATGAGCTTATGAACTTTGTCCAAAGGAAAGCCTAATAAACTTAATATCAATTTATAGTGGTTATACAAACTAAATAACAAATTCATGTTGGAGTGGGTGGGGTTCCCCAACCTATGTGGAGAAAATCTCGGAGTACGACGAGCGTTATCCGTGTGTCGAAAAAGCTCAAGAAGTGCATCGAGTGTCGTGTATTGGAACATTTATAATAAGCAAATATTATATTAGATTTTCATATTTGACTCTAAGTATATATTTATGATTAGATCTTTCATATATTAACTTTCCATATAATTGGATTTTCAATTTATGGTAAGCCAATTTATGATTTGATTTCCATTAAATATATAAATAAATATAATTGAATTTTCATAAATATTTTGGGCTTCTATATATAGATTTTCAATACATGGAAATCCTAATTCATGCAAGGGTTTATAAAAAAGCTCATGCAATATACAACGAGAAGAGAGGAAGAGAAAAAAAAGGTGGCAAGAGTGCTTTGCAACATTGGAGAGGAGAAATAATGATTGGAGGCCGTTTTGAAGAAGGAGATCAGTTCCGGGTATTTCTCGTTGTCTTTCTTCTTCGTGGTTGTAATCTATTTTCTGTTCCAAAGAGTTGTGGTGATCCGTGTTGGATCGGTGATGAGCTTGTAGAGGGTGTAATCTCTTAATCTCTTTATTCCATTAGTGGAGGTTTTTCAGAGTTGGACTCTGATGGTCCTGTGATTTTTTTCGTAAATATTTTTCACGTAAAAATCTATGTGTCTGCGATTTGTGTATGGCATTTTTTTTTATTTGTGTGCTTTTGCTCGTTTTTCTCGCAGGGTTCTCTGGTTTGGGGAAACGATTTTCGTATTTCGTTCCCAACACGCGGTATCTGTCACGCCCCGATCTCCCGCTGAAATTGGCCGTCCCCGCTAGGTGCAAATCATCGCATCAGCGCTCCCGCAGGACGATCGTTTCCATTTGGACGTGATGCCGCACGAGCACAAGCTGTGCCCGTGCAAGGCCATGATCCGAACAGGCGGAGGAATATCTAAGCCACAGAGTCGTACAAACAGTCCGGATGCAGCGGAATAATAACGAACAGGCGATTGGTAACAAGTTCACAGAGTCGTCATAGCAGAAGCATTGAATAACACAAGTATGGAAGTAAAACAAGCACTTTATTGATATTGAATCAATGTTACAAGCGGCGCTAGGCCGAGATTATAAGTCGCTTAAGTCCTCTCTCTCAAACAATAAAAGCATGCCAAGTGGCTATAATTTGTGGAATGATACATCGGTGATGTTCCAATATTATGTCTTGTATATGTGCTTCAGTTCCGGACGCAACGTTCCAAGGCTCAAGAGTGAACTCTATGTCTTAGCTCGCACGAAGGGGGTTTCCGCACCGAACGATGTTCTCCCACACCCTGCAAGCAATCTAGTGGGTTATCAGTACATGAATGCATTGGTGGGGAGGCTTCTCGCCCGCTCGACAAATCCAAACACGTTATATAGGTTCTGTGCACCATCTATTAAGTTATCTTTCTAGTCTTGCCTTAGGATCAATTTCATGGCATAATGAAAAGCCTAACTTGTGTGGCAGTGCGTCGTGCGATATAAGAGTAACACGGAGAGACTTACCAACTTACCATTCGTCCTTCCCTGTCCAAGAAAAACTAAGTTAAACCAAGCACATGTATATATAATAAAATCCAGGGGCAATTTCATAAGCAAACACAAGTGTCACGAGTGGGTTCTGACTCAGGTGCACGAGTTACACGGATACTCATGTGTGTTGCAGAAGATGTTCAGGTGTTAACACAACACACATTTACCGTTCCAAGTCTAACTTTAAGTCTTGCTGCCCCAGTTCTATGGCTTGCTCAAGTAATACTCTAAAGTTGGTTACACAAGTTCTTTCACTCGACACAGGACCATCTGCCTAATTACTAAGTCAGCTCACAAGGTTATAGATACAAGTTCAAGGACATGATTCATAGTGCAAATTTGTCGCACGATGCTCGTCCTAATTCCTAAGGTTAAACCATTGTTCATTTGCACTGGATATTTTACCCAAGCTCGTTTTACTCAGATTTGTAAACATCGAGCACAAATCATCCTACTCACATTAACACGTTCGTTACACAGGGTTCGAGTCTTTTCAGTCAAATCCATGATATATCCAAGTCGCATGACAAGCCTAGCAATTTGTATAGTCTATTTCCTCAAACACGTTTGATAGAACCCACATATCCATTATAAGTCTAGACCACCAAGCCATAATTAAATTTTAATCACCGATCAATCAAAAATTCTAAGTCGTCCAACAAGATTCATGTATACGTTTACGAAACCATCAAGCGTGTCTTACTCCATGTTTTAGACTAACTCATCCAGGAAATACTTTCGATTCGCTTGCATTTTTAAACTCGTCTTATCGTGTCGAACCATAAGTCAAGACGATCCTTCAATTATCACACTTCGGTCTCCAGCAAATTTGATCATCCTCGCTGGACGTGAGATTACCACGCCAACTCTCCCGCTGGATAATCATCCTAATCCGGGCGTGACACATGTACGAGCATGGAGTTACACTCGCACAAGACAAGAACGTCAAACGTTATGGTTATCATCGAAATGATCGAGACACATTATCATTATACTTTGCTCCATCCAAGTCATATATATATCCACCAACTTATGTTCATCCATTAACCGTTCATGCCGTGATCAAAATTCGTCTAGCAAATTCATCCAACTTCAATGTTACCGTTTGATAAATCCATAGTCTACTTCTAGATGTAAACCCCCTGATTTTTTCAAGAATTTTTAAATGTGGATTTTTCACAATTTTCTGGAATTTTTTCCTAATTAAATTCAGAATTTTAATTATTAAATAATTTTTAAATAATAATAAATAATAATAAATAATATTAAAATATTATGAAAATAATATTTTTGGGTGTAAAATAAAAAACTGGACTTAGGGTAATTTTTCTGAAATTTATCGGGCCCCGGACCTATTTTTTATCACCTAATAACTATTATTTAGTTATTTATTTATTTATTTATTTATTTAAATTATAACCCGGCCCAACCCTCAGCCCAACCTCCGGCCCAGCCCACCCACCTTAACGGGTCGGGTCGGGTCCACCCGAACCCGACCCGCGACCCGCCTCTCTTCCCCAGCCCACTCCCCGCACGACCCGGTCGACCCCGCGTCCGCCGCCGCCTCCCGCGGCCACCGCGTCATGCCGGCCACGCACCCCGCCCGCTGCGCCTGACCCCGACCCCTGCGCCGCCTCCCTCGGCCCCTCGACGCCGCTCCTCCGCCTATAAATAAACCCCCTGGCCGTCTCCCCTCCGGCAAAATCCCCTCCGCCGCCGCCACCTGCAACCCGACGTCGCGACCTCTGCCTGCCCTCCGCCCAGTCGACCACCGGCGCCACCCCCGCGAGGCCGCCGCCGCAGCTCCCCTTTCTCCTCCCCTTCTTCCCAGCCACAGCCGCCCCGCCGCCTCCGGCCGCCGTGCTCACTGCCGCCGCCTCCGCCCAGTCTCGCCGGCGCTGCCCCAGCCTCCTTCGGCCGGCCTCCCCCACCGCAGCGCCGCCGGAGCCCCGCCAGTAGCCCTAGCCCTAAACCCTAGGTCCCTGTGTATCGGACACGAATTTTTTCGAGTTTTTCGGACCCTGTTCAGGTACGCGTATCTCCCTGCTCGTTAACCCGTTTTTGATTTCGTAAGTTGCGTTGCGTACCCTGCGTGACCCTCTCGGTGCCCGTGCAACCCGCTCGGGGCATCGCGTCCTGTGGCGATCGCGAACCGCGATTCATAAACAGGAAAAATAATGCCCTGATTCATCCCGGAACTGGGTACGCCCCGCCAAACGGGACGACTTGGTCGCGTGCGGTCTTCACAGATACGTGCGCGTCATTGATACGGATGTGTGGGATTTCGCAGAAGTCGATTCGGGTGTGCGTGCACACCGGAATCAGTGCGTATCCGCGGACACCGTCCCGTATCTGTCTTTTCTGAATCGTGCCCTAACTTTGTGTACACATGTCGGATTGAAACGAAACTTGCGCCATCGGACTCGTAGCAATACGCTGGTCCTGTGACCCAAGTTTGGTTCGATTCTGAGAACGTTGACAAAATCGCGTATCGTGGGCTCCACAGGCTCCACTTGACAGGCGATTTTGTGACCGGCTCATCGGAATCCAATTCTGGAAGTTCCGTTGGGTTCGTATCATCGTTCTTGACCTGTTGACACTAAGTTTGACGAATTTGGAGACCTTTGTCCCTGACACGTTTTTCGGTGCAAAGCGGCCCACATGTGGACCTGCTTTGGCCAGAAACTGCCATTTTTGCCCTTGTCTCCAAATCGTACTCAAGGACAGGCGTTTCTAGCTGATTGATATTTTCTGGATCTGATGGTGATGTTTGTTACAGCAACCGGAGTACCGCCTGCAATTCCAGCTGAAGTCAGAGCCACAATTGGAACCGGAACCGCAGGCAAGTGTACCTTGCCAAACTTGCAGTTTTTGTTATTTATTCCTTTGAATATATACATTATAACTATTGTACATGCTCAACCCTAGGGCCGTGTGACTTGCTTAGCGTCCGATTATAGTCGGGTGCCAACACCGTACGCGGGGTTGTGTAACGTCAGCTAGAGATGGATATTGTGACATTTACATTCTCGTACTTGCCATATCAAGTATATCATACCCAGGACACTTGATACCGATCATGAGACAGAATCTTCCTAAAATATTCAAGGTGATTCTGTATAGGATACAGGTTTTATGACATATACAGTTTACTTGCTTAGAATCTATTCTGACTTATTGCATTAGTTTGATCTTGCGTGACTGGACCTAAGACATTATGGAACTGTGATGTGAGATTACATGGGGTGGGGAGAGTATTACCATATCAAGGCTGATTATAATATAAATAATGTTATCTGGAGGTGTCTTAGTCTCTGATACAGAGCTTTGGTACCTTACTGGCCCTTCGAGAAAATACTGCTATGGTTTCTTCGACACTGATCCTGTAGTAGTCTCAGCCTGAGTATGACTAAAACTCTCACTTGCATATCACTTAGCTGGTTTATTTATTTATCCTATTGTTTCTTATTTCTGCACTGCATTTATTTTGGCTTGTATTATCTGTACCTTGTTATGTCCCCTGAGGACCTGGAATGGACTATGTCCCCAGGTATAGCCGAAGAGATCTACCCCGAGGTGTACGGAACAGGAGCACTTCTCGGAACAGAACAGGAACCTGAGGACGAGATCGTGGCAGAAGACTTCTCCTGAGTACCGGCTCCATATACTCAGTATTTCTATTTCCAGTTGATTTAATTCCTGTCTATTTGCATTCGATGTACCAGACATATTCTCGGATTGTTCCCGAGACACTTATTTGAGATTGCTTATTTATTCTATTGCATTATTTCTGGCATTTAATCTGTGATTATCTGTTGTGGATGAGATTAGTATAGACTGTGACTTGTACTGTTGGATCTATTTATTGTTAGACTACAGCTTAAGCATGCCCTGATGGATCCATTAAATTGGGTTGTCCATCGGTGCGTGCTGCTGGCCATTGCCACGTGTCCGGTCCCTCGGTATTTTGGGACTGGGGCGTGACATGGTTTTTTTGGTGGCCCATGCAGGTCAACGACTAAATTGTTCGGTTTCAACTTAGGGACCGAACAGGCCTGCAATAAGAATAGAATAAGTTTTAGGATCTCATCCACTTGCTTGAATCATTCTTGATCTCTATATCGACTTCAAATAATTTACTTACATCCTGCCTTGATTCCTGTGCGCCTCTTATTGTTTATTTTGGATGCAGGAAAATGGACCCACAAGAGTGCAACGAGACTCCCGCCAGAATACCACAAGCTACAGGTGTCACCTATGACGACGAAGTGACACCAGTCGGAGGAGTTCCATCAACTCAACAGAGCCAGCAGGCAGGTCAACCTACCTCCAGATTTCGGCGTGATGATATCTCACCCCCGTCGCAGTTCGTTCCACCAGCGCCCGTATTCCCACAAGGACAGCCGATTGACGGGCAACAGATATTCCAAATGATCTACGCGATGATGCAAGCCCAACAACAAATCTAACACGAGGCTCAACGTCGCGAGGCTGATTACTTGAGAAGCAGCATCGTAACTGCACTGGAACAGGCCAACCTACCAGCTCGACGGCCTTCGACGGGCTCTATCACTGACTTCCGCCAACTGAAGCCCCGTACTTTTTCTGGCAAGGAGGAGCCCACAGAAGTTCATGAGTGGCTCACCAACATACAACATCAACTGGAAGCAGCAGAGCTACCACGGGAACGTTGGATGATTGCCGTCAGAATGCAATTGACGGGCAATGCTCATCACTGGTGGCTATCCGAAGAGAGACGATTCGGACCAGACCGAGTCACTTGGGAGGAGTTCTCCAGACTCTTCCAGGAGATGTACATTCCGGCTATCGCACGATCAGAACTTCGGGACGAGTTCAATCGCCTCACTCAGGATGCTATGACGGTGGAAGAATACAACGCGGAATTCATTCGTCTGAGCCGCTTCGCCCCAGCCCTGATCCCGACAGAGGAAGAGAAGGCCGAGAAATTCTTCGATGGACTGAACTTTGAGCTACAGAGACTGATCGGATCCGTCGCACCTACCTCTTACTCAGACATCCTTGCTGCAGCCCGACGCATGGAATGCGTCACTAGGAGAGAGTCTCGCCTAAAGCGGCCTTCCACATCCGCACCAACCAAAGCAGCACAAGAGGAGTCTGCAAAGCGTCAACAAATAAACCCACCTCCAATGGTGCTCACCAAGAGCCTCATTCCTTCCTACTTGTTACTACTACGGCAAGATAGGCCATGTCGAGAAGGAGTATAGACGTAAATTCGGACTATGCTTAGGCTGCGGATCCAGACAGGATGCAGTGAGAGACTGCCCTGAGCATAGAGAAAAAGCACCAAGGGCGAACTAGCAAGCTCCACCAGCGCCTCAAGCAGCACCCTACCAGCCAGCCCAGCAGCAGCAGAGGAATCTACCTCAAGGACGCGGACAAGCTTACGCGATAACTTTAGAGAACGCGCAGACTCGTGGAGTAGCTAATGCGCGTAAGTGATTCGTAGTTATCCGTTTCTAGTCTTGTTTTAGCTCGTGCCCGTTGGTTCGTGACCTCAGCCCCAACCTAGTAATTTGCACTTGTTAATAAATAACCTAGTTTTCTAAAAATTTGTAGTTCTTTTGCTTTAGCTCTGGAAAGTGCATAACTTTCATTCTTAGGGAAACGGTATTTTTCTAAGTATTTTATGATGTGTTTCGAACGATACTTGCAACCGTGTCATCTCTGCTGACCGTTTATTCTTTGATTGCGAGGACGCAATACTCTTAACGGGGGTAGATTGTAAACCAACTGATTTTTTCAAGAATTTTTAAATGTGGATTTTTCACAATTTTCTGGAATTTTCTGGAATTTTTTCCTAATTAAATTCAGGGTTTTAATTATTAAATAATTTTTAAATAATAATAAATTATATTAAAATATTATAAAAATAATATTTTTGGGTGTAAAATGAAAAACTGGATTTAGGATAATTTTTCTGAAATTTATCGGGCCCCGGACCTATTTTTTATCACCTAATAACTATTATTTAGTTATTTATTAATTTATTTATTTATTTATTGATTTATTTAATTAAATTATAACCCGGCCCAACCCTCGGCCCAACCTCCGGGCCAGCCCACCCGCCTTAACGGGTCGGGTCGGGTCCACCCGAACCCGACCCGCACCTGCGACTCGCCTCTCTTCTCCAGCCCACTCCCCGCACGACCCGGTCGCCCCCGCGTCCGCTGCCGCCTCCCGCGGCCGCCCCACCACGCCGGCCACGCACCCCGCCCGCTGCGCCTGACCCCGACCCCTGCGCCGCCTCCCTCGGCCCCTCGACGCCTCTCCTCCGCCTATAAATAAACCCCCTGGCCGTCTCCCCTCCGACAAAATCCCCTCCGCCGCCGCCACCTGCAACCCGACGCCGCGACCTCCGCCTGCCCTCCGCCCAGTCGACCACCGGCGCCACCCCCGCGAGGCCGCCGCCGCAGCTCCCCTTTCTCCTCCCCTTCTTCCCAGCCACAGCCGCCCCGCCGCCTCCGGCCGCCGTGCTCACCGCCGCCGCCTCCACCCAGTCTCGCCGGCGCCGCCCCAGCCTCCTCCGGCCGGTCTCCCCCACCACAGCGCCGCCGGAGCCCCGCCAGTAGCCCTAGCCCTAAACCCTAGGTCCCTGTGTATCGGACACGTGTCGGACACGGATTTTTTTTGGTTTTTCGGACCCTGTTCAGGTACGCGTATCTCCCTGCTCGTTTACCCATTTTCGATTCCGTCAGTTGCGTTGCGTACCCTGCGTGACCCTCTCGGTGCCCGTACAACCCGCTCGGGGCATCGCATCCTGTGGCGGTCGCGAACCGCGATTCAAAAATAGGAAAAACAACGCCTTGATTCACCCCGGAACTGGGTACGTCCCGCCAAACGGGACGACTTGGTCGCGTGCGGTCTTCACAGATACGTGTGCGTCGTTGATACGGACGTGTGAGATTTCGCAGAAGTCGATTCGGGTGTGCGTGTACACCAGAATCAGTGCGTATCCGCGAACACCGCCCCGTATCCGTCTTTTTTGAATCGCGTCCTAACTTTGTGTAGACACGTCGGATTGAAACGAAACTTGCGCCATCGGACTCATAGCAATACGCTGGTCCTGTGACCCAAGTTTGGTTCGATTCTGAGAACGTTGACAAAATCGCGTGTCGTGGGCTCCACAGGCTCCACTTGACAGGCGGTTTTGTGACCGGCTCATCGGAATCCAATTCTGGAAGTTCCGTTGGGTTCGTATCATCGTTCTTGACCTGTTGACACTAAGTTTGACGAATTTGGAGACCTTTGTCCCTGACACGCTTTTCGGTGCAAAGCAGCCCACATGTGGACCTACTTTGGCCAGAAACTGCCATTTTTGCCCTTGTCTCCAAATCGGACTCAAGGACAGGCGTTTCTAGCTGATTGATATTTTCTGGATCTGATGGTGATGTTTGTTACAGCAACCGGAGTACCGCCTGCAATTCCAACTGAAGTCAGAGCCACAATTGGAACCGGAACCGCAGGCAAGTGTACCTTGCCAAACTTGCAGTTTTTGTTATTTATTCCTTTGAATATATACATTATAACTGTTGTACATGCTCAACCCTAGGGCCGTGTGACTTGCTTAGCGTCCGATTATAGTCGGGTGCCAACACCGTACGCGGGGTTGTGTAACGTCACCTAGAGATGGATATCGTGACATTTACATTCTCGTACTTGCCATATCAAGTACATTATACCCAGGACACTTGACACCGATCATGAGACAGAATCTTCCTAAAATATTCAAGATGATTCTGTATAGGATACAGGTTTTATGACATATACAGTTTACTTGCTTAGAATCTATTCTGACTTATTGCATTAGTTTGATCTTGCGTGACTGGACCTGAGACATTATGGAACTGTGATGTGAGATTACATGGGGTGGGGAGAGTATTACCATATCAAGGCTGATTATAATATAAATAATATTATCTGGAGGTGTCTTAGTCTCTGATACAGAGCTTTGGTACCTTACTGGCCCTTCGAGAAAATACTGCTATGGTTTCTTCGACACTGATCCTGTAGTAGTCTCAGCCTGAGTATGACTAAAACTCTCACTTGTATATCACTTAGCTGGTTTATTTATTTACCCTATTGTTCCTTATTTCTGTACTATATTTATTTTGGCTTGTATTATCTGTACCTTGTTATGTCCCCTGAGGACCTGTAATGGACTATGTCCCCAGGTATAGCCGAAGAGATCTACCCCGAGGTGTACGGAACAGGAGCACTTCTCGGAACAGAACAGGAACCTGAGGACGAGATCGTGGCAGAAGACTTCTCCTGAGTACCGGCTCCATATACTCAGTATTTCTATTTCCAGTTGATTTAATTCCTGTCTATTTGCATTCGATGTACCAGACATATTCTCGGATTGTTCCCGAGACACTTATTTGAGATTGCTTATTTATTCTATTACATTATTTCTGGCATTTAATCTGTGATTATCTGTTGTGGATGAGATTAGTATAGACTGTGACTTGTACTGTTGGATCTATTTATTGTTAGACTACAACTTAAGCATGCCCTGATGGATCCATTAAATTGGGTTGTCCATCGGTGCGTGCTGCTGGCCATTGCCACGTATCCGGTCCCTCGATATTTTGGGACTGGGGCGTGACACTAGCACTCCTCAAGAAACTAGGTTCAATACTCAAGCCAAAGTCTATCCACCTTCGATACGTTATATTTCATCGAGTTTGTTTAAATAATCATCGGACATGTTCCCGTGAGTTCGATCATCCCCGCTGGACGTGAAATCACCACGCCAGCGCTCCCGCAGGATAATCGTTCTCGGCTGGGACTGATTGTCAAGAGTTATCTTTCGAACTAGATTCAAGATCATTCTTCCAAACTCCAGATCGAATCCGTTATCGCTTACCTCTTTTATTGAACCACAATATTCCTTTACTTGTATCAATCCTAGCTATCTTCCAATTTTTGATACCATATCAAGTCTATTGATTCGAAACCACAATATCCATTCTCATGCCAACTTCTATCGAGCGATATTCTACTCAAGTTTTAATCCGTTTGATTTAATTCAAAATCGCTCGCACGATCCATCAAGTTTCTACCAAGTTTTCTTGACCGAGATATTAATTTCCATTACCTTGAGTCCCCAAATTGATATAAGCCTTATCACTTATTCAAGCCATTCTCAATCGTTCAAACCAACTATCGTACGAGACCTATGAATTCGCTTGAACATTTTCAAAATGATCCATACACCACTCAGGAATCGAGTCATCCAATTAAATCCTAAATCGTGTTCGTATCAATCGCTCTCATATTCACCAAGTTGTTCCTTAAAACTCCTGCACGATACCTAAGCGTCGCCTGATAAATCTTAGTCTCGTATATATTCCTGTTGATAGTCATCCAAGTAAACCATATTTGATTTGTATCTGCCAACACGGAATACCGTCTGAGCTATTTCACAAAATCCAAGCGCGATCTACTATATTCGCCTTAGCGATAAACTGATAGTGTTTTATCGGTTGCCAATCTAAGTCTGACTTATCGTCATCTGAACGATATCCCAATCTCACTTACAAACTTGCTAGCACCAAAAGTGTCTTGGCGCACGATACTTAGCATAACTTAGCCGAAAGGATGTGTGCATAGCTAACCATCTAAACGATATTCCATTTTACACATTAACCAGCTTGGTAATCATGGATAGGTATTCAGGTTCGCATATAACTTGACAATTCTAGCACGATTCTATTCCCATAAAATCTAATATAGGTCGGAACAAGGGTCTTCGCATAACTATCCAGTTCAAGCAATCATATCAATCACATGCAGTTTTAAAATTTTTTAGACTCATTGTATGGAACATCCCAACGGGTCAACGAGAGAGAGAGCGTATGCACATAACCCATGAACGAGCTTTTAAAACTGAGAGAATCGATATGAAGTCCAAAGACGTAAAGCCGATGCTCTGATACCAATTATGTCGTGCCCCGATCTTTCGCAGAAATTGGTCATCCCCGCTAGGTGCGAATCACCGCACCAGCGGTCCCGCAGGACGATTATTCCCATCTAGACGTGATGCCGCACGAGCACAAGCTATACCCATGCAAGGCTATGATCCGAACAGTCAAAGTAATATCAAAGCCACATAGTCGCACAGATAGTCCCAATACAGAGGAATAAGAATAAACAGGCGATTGGTAACAAGTTTACAGAGTTGTCATAATAGAAGCATTGAATAACACAAGTATGGAAGTAAAACAAACACTTTATTGATATTGAATCAGTGTTACAAGCCACGCTAGGCTGAGATTACAAGTCGCTCAAGTCCTCTCTCTCTCTCGAACAATAAAAGTATGCCAAGTGGCTACAATTTGTGGAATGATACATAGGCGATATTTCAACATTATGTCTTGTATATGTGCTTCAGTTTCAGACGCAACGTTCCAAGGCTCCAGAGCGAACTCCATGCCTTAGCTCGTACGAAGGGGGTTTTTGCACCGAACGAGGTTCTCCCTTACCTGTAATTAATCTGGTGGGTTATCAGTACATGAATGCACTGGCGGGGAGGCTTTTGGTCCGCTCGACAAATTCAAACACGTTATATAGGTTCTGTGCACCATCTATTAATTTATCTTTCTAGTCTTGCCTTAGGATCAATATTATGGCATAATAAAAAGCCTAACTTGTGTGGCAGTGCACCGTACGATATAAGAGTAACACGACGAGACTTACCAAATTACCATTCGTCCTTCCCTGTCCAAGAAAAACCAAGTTAAACCAAGCATGGGTATATATAATAAAATCCAGGGGCAATTGCATAAGCAAACACGTGTTACGAGCGGGTTCTGACTCAGGTGCATGAGTTACACGGATACTCAGGTGTGTTACAGAAGATGTTCAGGTATTCCAGATTTACTCGATGCGATACAATGACTCGCACGCGGATTATCGCTAAGTGAGGATGACTTATCTATATGAATATGAGGTCACTAGCACGACGCCATAGAGGATGGTTCCGACCAGTCGGATCGGTCCTGGTGCCCCGGTGACCGTCAGGAGGATGGTTCCGACCAGGCAGAATAATGTGCAAGCAGAATATGGGGCATTGCACACATCCCGCCCGACGCAGGCGACTACAGTCAGGAGGTTCCGACCAGTCGGATCGGTCCCGGTGCCCCGGTGACCGTCATCGGAACGAGATCCAAAAATATCCTTGTGCACCAAGTTGTCCGTGACCATGCAAGTCTCTATAATCTTTCAGGCCTCTTGTCAAGTACAGGTATTGGAACAAGTCATGATATATCATATACAAGTTCGAGTCAGGATCTTGTCAGGTACAGGTTCAAGTTCAAGGCAGGATTATTCACAAATATATATCAACTTCCTGAGCCATTTAATTTAGTACGGGACGAGTATTGATCCACGAGTTATAATTCTTATTTTATGGACATGATACAAATCCCCTGGTCCGGGAACTACCTTAGCGACCTAACGATCCTGAATACTTTCATGTTCATACTTGCATGGAACGACTATTCGATAGTCTTCCGGGGAGCTTAGATGATTGCAAGACAAGATAGTGTTACCGGAGTCGTGGCATAAATTCATGTGACAAGCATTAAAATGAGACAACGAGTACAAGTTACAATATAAGAGAGCAAGCATGCATTTATATGAAACATAAGCATTTAGATTAGCACGGATCTAATGGGTAGTGCGAGGAGTGAAGCCGTATAGGGACATATCGAGCGACATAATTTATAAGGCGAGCAATGTAAACAAGTGAAGCAGTGCACTACGAAGAGTATATAATGATCTACCCGAGGCATAGCGGGGTCTATTTGTACGAAGCTAAGGTAACATGCGAGGGTCCAACTATAAGCCAAGTTTTATTTCCATGTTCTAACACAAGCAATGCAAGATAGAATTATTCCCTTAGCTAGGTGCATTGTATTCTTTATTATCATGCAAGTGATTATCGCCTAGCGATCCAGCATGTATCATCCAAGTTTTATGTGTGCAGACTAAGCAAAGACAAGTTTATCGTAGCCACCCATCTTAGCGATGATTCGCCTCTGTCGAGCGATACTTCGAGTGAGCCTTTGAAGGTCTAAGTCCGAACTCCTGAAGGGACAAGTCTGGAATACTTTGCCTTAAATGAGTCTTCTCGTTGATCAAGGCGGGTCGGGTTATTGCACTTTCGTCGCTTGAATCGGCTGTCTACTTGAACAAAATGGGTCATTACATTATACACCACTCAAAAAAAATCTCGTCCTCGAGACTTCCTGAGCGCAAACCATTCTATCGTACTATCAAATCTATCTCAAGCAATCTGTGTCGCGTGTATAGTGGGTATGTCTCATTGAATGACTCTATCATTCAATCCAAGCTCTAACTCGGTCTCTAATGCGCCTTAGCGTGGAACATATATCGCTTAACGCGGGGTACGATATGATCCATCTTGAATGACGATCTAAGGCTGAGGCAAACTTATCCAAATCATTATACTCGTCCAAGCGTATCTAGCACATTCACTTATAATAATATTCAATTTTACCACATCACTGAGTTTGGATCGTACACATATTTCAGGCGTCCCCAAAACACATGTATTTCAACAAACTTAGCGATAGCGGAGTCAGACGAGTTACTCGAGAAAGTCTTAAGGTTTCTTGTTAATGGTTCACCATGATTCCTCCAACGGGGTCAATCAAAATCCAAGTAATTTCTATTCCAAATCAAACCAAGCATTGTATTACCGTCAAGCACGATCTATCCGATCTACCGACAAGCTTCTATCCGTTCGTGTCAACACAACACATGTTTACCGTTCCAAGTCTAACTCTATGTCTTGCCACCTAAGTTTTATGGCTTGCTCAAGTAATACTCTAAAGTCGGTTACACAAGTTCTTTTACTCGACACAGGGTCGTCTGCCTAATTACTAGGTCAGCTCACAAGGTCATAGGTACAAGTTCAAGCGCATAATTTATCGTACAAATTTGCCGCACGATGCTCGCCCCAATTCCTAAGGTTAAACCATTGTTCATTTGCATGAAATATTCTACCCAAGCTCGTTTCACTCAGATTTTTAAATATCGAGCACATATCATCCTACTGACATTAACACATTCATTGCACAAGGTCCGAGTCCGTTCAGTCAAATTCATGATATATCCAAGTCGTATGACAAGCCTAGTAATTTGTATAGTCTATTTCCTCAAACATGTTTGATAGAACCCACCTATCCATTATAAGTACAGACCACCAAAACATAGTTAAATTCTAATCACCGATCTCAATTATAAACTCTAAGTCATCCAACAAGACTCATGTATACATTCACGAAACTATCAAGCGTGTCTTACTCCATGTTATAGACTAACTCATCCAGGAAATACTTTCGATTCACTAGCATTTTCAAACTCGTCTTATCATATCGAACCACAAGTTAAGACGATCCTTCAGTTGTCATGCTCCGGTCTCTAGCAAATTCGATCATCCTCACTGGACGTGAGTTACCATGCCAACGCTCCCGCTGGATAATCGTCCTAATCCGAACATGACGCATGTACGAGCATGGAGTTACGCTCGTACAAGATAAGAACGTCGAATGTTATGGTTATCATCAAAATGATCGAGATACCTTATCATTATACTTTCCTCCATCCAAGTCATATATATATCCACCAAGTTATGTTCATCCATTAACCGTTCATGCCGTAATCAAAATTCGTCTAGCAAATTTATCCAACTTCAATGTTACCATTTGATAAATCCATAGTCTACTTTTAGCACTCTTCAAGCAACTAGATTCAATACTCAAGCCAAAGTCTATCCACCTTCGATACGTTCCATTTTATCGAGTTTGTTTGCATAATCATCGAACATGTTCCCGTGAGTTCGATCATCCTGCTGGACGTAAAATTACCACGCCAGCGCTCCCGTTGGATAATCGCTCTCAGCTGGGACTGATTGTCGAGAGTTATCTTTCGAACTAGATTCAAGATTGTTCTTCCAAACTCCAGATTGAGTCCGTTATCGCTTACCTCTTTTATCGAACCATAATATTCCTTTACTTGTATCAATCCGTGCTATCTTCCAATTTTCGATACCATATCAAGTCTATTGATTCAAAACCACAATATCCATTCTCAGGCCAACTTCTATCGAGCGATATCCTACTCAAGTTTTAATCCGTTTGATTCAATTCAAAATTGCTCACACGATCCATCAAGTTTTTATCAAGTTTCCTTGACCGAGATATTGATTTCCATTACCTTGAGTCCCCAAATCAATATAAGCCTTATCACTTGTTCAAGACATTCTCAATCGTTCAAACCAACTATCGCACGAGACCTATGAATTTGCTTGAACATTTCTAAAATAATCCATACACCACTCAGGAATCAAGTCACCCAATTAAATCCTAAATCGTGTTCGTATCAATCGCTCGCATATTCACCAAGTCGTTCCTTAGAACTCCTGTGCGATACCTAAGCATCGCCTGATAAATCTTAGTCTCGTATATATTCCTGTTGATAGTCATCCAAGTAAACCATATTTGATTTGTATCTGCCGACACGGAATACCGTTTGAGCTATTTCACAAATTCCAAGCATGATCTACTATATTTGCCTTAGCGATAAACTGATAATGTTCTATCGGTTGTCAATCTAAGTCCGACTTATCCTTATCTGAACGATATCCCAATCTCGCTTGCAAACTTGCTAGCACCAAAAGGGTCTTGGCGTACGATACTCAGCATAACTTAGCCGAAAGACTGTATGCATAGCTAACCATCCAAACGATATTCTATTTCGCACATTAACCAGCTTGGTAATCATGTATAGGTATTCGGATTCGCATATAACTTGACAGTTATAGCATGAGTCTATTCCCATAAAATCTAACATATGTCAGAACAAGGGTCTTCGCATAACTATCCAGTTCAAGAAATCATATCAATCACATACAATTTTGAAATTATTTAGACTCATTGTATGGAATATTCCAATGGGTCAACAAGAGAGAGCATATGCACATAACCCACGAACGAGATTTTAAAACTGAGAGAATCGATACGAAGTCCAAAGACGTAAAGCCGATGCTCTGATACCAATTATGTCACGTTCCGATCTTCCACAGAAATCGGTCGTCCCCGCTAGGTGCGAATTACCGTGACAGCGCTCCCGCAGGACGATCGTTCCCATCTGGACGTGATGCCGCATGAGCATAAGCTATGCCCGTGCAAGACCATGATCCGAACAGCCAAAGGAATATCATAGCCACATAGTCGCACAGATAGTCCGAATGCAGTAGAATAAGAACGAACAGGCGATTGGTAACAAGTTCACAGAGTCGTCATAGCGGAAGCATTGAATAGCACAAGTATGGAAGTAAAACAAGTACTTTATTGATATTGAATAAGTGTTACAAGCGATGCAAGACCGATAT
Source organism: Iris macrosiphon (assembly GCA_036927795.1). NCBI lineage: Eukaryota > Viridiplantae > Streptophyta > Magnoliopsida > Asparagales > Iridaceae > Iris > Iris macrosiphon. The sequence continues at coordinate 127,288,852 of JAYESA010000017.1, read as the reverse complement.
TATAAGTCGCTCAAGTCCTCTCTCTCTCGAATAATAAAAGCATGCCAAGTGGCTACAATTTATGGAATGATACATATGCGATATTCTAACATTATGTCTTATATATGTGCTTTATTTTTGGATGCAACGTTCCAAGTCTTGAGAGCGAGCTCCATGCCTTAGCTTGCACGAAGGGGATTTCCGCACCGAACGAGGTTCTCCCGTACCCTGCAAGCAATCGACTGGGTTATCAATACATGAATGCACTAATGGGAAGGATTCTCACCCGCTCAATAAATCCAAATATGTTATATAGGTTTCGTGCACCATCTATTAAGTTATCTTTCTAGTCTTATCTTATGATCAGTTTCATGGCATAATGAAAAGCCTAACTTATGTGGCAGTGCGATATAAGAGTAATACGGTGAGACTTACCAACTTATCAATCGTCCTTTCCTGTCTAAGGAAAATCTAGTTAAACCAAGCACTGGTATATATAATAAAATCCAGGGGCAATTGCATAAGCAAACACAAGTGTCACGAGCGGGTTCTGACTCAGGTGCACGAGTTATACAGATACTCAGGTGTGTTACAAAAAATGTTCAGGTGTTCCAGATTTACTCGATGCGATGCAATGACTCACACACGAATTGCCGCTAAGCGAGGATGACTTATCTATATGAACATGAGGTCACTGGCACGACGCCATAGAAGATGGTATAGTCTCAGGGAGGAATTGTGTGTAAGCAGGAACGTGGGCATTGCACACATCCTGCCCGATGTAGGAGACTACAGTCAGGAGGTTCCGACCGGTCGGATCGGCCCCGGTGTCCCGGTGACCGTCCGCGGAATGAGATTCGAAAATCTTCCTTGTGCACCAAGTTGTCCGTGACCATGCGAGTCTCTATAATCTTCCAGGCGTCTTGTCAGGTACAGGTACATGAACAAGTCAGGATATATCAGGTACGAGTTCGAGTCAGGATCTTGTCAGGTATAGGTTCAAGTTCAAAGCTGGATTGTTCACAAATATATATATACTCCCCGAGCCATTTAATTCAGTACGGGACGAGTATTGATCCACGAGCTATAATTCTTTCTTTATGGACATGATGTAAATCCCCTGGTTCAGGAATTGCCTTAGCGACCTAACGATCCTGAATACTTTTAGGTTCATACTTGCACGGAATGACTATTCGATAGTCTTTCGGGGAACTTAGATGAATGCAAGACAAAATAATGTTACCGGGGTCGTGGCATAAATTCATGTGACAAGCATTGAAACGAGGCAACGAGTACAAGTTACAATATAAGCTGGCAAGCATGCATTTATATAAAAAAAGAAGCATTTATGTTAGCACGAGTCTAAGGGGTAGTGCGATAATTGAAGCCGTACATGGACATATCGAGCGACATAATTTATAAGGCGAGCAGTGTAAAAAAGTGAAGCAGTGCACTATGAAGAATATATAATGATCTACTCGAGGCATAGCGGGGTCTATTTGCACGAAGCTAAGGTAGCATGTGAATGTCCAACTATAAGCCAAGTTTTATTTCCATGTTCTAATACAAGCAATACAAGATAAAATTATTCCCTTAGCTAGGTGCGTTGTATTCTTTATTAGTATGCAAGGGGTTATCGCCTAGCGATCTAGCATGTATTATCTAAGTTTTATGTGTGCAGGCTAAGCAAAGACAAGTTCATCGTAGCCACCCACCTTAGCGATGATTCGCCTCGGTCGAGCAATACTCCGAGCGAGCCTTTGAAGGTCTAAGTCTGAACTCCTGAAGGGCCAAGTTTGGAATCCTTTGCCTCAAACGAGTCTTCTCATTGATCAAGACGGGTCAGGTTGTTGCACTTGCACAGCTTGAATCGGCTGTCCGCTTGAACATAACGTGTCGTTACAGTATCAGAGCCATGTTCTGGATTTTAGAGAGGTATCAGAAGTTGACAGTCAAATCAAGGAGTAGAGAAGGATGCGAAGCCGGTGCGCATGGTGAACCTGAACGGTACCAACTATCATTATTAGCGGAGCAAGATAAAAGATTTGTTGTTCGTCAAGAAGATGCATCTTCCAGTATTTGCATCTGAGAATCCCAATGACAAATCCGACCATGACTAAAACTTTGAGCATATACAAGTGTGTGGGTAGGACAGTTCATTGACGAGAACGTATACAACCACGTTGCTAACATTGAGCATGCAAAGACGCCGTGGAAGAAGCTAAAATCTTTGTATGCGAAGAAGACCAAAATAAACAAGTTGTTCCTGATCTGAACGATGATGGATCTACAGTACAAAGATGATGCGTCTATTATGGATCATTTGAGTGAGTTCCTGGACGTGGTTGACCAGCTATCCTCAATGGGAGTCAAGTTCGACAACAAAGTTTACGGGTTATGGTTGTTGTGTACTTTGTCAGACTCGTGGAAGATCGTACGAGTGTCTATGATCGCTTCTGCTCCAGAATGCATGGTCAGTCTAGAGTTTGCCAAGGGCAGGGTGTTAAATAAGAAGATACGGAGGAAATCTTAGGGCATGTCTTCTTTATCCCATTCAGAGGCGCTAGTTTTAGAGAGCCGTGAAGGAGCTGTCACGACCCGCACCCGGATGATCGGGTATGAATACGTGAGTATGTCCAGCCTACACCACAACATCGGCGGTAGAACGCTATATTGGTCAACAATACTATCTATCCATCTCACACAATAATATATAACATATCAATGATAATCTTAATTCCATAAGGAGGACAAGATGATAATATAAAGTCAATATCTATACTCAATCACAAGAAAATCTATGAGGATAAATGGCATAATATGATAAAATAAAGAATTCACAAGTCACAACTGTATAGTCCTCAATATCAACATCAATCTAAACAAGTCTAAGAGTAATATTAATAAATCATCAAAGTCTAATACGCTGGAAACAAATCCAGTACTATAATACCTAGTAAAGGTAACTAGGATAACTAGTGATACCGGCTAGGCCTCTCGGTAATCACTCATGTACTAAAGGGTCCAAAGTTGTAGCTACTACCTCCTGCGGTCTGTAATGAGTTGGACACAAATTCTCTCAATACTCTGAAAAATATATCCAGTCAGGATAGAGCGAGTACAATCCAATTATAGTTCTAAGTTAACTGATAATGACTATAAACAGAAATAGAAAATGTAATACAAGTTTAGAAAGCAATAAACATATATCATAATATGGTAGAAAATAGACAGATAATCTAGAACAATATGTCATAAACTGATCACAATAAAATAAAATAAAATATAGAGAAAAACTGTAACTATACTAAGTATTTTAAAATACTAGTTAGATATATGATCGACTTGGGTTAAACATTTTCTACTTAAACAGGATAAATATTGTCTACCTTAAACGTTGATTGGATAAACATTATCTACCTTAAACATTGAACATTGTCTATGATTTTGATCACATATCTAGATAGTACTTCCCCCGCTCCGACTGGTACAATGGATCCAACAATGACACGTCATAATGCAATGTACTCAAGAAATTATCTAATGTTAAACATTGACTAATAACCATATGAGAATACGAGAAACAATGTAAACATGTAATAACATCTCATGATTGAAGATCCATATGTGTACTAGTCCGTGTACCATCGTGTCAGAAATCAAGTAAAATATTTATAAATACTTATATTATAGTAATTATTAAATAATAAAAACTATCGAAGAATGTACTCGCCTGTGGTCCAGAGCAATGACTGTCAAACCATGTCTGTATCGGTGCCTCAAAGACCTAAAATAAAATATCAAGTTAAAATAGTATTTTGGAATCATAAACATGTTATACTAGCTTGAAACTAGGTCTCTAAGTCAACGCTAGGTCTAACTAAATCAAACTAAGTCAAACTAGGTCAAATTTGGTCAAACTAGGTCAACACAGTCAAATTAGGTTATTTCCTAGTTTCTAGGTTGATATCACATATTTACAAGATTTATAAAGTTATACTAGGTCTTAACAAGTCAATATTTGATTTTTTTTTTTTTTAGGTGCTAACTAGGTCAAACTAGTCAATAGTAGTTAATACTAGGCCAATACCAGGTTTATAGGCTATACTAATAAGTTCCTAGCATATATTACCCTATTATATACTTTTACCTATAATTTCTAGCAATACCTTGGCCTATAGCTATTTACCTTATCCTGTATCACGGGTTCTTAATCTGTATCACACATTTACCTAATACCTTAGTTCGTATCTCAAATACCTTAACTATTAGTCAATATCTTTGCTAAACTAGATTTCCTAGTCCATACTAGTCAATACCTTGCTAATATTCAAGTTTCTAGACTAATACCTTAGCCGTATCACCAATACCTCAACTATGGGTCAATACCTTACTAATACTAGGTTTAAAGTCATACTAGTTAGATATGATATAATAATATCATATATACTATATAGATATACTAATATATATAATAACTTAGTCTAACACTTAATACCTAGCCAATACCTTAGTATTACCTCATTACCTAGCTATTACCTTAGTATTACCTCATTACCTAGCCATTACCTTAGTATTACCTTATTACTTTAACCAATACCTTAACATATTATCCTTTATCCTATTTTCTAGACTAATATCTTAGCTAATACCATTACCTTGACTAATACCCAATATCTTAACTCATACCTTGATACCTAACCCATTACCCAAGCTAGACACTACCATTACCATGGTATCTTAATCCAATACCTAATATCATAACCTTACTTTAGTATCCTAGTATTACCTCATAATATTTCTAATTTTTTGGTATCTTGGTATTCTAAATACCTTGATACATCCTAGGATACCATACTCTTATTTATCCCACATATATCCCACTTGTTTGTACATGGTACCATGGTACCACATTAAGTATCATATGGTACCAACTGTCACTCCCCGTTCCTGATATACGTATTTGGAACATTTTCTTTTCCTGTCTATGTTATTTATTTCTTCCATGTTAATTATGTTGCATATCATGGAGACTAGACCCATTCTTTGGTTCATTAGACCCATGGTTTAATTGTTGGGTTGGTTTGGTCATGAGTTGAACCCATGGTCTAAACATATAACAAATTCCGGGTGCGGGTCGTGACACGATTTTTAAATTTTTGTTTAGTTTATTTATATATATTTTATATATAATCTATATGATATAACTTATAAGTTATATGCTAATAAATTCAAGTTAAAATTTATAGGTTTTTTGTTACTAAGATATTTTTGTATAATTGAAATTTATAAGTTATTTGTTAGAAAGTTTTTTATATAACTTTAATTATAAATTTATTTGAAATTTATAAGTTATTTGTTAGAAAGTTTTTTATATAACTTTAAGTATATAGCTTTAAGTATAAATTTATTTGAAATTTATAAGTTATGATAAGCATAATTTGAAATTTATAAGTTATATGTTAAGTATAATTTGAAATTTACAAATTTATTTGTTATAAAATTTATTTAATTTCTTTATATCAATATTTATATAACTTTAAGTATAAATTAAAATCTAAATATTTATAAGTTGAATATTTTTTTAAAATCTAAAGATATCGGAAGAAGTTGGACTCCAGTAATTGCTTAACATAACTCCTGTAATCTAAAGAAATCTGAAAGAAAATGTGCTGAGAGTGAAAAAGTTTGACTCAAGTAATTGTTTTGCTTCTAAACTTTGTAATTGCCTTGCTTGCTTTTAAATTTTGTAAGAGAAAAGAAAGTTTATAGAAGGAAAGAAATTTTGTTGTGTTTATTTTTTATTAATTATGGACTATTTATAAAAAAAAAAATTGGGTCCAAATGACTACAAATACCCTAAAAAGGTTATTATAATGGATATTTTGGTCATTTACAAAAAATAATCAAAATACCCCTAAAACGGACAAAAAAACTACCACTAAAATGGAGGTATTTCGGTAAAAATACCCCCAACGGATATATTTTCAAAAAAAATCGGCCGAACCGGACCGACCGGGCCTGAACCGGGCCGGTCCGGGCCGGTCCAACCGGGTCGACCGAATCCGAATCGGCCCGAACGATACAGAAATCGACCCAGGCCAGGCCGGACTAGCGGGTCAACTCCATCGACCCAGTCCGGACCCGTGGGGATTAGTGGGCCTGGACGGATTTAACCGGATCGAGTCCGGACCAGATTCCAGGCCACCAGTCCATTTAGACACCTTGAAAGACTCACTACTTCCCTTGTATACTTCTTCCCTCGTATAATTCTAACATGGCTAAAAGAGTAAGGAGATTACCTATATTATGATTCTGTTGCAACCACTACCTTTAGTTGTTTTGAGCGGCCAAAATCGGAAGTCGACGCACGGGTGAGTACTGCGACTAGGGTGCAGGCACTGCACATCATCCATATGTGGGATGGCCTCGGACTGCTCGGTGCTGGGTTTGCCACCGTGGCTTTGTATCATAGGCTGTAAGATGAGAGGAGTATTTGATTCTTGGAATGAATAATTTGTATCATGTTCAACCTCAACTTGGCCTTTAAATAGCCATTTACAACGCTAACTGAATACATAAAAGTAGAACCCTCTAACCATATTCTAACTAATAAATCAAAACAAATTAACCGCATAGAACAAACAAAATTTCTAAAGACTAGGGATTTGTTGAAATCCAAATAATAACCGCTTCAACCTCCTCAACAGGATTAACTCTAACAATTCACCCCCTAAGCCTGTTGCATGAGATTCACCTCTATGACGCCGAGCTTCTGTCTCATCTCAATAAACTTGACTCGCCCGAGCGCCTTGGTAAGAATGTCTACGAGCTGCTCTTCAGTGTTGATGTACTCGACCTCAATCCCTCTCTCGACACACTCCCGAATAAAATGATACCTTGTATCAATATGTTTGCTTCGGTCATGAAAGACGGGATTCTTGCTGAGGGAGATGGCAGACTTGTTGTCTACCTTGAGCATGACTATGCCGGCCTCCTTGTTCTTTATGTCACCAAGGAGTTTTGCAAGCCAAATGCCTTGGCATGCCACCGTTGTCTCGGCAATGTACTCGGCCTCGCAGGATGACAATGCCACGACCTTCTGCTTCTGAGATTGTCAGCTAATGAGGCTACGACCGAGGAAAAATAACACGCCAGTGGTGCTCTTGCGGGTGTCGATGTCACCTGCCATGTCACTGTCGCTGTAGCCGATCAGCCGTGGTTCCCCCACCTTCTTTGCATAGAGACAACCAAAGTGACGTGTGCCGGCGACGTAGCGAAGGATGCGCTTGACGACAGCAAGGTGTTCGATGGTCGGGTTCTCTATAAACCGACTCACGTAGCCCACCGCGTACGAGATGTCTGGACGCGTGTGCACCAAGTACCGGAGGCTCCCGACAATGCTCCCGTAGGATGTGGCGTCAGTCGAAGGGACTGAGCTTACCTTGCTTAGCTTGAACCTCGGTTCCATGGGGATGTGGCACGGGTTACAATCCACCATGCCACTATTCTCCAAGATTTTGAGCGCATATGCCTCCTGACTGAGGGTGATGAAGCCATTAGACTGCTGCACCTTGATGCCGAGGTAGAAAGTGAGCAATCCCAAGTCACTCATTTTGAACAAGGCCTTCATCTCCTCCTTGAACTTGGCAATATCTTGTGGGTTCGTTCCGGTGACGATGAGATCGTCTACGTACACGCCCACAAGTAGGCGAGTTGGACCTTTACCGCGTGGATACACAGCGTGCTCCTGTGCACTCTGGTGGAAACCAAGTGACAGTAGGCAACTGTCAAGCTTGGTGTTCCAAGCCCTCGGTGCTTGTCGCAGTCCGTACAGTGCCTTGTCAAGTTTCAGCACTTTGTGCTCCTGTCCTTCGATAACAAAGCCGGGAGGTTGGGCGACGTACATCTCCTCCTTGAGGTCGCCATTGAGGAACGCCGTCTTCACGTCCATGTGGTGCACCGACCACCCCTCATGCGCGGCGAATGCGATCAACAAACGGACGGACTCGAGGCGAGCAACCGGCGAGAACACTTCCTCGAAGTCCACTCCTTGCCTTTGCACATAACCTTTTGCCATGAGCCGCGCCTTGTGCTTGAGGACGGCGCCGTGCTTGTCCTTCTTGAGCTTGTAGACCCACCTCAAACTTATCGAACGGTGGCCGGGTGGAAGGTCTACCAGGTGCCATGTATGGTTCTCTTCAATGGAGCTCATCTTCTCGAGCATCACTTGGCGCCAACATCGGTGTTTCTCGGCTTCAAAGAAAGTGGCAGGTTCCTCGTCAACCATGAGGAGCAGCTCATCGACATCGAGCTCGCAGACGGTGGTCGTATCAAGCAAGCTCGCCAAGGTCCTGTACTTGCGCGGCCCGTCGTCATCGGTGTCGAGCATGGCCGAGGCGTTAGTGGGTGGCGAGACAAATTCTATTCCACGTTGTACCACCGAGTCGGAGGTTTCTGCCCCGGATGCCGGCGTCAACGGCCCTGGACTGGGTGCTACTGGTGTTGATGGATCGCCACCCCCGTGCACCGGCGTGCCTGCGTGTTCAACATGTGGTATAGTATACTCAATAGTAAATGTCTCACCTACGTTGTCTTGCACACCCCAGTCCCACTTAGCTAGCTCGTCGAAGACAACGTCGCGTGTGACGTGCACGCATTTGCCGGCGGGGTCGTATACCCAGTACGCCTTGGTGCTGGGCTCATAGCCGATGAAGTCCATGTGCTTGCTGTGATCTTCTAGCTTCTGTAAGTTCGGCTTGACCACCTTGACGTGTGCGACACAGCCGAAGGTGCGGAGGAAGTGCACGCTTGGCTTGTGTCCGTGCCATGCCTCGTACGGCGTCTTGCCGTCGACGCTCCGTGTCGGCGAGCGATTAAGGATGTAGAAAGCCGTTGTGACCGCCTCGCCCCAGAACTTCCCGGGCATATCCTTTGCCTTCAGAAGACTACGCGCCATCGCGACGACCGTCTAGTTCCGGCGCTCGACGACGCCGTTCTGCTGTGGTGAGTACGGTGCTGTGAGTTGTCGTTTAATGCCAAGGCCCGCGCAATACTCGCCAAATGCTACAGATGTGAACTCGCCCCCACGATCAGTACAGAGCGTGTGCAGTTTGCGCCTTGTCTCCACCTCGACATGGGCTTGAAAGTGTTTGATGGCTGTCGGCGCTTCATCCTTCGAACCAAGTAGCGTCAACCACATGTAGCGGCTGAAATCGTCGACGAGGAGCAACAAGTAGCGCTTACCACCATGTGTCACCGGTGTGATCGGCCCACAGATATCACCGTAAACGAGATCTAGCAGGTTGTCAGCACGGTACTTGGTCTCCTGTGAAAATGGCGTGCGGCGCTGCTTCCCGATAAGGCAACTATCACAAATTTGATTGACTTGTTCGATCTATGGTAGCCCGTGTACCATGTTGCGGCGAGCTAACTTCCTGAGTGCTTCGAAGTTGAGGTGGCCAAACCGTGCATGCCACCACCATGCATCGTCATTGAGTCGTGCTGCTAAACACACTAGTTGTACAATATCAAGAGATAGAATATACAGTCGATTTCGGGCATGTTTTACCTTGGCGAGGAGGCATTGTTGACGATCTCAAATCGAGAGCATGCTGCCTTCGATCAAGACTTGGCAGCCGTTCTCATCGAGCTGCCCAAGGCTGATGATATTGCTTCGTAGCTTCGGGATGAAGAAGACGCCAGTGAGGGCGCGGTGCTCGTCGTTCTGGCACGTAAATATCACCATGCCACGCCCTCAGATGTCGACGATGGATCCGTCCCCAAACTTGATGGAGCTCGTGACTCCAGTGTCCAACTCGGCGAAGACCTCCTTGCAGCCAGTCATGTGGTTGCTGGCACCGGTGTCGAGGTACCATGCTTCGCCGTGGTGGTCGTCCTCACGGCCTAGATGCACCTGAGCGTGCACCTCATCGAGTACGACATTGTTGGCCGTGCCCACGGTGGTCTCGGCGAGCGTGTACTCCTGCGCCATCAGCAGTGCGGGCTCATCGTCGTCGACTTGCGTCAGATTGGCGCGCTCATCACGCTTCGGCTTGCGGTAGTCCTTTACCCAGTGGCCGTAGATGCCACAATTATGGCACTTATCCTTCTTGTCGTGCGTGCCACCGGACGCGTTGCCGTTGCCGTAGTTCGTGTTGCCGCGACCACGACCTCTTAGCTTGCCGCGCCCTCGACCATAACTTTTGCCACCATTGGAGTAGGCCTCGCCTTCCTTCCTCTGCTTCGTGTGAGCGAGCCACTCCTCTTCGGAGAGGAGAAGGCGGCTACTTGTGTCGCCGTGCTGCCAAGATCGTACCGCTCCTCGACGGCTAAAAGACGACCGGTAAGCTCTTCAATTGACAGAGTCTTGAGATCCATTAAAGTCTCAATGGCGATGGCGACTTGCGTGTACTTGGATGGAACGACTCGAAGGAATTTTTTAACTACCTTCTCGTCGTCCATTTCGTCGTCGAGTAGTTGCAGGTCGTTGACGAGTCCCGTTAGCCGCATCGCGAAGTCCTCGACGGACTCGCCGTCCTTGAACTTCATTGATTCGAAGTCAGCGCGCAATTTCTGCGCCTTGGCCTCGCGCACGTGCTCGACCCCCATCCACATCATCTTTACAGCATCCCATGCTTCCTTGGCAGTGTCTTTTACTGCCAGTGTCCGCAGCATCTCTGGCGGCACGGCACGGAGTATGACGGACATGGCCATCATGTCGTCGCGGTAGTCGGCTTTTTCGGGTTCGATCGCCTCCCACAGGTCTTGCGCCTGCATGTTGACTCTCATTAAGAGAGCACAATCCTCGTAGTTGGTCCGTGTCAGCATGGGGTACTTGAAGGTGAATGACGTCTCCTTCATAGATGTCGACGTCGTGGGGCTTTGCTCGTCGTTGGTTGCCATAGCTCTGATACCAAATGTAAGATGAGAGGAGTATTTGATTCTTTGAATGAATAATTTGTATCATGTTCAACCTCAACTTGGTCTTTAAATAGCCATTTAAAACTCTAACTGAATACATAAAAGTAGCACCCTCTAACCATATTCTAACTAACAAATCAAAACAAATTAACCGCATAGAACAAACAAAATTTCTAAAGACTAGGGATTTGTTGAAATCCAAATAACAACCGCTTCAACCTCCTCAACAGGATTAACTCTAACATAGGCGAGGAGTCAGTCTGCCGAGGCGGAGCCAGTGGGTCGCAAAGCTACTGGAGATGGAGTCGCGTGCCAAGGGGGTCTCCTGCTCGACACTCGAGAGCTTGGCACCAGATGGCGAGGTCGGCGTCATGACGGGGTCGGATCGAAGCACTGGGTAGGCGAGCTATGGGGACGGCTGCGCTCGGCAAAGCCGGCGGGTCTGCGCACGGTACGGTCGTCGTATGACGGACTGGGTGACTGCACGCTGGGAACTGGCTGGCAGCACAAGTTGCAAGAGCAACGACGCAGGGAGGACTGGCACCAGTGTCGGGCACATGCGGCAGAGGAAGGTTTTGCACAGGGGTTCGATGTTCATTGCAGAGAGAGATGGGAGGGTCAGGAGTATATGGTTGCTGGCGAGGGAGGATGATGCTGAAGTTATATTTGCGTCGGGAGAAAAGATGATGATATATGGAGATGATAACATTAGGAGCGGCTTATATATATAGGATTTGGTTTGAAAGAGGCTTATGAAGAAAATAAGCTAGCTGCAGGGGCGGAGGTACATGGCCACTGCACTGGGCTGTAGCCCAGTGCAAAAAAAAAAAAAAGAGTAATTTTTTTTTTTAATGTTTTCTAGGCCTGTAGTTCAGCCCAGTCCACTGAAAAAGAAAGAAAATGAGAAAGAGCAGCCCAGTCCACTGAAAAGGAAAGAAAATGAGAAATAGCAGCAATCGGGAAAGGAAAGGAAAGGAAAGGAAAGAAAGAGCAGCAAGCCAGCAACTGCAGACATCAGTCGCCAGACTCGCCACTCGTCACTCTCTCTCGACTCTCGGCACTCGGCACAGGAAAGGAAAGGAAAGGAAAGGAAAGAAAGAGCAGCAGAGTCGCAGACAGCCCAGTCCACGACGGCCGACGGGCCGACGGGCGACGGCAACGTCCTCTCTCTCGGCACTCGGCACAGCCGCACCCGCACAGGCCGCACAGCTCGGCTCGGCTCGGCCGCTCGGCTTTGGTAAAACCCTAACCCCAAATTTTAAATTAAAATCACCATCTCCCCCTTGGTCCTTGTCCCTTGGAACTTCAAATTAAAATTTTGTAAAACCCTAACCCCAAATTTTTGGTGTTTGGTTTCATGTTTTCATCTTAATTCACTATAGGTTTTTCAGTTTTTGGAATATAATGGAAAATGAAGGAAACAAGAGAAAGAAAACCTTATTTTCATTCTTTAAACCAAGGGGTGAAACATCAGGAAGTGAGAGTCTTCTCCCGGCTTCGAATGTTAATGTTTCAACCCCAAGTGTTGATCATAGGGATGAGGTTACAGTTGATTTAAATTCTCCTTAGTAGTCTTAAGCTGATGTACAGGAATTTATTTATTTACAATGGCAATGATGATGTGCAGGCATTATGATATCTATTCTGATATCCCAATCTCTATGTAATTCATCTCCTTACAATTTTTGACACTACAATCTGGCTCCTACTGAAGTGTTTGGAGGAACTCCTGGGGGCTGGGGGACTATCTTTTGGGAGTATATGCAAGCAGGAATGGACACAGAACATAGCTTGAGGGTTATGTCCTCCTGCAACGTGAAAATTCTTGGCTTCTGGAGTTCCTCTCAACCACTTCAGTTACTTCAGTAGCCTGATGCTTTGATATGCCAAAGTCTGAGCCATACATTTTTAATTTTTTGATAAACTTTGGACTGAGAATTATGGCAATCTGGACTGAGAATTATGGCAATTTTTTGATAGAGAGGCAGTGGCAATTATCTTATCAACCTGGACTGAGAATTATGGAGATCCTTCTGACAACAAGGATTTACTTACTCAGTTTAAGGGTGCAGCACTAGCCATTGCTTCAGGTAAGAAGGCACTGTCTTTATTAAATGTCTAAGGAGCCGTTAATGTTATCTGGTTTGTCAAACATCAATATGAACAATTTATGCAACTGCAGATGAGAAAATTTTCTTGCTGGGTGCGATACAATCACTGTTTGAAGGATCTATTTATACCTTTGTGTTCTTATGGACCCCTGCTTTAAGCCCAAATGATGAGGAAATTCCCCATGGTTTTATCTTTGCAACATTTATGTTGTCTTCAATGTTGGGAAGCTCCATTGCATCTCGGCTGATGTCCCGTGCTTCACTAAAAGTTGAAAGCTATATGCAGATAGTTTTTGTAGTTTTTGTAGTTTCTGCTACCATTGAATCCTATTGGATGCAGAATTCTAACTTTAGTTCTCAGGTTGATAAAAATGGGATTCAAATATTTTCATGTAAAGGCTACTAACATAGTTCATAAAAATGGGATTCAAACATTACAACTTTCAGGTGGCTCTTGGACTGTTGTTCCTAATATCATCACTGATACTATTGTGAATTATTTCAAATCATTATTTAAGGAGAAGAGGTGGTTCAATTGACTCCAAGATTTACTTTTTCTACTAATCCAATTAATGATGTTCAAAATGACCTGTTGTGCTCTATTCCTACTTCAGAGGAGATTGAAAGAACAATAAAAAATATGGGTGCAACCAAATTACCAGGACCTGATGGCTTTCAGCATTATTTTTCCAGAAACTCTGGCATATAGTGGTATGGACCTTATCTCTACTATGTAATTTTTTTTAAATGTTCTAATATGCCTCCTTTGCTAAACCACACACACAGATTGATTCTCTTAATGTGTTAACATTTGTTTTCTTGTATTTATAGTTAATTTCAGAGATGGTGAATTCTTGATAGGACAAATTAAGGGGAATATTGCACTGTATCCACAGAAGTCATGAAAAAAACTTTCGATCAAACTGTTACGGACCTGTAAGTATTCTCATGTATTGTGGGTTTTCGAATATTTTCTCCCCTGTGCTATTATTGATTCAAGTTTCTGTTGAGTTATGTTGTTTTTCTGAATGTTGTTATATGAAGTGCATTAAGCTATTGTGCACTGGTACAAATATGCATGGGCAATATAGACACAACACTGATCCGAAACTTATTTTGGTTTTGTCCATTTTTATTTTGATGAGTTTGACAAGATGCAACACAGACAACTGTCCGTGCTTCTAAGGTGGTTAAGTTGTTGTTCTAGTTTTCTGTCCAAGGGTTTGAGATGCAAGATTCATTTAAAGCTGGCATTTGCTAGAACGCAGAGAGAGGTTTGAGATGCAAGATTTGTTAAAAGCTTCAAATGAATTTGATTTTCAATGAGTTTGATTTGATTTTCAATTTACAGTTTCCAAGGTACTTGAGTTTTGTGATGCACGACCAATTGAATTTGATTTTTAATTTACAGTTTCCAAGCTACTTGAGTTTTAAGAAGGGCGTAGTTGATTCAAATGACCTTTCTCTCAATGTTTCCGGTAAAATCCTCTAAGAAAGTCGAATAGTAAGTGAAAACATCTGCCCTGATATGTTATTTTGATCTGGAAACCTCTGATTGGCATCCCTTAAGTGTAAATCTTGTTTATGTTGTGTGTAATTTTTTTTATGTATCCTGATTACTTCTTAATCTGGCATTCAAAGCTGGCATTTGTGATGCATGACCAAGTCACATATTCAATTTACAGTTTCTAGCCAAAAATTTGAAAGAGGGTAGCATGTGCTATGTTTTATGTAATTGATACACTACGGTTCTCTAAGCAATATAGCATGTCCCATGGTTATGTAAGAAGAAGTCTTATTAATGTAGATCAAGTCAGCACCCACTGCAAGCAGGCTTAGCAACACTTCTTATGGTGCTCCACCACCAAAATATGAGGCTCCAGGATCTCCGGTTAGCTTAAATTTACTGCTGTTGTCATATAGTTTGCTCCATTCCCGTCAAATTAATAACTTCTAATTTTAAGTATCTTTAGATCAGGGAGGAACCTCCACAGGGGCGGAGGAACATTCAGACTGCAATAATAAGACTTCTAATTTTAATGTAGGGTCTTTTAATCATTATGATTTGTTAATTATAGTTGCCTAATCAAAGGCCAAATGATAGCATAGAAATATTATAGACCACTTGAAGTCGAAACAGTTTTGTAGTATCATTTGATGGTTTATTTCTTAACACAATAATTGCTAGTGAATTGCTAGTGTAGATGTTTTGCTTGAGAAAGGACAGATCAAGTAAGCGGAAATCTGGGATATATATAACAAAGCTCCGCACATCCCACATGTATGTATTTCTTTTGTAAAAAGTTCTTGTGTGTGGCAAAATAATTTATCTATGTAAAGTAGACGTCCTTTTCAGATAGCCTTTAGTGCTTTTAATTTCCTCATTTTTCAGGTAGTTGTGGTTTGTTCTTTTGTCTGCTACGACTGGAAACATTGTTTGATTTATCTATTATTTAATCCAGATGGAATGAGTTGACTGCAAGACCGGCTGTTTGTGAGCATGCTAAAACGTATCTACGTGAACTGCCAAAGGTACTAAATATTTCTCAATTCTCAGTTTTTATGGTTATTGGCGAATATTTATTCACCTCTAATATAATCCGTATGTAGGTACCACATTAGTATTTAGGCAATCTTTGAATTAGAAGAATCATTCTGCAATTGAACCTAAATTATAAGAAAGTCTTTAGTACCTTATGTTTTGCAGTTACAATTTTAGCATCATTCTGTATGTAGTAAAAACATAAAAGAGAATCAAGTTTGTCGAATTTACGAAGGAAACTTTGTCGAATCATCGAATTTACGAAGGAAACTCTGCCAATTTTTTGGCATAAATTTTTAGAATCTTGTAGTAACTATTAGCTAGCCCACCCTATTCCAAAATCCTGGCTCCGCCCCTGGCTAGCTGTATATTCTTATATACTAGGTTGACGTGGGAAGCCCCCCCTTCTCTCTCTCTCTCTCTCTCTCTCTCTCTCTCTCTCTCTCTTTCTCTTTGATATAGGTTTGGATAGAGATGAGTTTGGGTTGCTTTAAGTTTTCAAATTGATGTGTGATATATTTTTTTTTCTTTATCTTTATCTTGCACCCATTTTCTGTGTATATATAATAAGGGAGGAGGGGGTCGGTAGAAGTAGGTTTAAAATTTTAGCCCTAGGATCATGAGGAGATGATGCTAAGTTTAATTTTACGTTTATCACTAATTTAAATATTGTTTTGTTAAAAATTTGATATTATCATTTGATAATTGTACTTTTATTTATAAAAGTATATTTAATTTTCTTTATATATTTATGACTTATTCAAGATATTTAAATTCATATTAATATCTATCTATTTCTATTATATTTATAAAGATTTTGATTGTACCCTCTTAGATGTATATGATTTTCTGCCCCTGTCTAATTATTTTTATTCTTATTATTATTACTATGGTTAGAAAATTTTAAAAATTTCAGGACGGGGGTTTACAAGTGTTGTTGCCAAAGGGCAATAAGGTTTTAAAAAATCGATGGGTATTCAGAGTGAAGCAGATAGATGATGCTACTCGTCCTCGATACAAGACGAGGCTGGTAAGTTAAAGGCTACGGTCAGTGGAATGGCGTTGATTACGATGAGATCTTTTCGCCAGTCGTCTATTCGGGTGGTGCTATTATTGGCAACCAGTTTCGACTTGGCAGTCAGGCAGATTGACGTGAAGACGACATTCCTCCACGGTGATCTTGAGGAGGAGTTGTACATGGAGCAGCCAGAGGAATTCTGTGAGAAGGGCAAGCCACACTTGGTATGTCGGTTGAAGAAGAGCTTGTATGGTCTGAAGCAAGCTCCGAGGCAGTGGTACAAGAAGTTCAAGTCGTTTATGGGGGAGCATGGTTATGCACGGATGACGTCGGACCACTGTGTATTTGTGAGGTACTTTGCCGAGGATAATTTTATCATTTTATTGCTCTATGTTGATGATATGCTACTAGTGGGTCAAAATGCCACTAGGATAGCAGAATTGAAGCGCCAACTGGACACGACCTTCTCTATGAAGGATTTGGGCGCAATAAAGACTATTCTTAGGATGCAGATCAGTCGAGAGAGAGAGAGAGAGTCCAAGCTGCTACACTTGTCCCCAAAAAAGTACATTTACCGAGTACTTCAGCGTTTTGGGATTGACGGGTCGAAGAAAGTGAGTAACCCCCTTGCGGCTCACTTTAAGTTCACTGAGGAGCAGTGTCCATCCACCGAGGACGAGAAGGAAGATATGGTGCGGGTTCTATATGCCTCAGTTGTGGGAAGTCGCATGTATGTTATGGTGTGTATGAGGCCAAACATCGCTCACGCAGTTGGCACAGTTAGCAGGTATCTTTCCAATTCTGGAGGGATACATTGGAATGCAAACAAGTGGATTCTACGGTACCTTCAAGGCACTGCCAATTGGAATTTTTTTTTATGGTGACGAGCCGAAGCTAGTTGGGTATACCGACGCTAATATGGTTGGAGATGTAAACACGAGGCGATCGACTTTGGGCTATATGATGATGTTTGCTGGTGGAGCGGTATCATGGCAGTCACGATTGCAGAAGTGTGTTGCCTTGTTGACGACAGAGGCAGAGTACATTGCGACGACAGAGGCTTGCAAGGAGTTATTGTGGATGAAGAAGTTGTTGCAGGAAGTGGGGCTAAAGCAAGAGCAGTACACTTTGTTTTGCGATAGCCAAAGTGCAATTCACCTTGTGAAGAACCAGACATTTCATAGCCGGTCCAAACACATTGATACCCGATATCATTAGATACGGGATGTGTTTGAAAAGAAGCAAGCGGCGCTTGAGAAGATTCATACAGATGACAATGGAGCAGACATGTTCACTAAGGTTCTACTAAGAAAAAAATTTGAGTACTGCAGACGGATCGTCGGGATGACGACCCCCTCCGCATAGTTGTGAAGGGGGAGATTTGTTGGAGTGGGTGAGATTCCCAACCTATGTGGAGAAAACCTTAGAATGCGACGAGCGTCATCCGTGTGTCGAAAAAGCTCGAAAAGTCCATCGAGCGCTGTGTATTGGAACATTTATGGAAAGCAAATATTATATTAGATTTTCATCTTTGAATTTAATTATATATTTATGATTGGATCTTTCATATATTAACTTTTTATATAATTGGATTTTCAATTTATGGCAGGCCAATTTATTATTTGATTTTCATTAAATATACGATTGAAAGTAATTGGATTTCTATAAATATTTTGGGTTTCCATATATAGATTTACAATACATGAAAATATTAATTCATGCAAGGGTTTATAAAAAGGTTCATGCAATATACAACGAGAAGAGAGGAAGAGGAAAAAATTGTGGCAATAGTGCTTTGCAATATTGGAGAGGAGAAAGAAGGATTTGAGGTTGTTTCGAATAAGGGGATCAGTTTCGGGTATTTCTTGTCGTCTTTCTTTTTTGTGGTTGTAATCTATTTTATGTTCCAAAGAGTTGTGTAACCCGTGTTGGATCGGTGAGTAGCTTGTAGAGGGTATAATCTCTTTATTCCATTAGTGAAGGTTCTTCAGAGTTGGACTCCGATCGTCCAGTTATTTTTTTTCGCAAGAATTTTCCACGTAAAAATATGTTTGTCTGTGATTTGTGTTTGACATTTTTTAGGTTTGTGTGCTTTTGCTCGGTTCTCTCTGGTTTGGGGGGAACAGTTTTCGCGTTTCGTTTCCAACAATTCAACGATCGATTTTTTGGAAAATATGCTAAAATATACTTAAGAACGGAGATCTCTCTCTCTCTCTCTCTCTCATATATATATATATATATATATATATATATATATATATATATATATATATAGGTAAACATGATATGAGCCATAGTGCTCATATTCCTACATGAGCCATGCACATATGGACCAATAGGAATATAGTGTATTATATATATATATATATATATATATATATATATATATATATATATATATATATATATATATATATATATATATATATACTATTTGATGTGATTGTGCAAACCAATTAGACATGTTTACTCTTTAGGCTCTGTTTGGCAAGAAGGATAAAAAAATGGAAGAAAAAAGAGAGTAGAGATATATTTTTCATCCATACAGAAAGAAAACATAATTTTCTTTCTTTGTGTTTGGTCGGAGGGATAAAAAATGGAAGGGATGTACTTTCATTTGTTTTAATATGGTAGAAAAAATGGAAGAAAGTAAAATAAAATATGTAAGCTTTATCAATTATATCCTCGGCTAAAAATACTTATTTACCATTTAATTTTATTGAATACCTTTTAAATAATATAATATCTATATAATATAATTGTAAATTAGGATAAGCCTTCACTTCTCTCTTTTTTTGGGAGGGACTGAATTTCGGGTTGTTGGAGAAAAGTAAATTCTCCACATTTACTTCCCTCAACTTTTTTTTTCTTATACCAAACAAAAGAAATGATAATTTCCTTCCATTTTTCTTTTTTTTCTTTTTTTCTCTTTTACCAAGCGGATCCTTAGGGATACATTTGTTATCTTTTGTAACCAATTAGCCATCTTTGCATATAAGCTAGCAACCACACTCGTTGTATGGTTGCTTACTCTTCTCAATAACGTAGACTTTTCTCACTTCTCCCGAAGAACATCATATATATATATATATATATATAATAAACAGGATATGAGCCACAAGCTTATATTACTACATGAGCTATGCACATGTGGACCAATATGACCAATGTGTGCACTAGTACACTTTATTTCTATTGGTCCACATGTGCATTGACTCATATAGGAATATGAGTTTATGGCTCGTATACTGTTTATATATACACACACAGTGTAATGTGTATATGTAACAAGGTTGCATTTGGGCTTGAAATAAGTGACTTGGCCCATGATAGACCTCAGTTTATTTCATCACCAACAACACATCCTATTCGGCTTTCGGGCTTGGCCCATAAGTAAAATTCGGCCCATACGGAGTAAGCCAGGGAGTTTGAAGAGATGAGCCTCTGGCACTACTGGCAAGTCGTTGGTTCGATAACGAGAAGATAATGAAAACAAAATACTCTGGTGCAAAATAGAACAACAAAATGTTCATTATGTCACCAAAATAGTCACACCATGGACACCGGAATCCGGATATCCATCTTGATCAAAGCTCACTATATGATGTTCAAGGCGTTGAGTGCCCGATGTTGACCGAACCGGAACTGGGCCGGGCCAGTTCGGCTAGGAAGTCCGGTAACAGCCCGGTCGGACCGGGCCGGGCTTAGAGATTAGAATCCAAACCAGCTGGACCTGTAATTCGGGAAAAAATATGGGTCAGGCTTAATCGAGTTGGGTCCCGACTGGGCCCGGCTTGTCCCCTTTTTTTATATTAAAATTGTATACCTAATATATATACTAGTAACATACACATGCATTACACCTATGTAAAAAAATATTTAAAATTAAATTTATTATAATATTGTTATTTCTAGAAATTGAATTCAGACAACCAAAGTAAATACCCCTCACCTTAACAACTTAAGTTAGAGTTATTTATTTATAAATAAATCATATTAGATAGTTAAATAATTAGTTAATTTTTTAAAAATAATTAAGAGTATTTACAAAGTGTTTATTTTAAGCCATTTTATATTAGTATAGATAGAGATATATCATAGATATGCAATTTATAACATAAGTATAGGTAAAGTTTGATGTTGTGGTTAGAATCTTGTGTTAACATAGGGGATGTCTTGGATTGTCCGAAGATTCTCCGCGATTCCACAACTCATGTCCTGGCTTTGATACGAGACTTATGAGACGGTTTTCTCGGATCCAAAATTTTAGAGGACGCCAAATTTTAATACTATTTAGTGTAAGTAAATTCAATTCGAAACAAAAACCCAACAGACTTTAATCATTTTAGTCCATGTAACTTTTTTTTATGCTCTTTGTAATTTTATTTCTTGAATTTTGTATTGATAATACTATTGAATTATCGTCGATGGAAAAAAAAAAAATTAAACATTAAACATTGAGGACATAACTTTTAGAGTTTGTTTTAGGTCTCAAAATCTAAAGTCCGTTACTGCCATAGCTTGCCCCCCGATGCTTGAAAGTACTGGAGATCCACCTGTCAAGAAATATGATCCATATCAAGGCATGAAAATAAGTGTGCGTCGCTAGCTTAGAGCATCTCCAACCATATTGTGAGTTTGAAAAAAAATGGTTGTCACATAGGAATCACAACTTCTTACTTGAAAATTTCGTCTCCAATACAAATGTGAAATAAATTATGAAGTTGAGATGACAATGACATATCAGAAACAATGTGAAGTTGGTTGTCTAGACCTAGACAATGGATTTCATAATGCACATCATCAATTATGAATAAAATTATTTATAAAAAAAATTGAAGAAGTAAAAAGTTGTCTAGGAAGTTAAAAAAAAATAATTTTTATTGTCTTCTCAATACTTTTGTATTGGAGAACACTTAATATAATTTTGTCACATAAAAAAAATATCGTTTTGTGACTCATGTCACATAGAAATCATACAACAAAACAAGATGATACGATTGAAGATGCTCTTAGCCATCAAAATGAGTGCACAATCTCAAGTGGTTGGTGGGGAGAAAAAGAGGAGAGATCAATTGTCTTTACGAAATTACAAAGTTATAGCATTGCATTCATGTCCGGACCGGTGGATTTAGTTGTCGACAAAGGGAGATCTTCTTAGAAGATCTTCTATTCATGTGAGGGGGGCAACTGCACGCTTGCTCTGTCTCTGCCTGCATGCACAGTGCAACTCACCACTGCTCGATGGAGACTACTCTTTCGATTGAACCGAAAAATATATATATATTTATATATATGCTACAACTAAAACCAAATGCTTACAATCCATATACAACCGTCACGTGGTGTCCATGTAGCAGTCACGTGACGGTCATTCATTGGAGGAGGAGGAGGAAGGGATGAAACCCGGTAGCTGTTCGGATGGCCGCCACATGGCAGAAATATCACGTGACAGCCGTTAATTAGAAGAGAGGTAGGACCGGATGTGGCCCACATAGTAGAGTGGGGTAGAGAGGGTTGTAAACATTTGGTAGTAAACTTGGGATTTTCCAAAAAAAAAAAAACACAACACAACCTGTATAAACAAAAAAAATTCTACAGAAAAATATATTTTATCAAAATTAGCGGAAAAGAACAAAGTTTATAAAAATTTGAAACAAAGAACAAAAATCTATAAAAAAAAATACGTAAAGAGCGAGAACGCATGTGTTAAGTGCATTCTCAATAAAAATTTAATTTTTAACTGTAGCCGCACACAATAAATGCGTTTTCATGT
Organism: Iris macrosiphon; assembly: GCA_036927795.1. Classification (NCBI taxonomy): domain Eukaryota; kingdom Viridiplantae; phylum Streptophyta; class Magnoliopsida; order Asparagales; family Iridaceae; genus Iris; species Iris macrosiphon. Next base: position 127,266,503 of record JAYESA010000017.1, on the reverse strand, counting down.
TTTTTATTTTTTTTTACAAAAGAAAAAAAATATAGTTAAAAAATAAAAAAAAAAAGTAAATCTGAAAACACACCTAATACGTGCAGTTTCAAATATATTTTAGTCTTTTACAAAAGAAAAACTCTAGAAAAAATAAAAATAAAAAGTAAATCTGAAAACACACCTAATCACGTGATGTCCATGTGGCAGCCACATAACGGCCACCTATTAGAGGAGGAGGAAGGGGTAGAACCCGGTAGCTGTTCGGATGATCGTCACCTGACAGAAATGTCACGTGACAGTCGTTAATTGGAAGAGAGGTGAGATCGAATGTGGTCCACATAGTAGGAAGAGGGAGAGAGGGTTGTAAAAAGGTTGTAAACATTTGATAGTAAAATTAGCATTTTCCAAAAAAAAAAAAACACACAACACTACCTGTATAAACAGAATTTTTTCTACAGAAAAATATATTTTATCTAAATTGGCGGAAGAGAACAAAGTTTATAAAAATTTGAAATAGATAACAAAAACGCATGTACTAAGTACGTTATCTATAAATAAAATACGTAAAGAACGAGAACGCATGTGTTAAGTGCGTTCTCAATAAAAGATTAATTTTTAACTGTAGCCGACCTACTAAATGTGTTTTCATGTTTTATACATATTTTTTTACAAAAGGAAAAATACAGTTAAAAATAAAATAAAATAATAAATCTGAAAACACATCTAATACGTGCAATTTTAAATATATTTTAACTTTTTTTTTTTAAACTCTAAAAAAGACAGAGGTAAAAATGCATCTAATACATGCGATTTCAATATATATATATATATATATATATATATATATATATATATATATATATATATATATATCCGCACGTACTAGGGAACCGCACGTACTGGGGAAAAACGCTTTTTTTTTTTTTTTTGCATTATAGTCCCTTATAATTCATTATTTACAACTTCAGTCAAAGTAGAAAATAAAATTATTTTATTTATCATAATTTTTTTTATAAACTTCAACGAAATCAAAATAAATAAATAAAAGTTATTTTTTCGATTTTTAAATTTTTTAAGACAAATTTTTTTTTAAATAATTGTTATTTTTTTCACTAAATATATTTTGTTATTTTTTTGGCCCAAAAAATAAGAGAAACCACATGTTATTTTTAAATCTTTAGTACTGTGACAATTTTAGATAGTTCTACCATTATACTAGAATGTCAAAAATTTGACAGTCTTGTAAAAAAAGTTTAACAGTCCTTCCAATAGGTAGCACTGTCAATTTTTTTGACAAACCGTCTAATATGTTGTCATATCATTCATAAATCCTTGATCCAGTTAGGACTATAGAAATTTTTTATAGTCTTGCATGTTGTCAGGACTGTAGACATGTTTTATAGTCCAATATGTTAATTGTCATGACTGGAAAAAAAAAAAATTACAGTCTCGATCCCCAGTCGCAACTGTCGACGAAAATCCGAAGTTCGAAATCCAAAAATGAATTCGAAACTTCATTGGAAGAGGTGGAGAAGCTTTGGGTACAATATAAAGGATGATTGCTACTTGGAATTGGAGGAGGTGGAGAAGAAAGAAATTTAGGATTTTGAAGTGAAGGAAGGAGGAAAATTTTTTTGAAGAGAGAGAGTAAAAGTTAATATGTTTGAGTTTTGTGGAGATTGGAGGTGGGTAGTCCATAGTAAGTAATGTACTGTCTTGAATAAAAATTTCACAAAATTGGACTATCTCCTGTACTCGTCTAGTCCCGAATTAGTTTTATAGTGTTCCGATAAATACTCGAAAGTCGGAGTGACATGAAGTAAGAATTGTCTTTTCAAACAAATTCAAACCCCCACACACACACCACGAAAATCTAAACAAAATATGCAAGTTACCAAACTACTGCACTAACCAAGAAACCTCAGGAACTAATGAATGAATCTCTATAAAGAACTAGACTAGAGGAACTAAGGATATCTCTATTCCTGAGCTAATAAGGGTGATGGAACATAATCCAATGATAAGAGTGGAACGATAGAGATGATATGTTAAGAACCAATTTAAAATACAATTTTATAATCATGTACGTCTATCCAAAATTATGTTACTCAGAATCCTCGCCACACTAGTAAGCATAACTGCGATAAATGATAGAGTCCATAACTAAGGTATGCACCTCTATAATCATGTTATATAGAATCCTCGTTGTGTCGACTAGTATAGCTGCGAGAAACTCTAAATTTTATAACTAAGATATGTACATCCAAAATCAGGTCTCTACATTTCTGCCACGCCAGCTAATATGGCTGCGATAAACTCTAGTCTCCATAACCAAGACAGACGATTTCCTTTCTCTGTTCTTATCCAAATACGTTATCAGAATGTTCCTCGATATAATCCATAAAATTCATCTTGATGCAAAAATCAAAGTCAATACGAACATCAAGAACCAAATTCAACAACGAACAAGTGGAAACATATCTCAAAATAGAGTTTGTAGTAAGATTCTCAAGGGTCATTCCAGGAATCTCTCAAGGAATCCTAATTTGTGAATGAGTATACTCTCATCCTAATATCTTATATCCTATATCCTATCACAGGCTCGCAATAGCACGACTAAGTTGTCGCACTACCACGACATTGCTCTAATGGCGAAGTCTGGCCCACATAGGTCATCATAAAAATGTGTCACGATCCGTCCCCGAATAATCGAACATGGGTCGTGGGTACACTCGTGATTGTCCAAGTTTATCAATTTCGAAATAAATCTTATCAAGGTCGCTAATTTTTCGTACACTCGTGATTGTCCAACTTTTCAAACACTACAATAGTTTCGAAGGGAAGTTGATACTTCTTTGAACTTTATGATCACCCAAACAGTAATCATGATCTTATAAAGTTGTTTCGGCCACATTGACTTTTTTCTGTCTTTTTCGACGGATTAGGCACCAAGTGTTTTGAAAAAAAAAAAAATTGAATCGTGCACATCTTCACAGAAATCTTCCATCGTAACTAACAGGCCACGACTCCACGGACACAACCACCTTGACTTCAACCCTCCATTCCTTTCACATTCTTATTCCATGTCACAGTTATTTATCAACTGAATATATATATATATATATATATATATATATATATATATATATTCACTATTTATTATCAAAAGAAGTAATACTGATAACTCCGAAACACCCACACCCAACTAGAAACGTTATATCTCCACTTGTTAACCATTAACCATTGGAGCTTATATATTTGTAAGTGGTGTCCAAAACTTCACTATAATTTTTTTACAGCACTTACATAACTAAATAATAACCATCCGTAATTGTCTCGGTCTTATAAAATAATTATTTTAAGAACCTAAAATGAAATATGAGTGCACTTTATGTTTTGCTAATTAAAATTATTGTATGATCTTATTTTGAGTTCTTATTTGAGTTTCTGAACTTATCCTTAATTGCCTAAGACAACTATGACTTGCCAAAGCTAGATCCTTGTTGATGCATATGGGGTTTGGAATTTCTAAGCTGATTAAGTTCCGCTCCTTTACATACAATTTTGGACTTTGGATCCAAGCAAAGAATATATATATATATATATATATATATATATATATATATATATATATATATATATATGACCACAAATCGAATTCAATTGGTTCTTGTGGTCAGTAAAAAAAGATATAACCTTTCTAGAGTTAGGTGGATGATCTCGGAATCAAATTGCGGAGGAGACGTGAAACAATGAGCCCAAATAACATGCAATACAGCGTACAAAAAAATCACATACGTATCGTCGGATATGTCAAAAAAAAAAAATTTACCACGAAATAGATAAATATTGTCGAAATCCTTCACTTACAAGAAAGGAACCACTTTGAATTTATGAGAGAGAGACTGTCAGTCATCCATGAAAGACTTGTTGTTCTGATTCAAAAGTAGAAACATATGAACACATTCAAATTTGTCCAAAAAGAAGTTCCCAATATGTATGTGAACACTGAGTATGAATTCAAACATCTTAAGAGGATAACAAATTGAAAGAGCACAAAGTGAGAAAGAAAAGCCAAAGTGCAAAAGAAAAAGCTTAGGAATGCTCAACCTCACAATATAAAGTTAAAATTTGGTTATTCGAAACCTATCTTTTCATATGAGGATTTATATAGGATTCGTGTTGAACATAAACATTTTTAGGTTCGAATTTGTGTATTTGGCCTAATTCGATTTATATAGTTGCAGAATCGTCAAGGATGGAAATCCTCGTCGAAATGCTGAAAATAATTATCTCGCAGAAGTCACTCTCGTATAAAAGCTTATATTTACAAAAATTATAATATTTGTTCATCCTCCACTAATAATTTAGTCGTGACTTAAGTTTTAAATATTTTAGGAAAATCAGAAACTCACATATTCAAACATTCTCACAAAAATGAACTATAGGAAGAGGCACAAGTAGTGAAAAGTGAAGATTGAAATTTTAAAGGAATGGTTATGGATACAGTAGTTTAAGAATGGATTGGATTGGATTGGATTTGATTTGATTATATTTCGACTTTCTATTTGATGTGAAAATAAACTTTATAATGAACCCCCTTAGAGCATCATTAGTTGGACTCATCCCACATTCTAGATTCAAAATATAGGAGTTTATTTTATAGAATAATAAGTCTTATATCTAGTTCCACTTTATAGACTCTCAATTTTTAGATTCAAAATTGTTAGAACTCATTTTGTGGAATAGTAAGTCCAAATTTGGATTCCAACTTTCTAAATTCTAGATTTTATTTTATTTTCACATCATTTTTTGACCACACAATCTTTGAAACCGGAATTCACTTTATCATTTCCTACTATTTTTATACAAACATAACTCATTCTGCATTTACCTCCTCCTCCTCCTCCTTCTCCTTCTCCTTCTCCTTCTTCTTCTTCTTCCTTCTTCTTCTTCTTTTTTTTTATTTTTTTTATTCCAAATTACACTGAAGAATTTGAACTACTAATGATGCTCTTTCTATAGTGAGGTACAATCCAACCAAATGTGATGTACAATCTAACATAATAAACTAGGTAATGTTGTCGTACAACTTAAACAACTATGATAAATGATCATATTCTCTTTCTACTGTCAAAAATGAAAAACTATATTACTTTTATACTATCATTGATTACAAACCAAACAAAAGAAGTAAAAATAATTATATTTTTCAAATCACTTCAACAATCATCCAAACATCAAATTTTTAGATTTTCTACTTTTAACCTGCACTTATTCAAAATTTCCAAATAAAAGAAATAAAAAAAAAAATTACACGTACGCATGATGTGCGTATACAATATATACGCAAAATGTCGATCTTAAATTTTTTTTACTTCGATGCACTTCGTTAAACCAAACTAGTCCCTAATGAGACTTGGATTTGGGATTGTTGAAGTTCAGAAAGGGAAAGCAAAAATAATTTTTTACAACCACCTCCCCCAACCATTATTAAAAAAATGTTCTAAACCGTGGACCCAAATAACATATAACGCGTACAAAGTTTCGTGTGTATCGTATGATATCGCAAAAAAAAAAAATTTAAAGCAAGCCTGATGGGCCCACCGGTGTCGCAATGAACCGGCGGTGGTGTCGGCTCCGTAACGGAAACCGGACAGCCTGTTATTCCGGATCCATCGCTGGTTACCCGCGAAAACCTAATTTTAAAAAAAAATGGCTCGGTTTCCAATAAAAAAAAAAAATCGGTTCTTATTTCGGCGGTAGTGCCGTTAATTGCGGTTAATTCTCCCGCCAAACAATTCGGTTCTTATTTCGGCGGTAATGCCGTTAATTGTGGTTAAATCTCCCGCCAAAAATTCTTCTTTCTTTTTTTCCGACTCCAAATAGTCAAAAAAGAAACGGTTAGAGAATAGGCCCTTTTTTTTCCCTCTAAATAACACTTACTGCCACGCATTCTCATGATCTCAATAGTTCTGTCGGTGGGTGTTTTCCTACTTATGGAGATTTATCATTGCTAATTGATAGCTGCAAAAATATTAAATACCAAGGAATATGGGCAGAGTGTCGGCATTCCAATCCATCCTCGTGCATATTTTTTTTATTATTTTCATACATTTACTTATTTTTATGTAAGTAAAATTATTAATAAGGAGCTTTAATTAAGTTGCACTACAGTTGGAGACAAAATTGGTATGATTTATACAATTTTTGTACGAGAAAAAGACAATACATGAACATGAGAGAAAAGATAATAGATCAGACAATATATCTCTGATCTTCTCTTCTTGGATCGGGAACGATTATATTTATTTTTTTGGGCGCAATGGGACAATCATAAGTTATCACGGTGCTCGATGGTAGGTCTCGAGATACTTGATGTTAGATCCGTATATGTTGTATATCTTGCTACTTCCATCTCCACAAATATCAGTATCGTCGTAAAATTTTGTCATATTTTTAGAAGTCTTTATGATGACTGAACTACTAAATTAGAGACCTCCGTCAAGCATTCCACTTCCACTCCGTGCTTATTAAATACCAAAAAATGTGGAAAGTATCGGCATTCCAATACCACTTCGTTTATTTATTTTTATTATTTTCTAACATCTACTTATTTTTATGTAAGTAAAATTATTAATTATGAGCTTTAATTGGTTGTGCTGCAATTGGAGACAAAATTGATATAATTTATACGATTTCTATATGAGAAAAAGACAATACATGGACATAAGCGAAAAGTTAATAGATCAGACAATATATCTCTTATCTTCTTTATGTCTTCGATCTTGATGTGAATCGAGAACGATTATTTAATTTATTGGACATACTGAGACAACCAAAAGTTATCATGGTTCTTGATGTTAGATCTATATATGTTGGATATTTTGTTTCTTCCACCCCCACAATCGTCAATAACATCGTTAAATTTTGTCACATTTTTAGAAGTCTTTATGATGGCTAAGCTCACAAATAAAAGCCCTCCGTCGAGCATTCCAATTCCATTCTATGCATATTAAATATGGAACGTGGAGAGTGTCGGCATTCCAATCTCCCTCCGTGCATTTATTTTTATATATTATTTTCAAATATTTGCTTATTTTGATGTAAGTAAAATTATTAGTTAGGAGCTTTAATTAGTTGCGCTACAGTTGGAGACAAAGTTGATATGATTTATGCAATTTCTATATGAGAAAAAGATTATACATAGGAATAAGAGAGAAGATAATAGATCAGACAACCACAAATTATCAAGGTATTGGATGTTAGGTCTTGAGGTGCTTGTTGTTAGGTCTATATATGTTGGATATTTTGCTTCTTCTAGCTCCGCAACTGTCACGTCGTCGTAAAAATTTGTCATATTTTTAGAATTTTTTTATAATATTGACGAAGCTACTTCATCAGAGACATCCGTCATGGCTAATTTGTAGGACATCACCAGAAGCATAATTTTTTATTTCACGATTACATGAATCACTAAGAGGTGAATTTTTCAAACTCCAGAAGAATAAAGAGAAACAAATTTAGATTTTATATTATCTTTTTGTTATTTTAGATATAAATTATTATTATTTGTTTTAAAAGTTATAATTTTAAATTATCTTAGGGTTAAACTTTTGAAAGTTACTCTTTTGATATTCCCTTTGTACTATTGTAAATATATTATTTGCGAACACTTTTTCTGTCACACAAATTCCTTCTCAAATAATGCTGCTACGTTGTCCACGAATTTGGCCCATCCGTCACGTGCCATCGTTTCATTGACAGGTCAATCGGTGACAGATTCAAACAAAATAGGAGAGACCAATAAAATTTGACAACCTGACGGACGGACTAAATCCGCAGACCTATATATATATATATATATATATATATATATATATATATATATATATATATATATATATATATATATATACTCAAAACGTAGGATGGTGGTGTGTGCACACACATATAATCAAATAATGAAACAAATTGGTGACAATGCTACAATGATGAGAAATAATTTTGCTGTTTGCTACTTAACTGAATGCCAAACTTCCAGCCCTACCTTCATTTCATTATTTATTCTTTTTTTTCTTCCAAAAATCAGTATTGCAGTACTGTTGCATACACATGCCTTTGATTGTCGCCATTGATGGATGATCTCCATTGTCTCTAAAATATTTGGACAAAAGAAGGACAAGATGGAGTGCTACTGCCACCGTGATTATACGTTTTCTCAATAATTGTTTTATGTAGATTTTTCTTGTGTACTTCTTGTTATTATAGTAATTAAAACTAATGTCAAACCTTGCTGGTATATTTCTTCAATAATGCTAAGCTTACTACCAAATGCTTACAACCTTTTTACAATTCTCTTACCCAGCTATATGGGCCACAGTCGGTTCCACCTCTTCCTCCAATAAACTACTGTCACGTGATATTTCTTTGGTGGAGAAAAAAAACAAGTGAAGATCGAAAATAGAATATTTATGTTCCAGAAGTTACCACGTGTACTTACATGGCATCTCCGACCCTACTGGCTACTGTTTTGTAATGAAGTGTGATTACTACGTGGCATGAGACACAAGATAATATTTTTTCTAGACGACAAAACTATTTTCGCAAAAGATAATAAAGTAAAAAAAGAAAGTATAATCTATTTTTTTTCACCTATTAAAGCTAGAATGTATGTTCATTATTCCACTCAAGTGCTGCTACGTGTAATTTTATGCAACCTAAAACCACTTTGAAAGTGGTTTTGTGAATACCCAAAGTGGTTTTGATCTCTATTTTGACACGTGGCAACACTTGAATAAAAATACAAACATACATCCTAGTTTTTGTGAGTGAACAATAATGAACTATAAAAATATATTCTCCAATGCAAAAGTATTGAGGTCCTTACTTTTTTTTCAACTTTCAAGATAATTTTTTACTTTCTTAATTTTTTTAAAAATATTTTTATTCATAATTGATGACATATAAATGAAGATATTGTCAAAGGCATGTCTTTTATAAATTTTTCCATATAAACTTCACAATTTATTTCATAATTTCATTGGAAAATTATTTGAAATAAAAATTTATCATTCTTATACGACAATAACTTTTTTTTCTCCAAAATCACAATAGGGTTGGAGATGCTCTTAGTTATACTATTATAAATTTTCTGTCACCAAAATTGACCATTTCATGGACATATTAGTATGCTAATTAGATTAATTGATTTGAAATTTATTTAACAGTGAGAAGAGGTACAACTTTTTATGACTAGACGGATCATCTCGGAATCAAATCACGAAGAGGTATAGGATAGTTGACTCAAATAGCATACAACAAAGTACGTACAAAATTTTGTACATATCGTCGAACATCTAAAAATATAAAAAATTAGAATTTCAAAATTATGATTCTCAATACAATGATTTGGACCGTACTAGGGTTATTCCAATTGACCATTTCATGATTTGGACCGGTTCGTGTAAAATTCCGATTGAACATTTCATTGGACATATAAGTATATATAAATTAGATTGATTTGATTTGGAATGGCAAATTCAGGATTCTCAACACAATGATTTATACCGACTGAATCCTGTGATTCCAATTTACACCAATCAAACTGTTCAATGAATCCGACTGCAAAATCCAAACAGTACAGTCAAAGGCATCCATGTTGTTTCCATCTCGTTAACAACATCCACAATCGATGGGATTTTAAGTACTATATTTTAATTTTAGTCAAACTTTATAGTACTTAAAAATTATAATAAATATTTAAGTATATTTAAAAATTATTAGAAAATTACGAGACATTTCAGATTTGGAACGTCTTCTAGTTCTTCTATACTAATTGTTGGACCAACAAAAAGTAACCAAATTTTTTTTTTATTTTTTTTATCAAATATGGAAAAAAAATAATGAAAAAGATAATGGAAAGAAAAAAAAGAGATTAATTATAAGTGTTTATTTGGAATGTACCACCGCATGTCAATATTGTGGGAGTAATAATTTACATTAATAATTTGGAACATATATTTGAAATGTTTTCAATTTGGAAGCTCTGATATAAAGACTCCAAAATTCAATAGGGGTTTAATAAAAAGTTTTTTATATTACCAAATTGGTTTGTAGCTAATAGGTGTCGAGACGAATAAAGTTGGTTACATAAACTTGAATCAAAGTATCACCATGTGAAGAACAAATTAACAAACATTAAAGACATTCGAACTCCACCAATAAGTCTTTGGTTAGATTCCGAGAATTGCTTTCCTCCATTTGTCACAATACAATAGTCATAGCCGTTTGTGATGGGTAATTGGGTTTTGACCTATAACCAACATCTCAGTCCTATTCCTAATTTGGTTGTAACATAGCAAACAAACTTTCAAACTCAATTATTAGGTATTAAATTTGGTTGGTCAGTTGGAAAAGTAAACCGTCCTTCTCCCTCCTCTTTCCTCTTTTTTTTTTTTTTTTTTTTTTTTTTAACCATACAAAATAAGAGGATGCACCATTCCATCCAATTTTTTTCTTCTCCAATTTTTTTCCATCTCACTTTTCCTACGAGAGGGACTGAGATCTCCGTACTTAGGCATTCTCCAATAAATTTTTCTAAAATTGAAATCCTACTTGGAATTGTACTTGGTAGAGTTTCTACTTAGAAATTGTATACAAAAATATAATACTCTATAATAATTCTCAATTTCTATCATAGATGTCACAAAATTAAAGAAACAATTTAATGGTGGTGGGCCAAGTATTAATTATTATGAGAGGGACAATTTTTGTGAGAGTTTCTACGTGTAGAAATTTGTATAATGTCACGAAGTGGAGATATAAACTATGATTGAGAGAGGTTTTTTCTAAAATAAATTTCTACCATGCATAGAAATAGGGGAGATAGAAACCCCCATCGGAGATGACCTTAGCATCCATGGATTATATTTTTTAACGGTTCAGATTAGATCAAAATCTTCTGAGAAATTGGATAATTTAACATATAATTTGAACCTTAGCATCCATGGTGAGAGAAAAGGGAGATGACGATGGTATTTTCGTCCAATTTTTTTGGTCAAATAGGTTATCGTTATTTTTGGAAGAATTCCGTCAAAAATTAAAATACAAATACATTATAAAAATAATGTGGAATATATATATTTAAATATGATAAAGAAAGTGGAGGATAAGTCAAAATTTTTAAAATAAAAAAAAAAACACCAAAGAAACCAAAGTTGGAGCAGCTGCGACATGAGTTTAAAATATCGGCCAATAGGCGGAGAAAGTGGCGCGCGGACTCGACGGGGGGTGCCGGAGTAATATTTTTCTCTGGCAGCTAATCCAACATGCTTTTTTACGCAGTCATCAATACTAATCATATATGTATTGCATGCGAGGTCAACATAATTAGCAGCATGCGTACTAATAACTATACTTGTCCTCTGATGAATACTAATCATATACGTATTGCATACGAGATGGATCAAAGATGGTAGAACACGGATCAATAGCAGAGCTACAAGCAAAATCCGAAAGTCCGTTCTCTACTAGAACACAAGTTATCGTCGAGACACAGAGCTTCCGGCAAACAAGTTTGTCCTCTGATGAATTCGATTCCAACGAATCACCAAAACCAACGGAGAAGTTGGCTCACCAGAAACTCGCAAGAGTCTCTCTTCAAGTGATGCACAACTCCTAAGAAGCACATCTCCAAGAACATGTTACAAACTGACTACGAAGAAAATAAAACTACAAATAAAACTGTTATTCTCTTTACGTTCGCAGACGGTACAATGAGATAAAACAGAACAAGAAGAAAGATCAGAAAAGAACTCATGCTGGGGTGATTAAAACCACCAGTGCTCAAAGCAAGATTCGCCCTATCCGGGATATGCTCCCAGGAATCAACAAGTTCTCGAAGAACTTATGGAACGCTCGCGTCACCTCTCTCCTGGACTCGCACGAACTCCTGGACTACTCTTGCGGCGCAACAGCCTCTCTCCAAATATCTCTCTATCGAATATGTTTCTTTCCGAATTATATATCATCCTCTAAAAGAGCAACGATTGAGAGTATTTATAGAGGAACATGGCCACATAGTCCGTTTACAAAGAGATAAGATTGAAATTAATTCAAATCCCACAAAAACGGATCTGAATTAAAGACCCAATATTTACATAACCGACTTGCTTCAGCAGCAGCGCAGCGGCCCAGTGCGCAGCATCACATCATCACATCAGCGCATAGTCGCGGATGGCAGCGCATGCAACTCGCGCAACTAATACGCAAAAGCGTCGATGCCGACGTGCAAAGTGCGCCAACAAAGCGCCACTTTGCGCCATTGAGCCATAGTCCGAGTCGTTAAGTCCCTTTGGGGCTTAACTCTTATGGAATAAATTCCAAGAGTCAATCGAATCTGTCTCTTTCCGAATTATATATTCTCCTCTAAAAGAGTAATGAAGGAGAGTATTTATAGAGGAACCTGGCCACATAGTCGGTTTACAAAGATATAAGATTGAAATTAATTCAAATCCCACAAAAACGGATCTAAATTAAAGACGTAATTTTTCCATAACCGACTTGCTTATGCAGTAGCGCAGCGGCCCAGCGCACAGCATCACATCAGCACATCAGCGCATAGCCACGCATGGCAGCGCATGCAACTCGCACAACTAATGCGCAAAAGCTTTGATGCCGACGTACAAAGTGCGCCAAAAAAGTGCCTCTTTGCGCTCTTGAGCCCAAGTTGCTAAGCCCGTTTGGGACTTAACTCCTATATATGGAATAAATTCCAAGAGCATGATAAAAAGTTTAAAAGCTTCAATGAAGGAGTTAATCATTTTTTATCCTAATAAAATATCACGTCCCAGAACCAGAATACTGGAGAGCGGAGGCGGACAAAGCCAGCTACATACACCAAAGTACTCAATAACCCGAGGTACGGTCACGACTGTCTAGACATGTGAGGGTTTTACTCTACAATCCAACAATCATTCCTTGGTCAAAAGTCCTAGGTGTCTCAATCTCAAGCAAGCAACAAGTTACAAGATGTATGATCACCAAACATATAATAGTAAGACGTCCCAAACTATATATATAGACAGATGATTATGAAGCTAGTTACAAAATACAGAACTAACAAGAGTACAATATTACATGATCAGCTCTAGCTATAGTCTAGAATATGCTTTGCATGTAGGTCCGCAGACTAAAATGTCAAGTTCTAAAATATGAGCTAATACGTGCTCGGTGGCTAAACGTCTCAAAATTATAACTACAAGATCAAGTGGGTGATGAGAATAAACTCACTCATGTCCTCAGGTGCTCCTAGTGTTCACCATCTTAAGGCAGAAAATACGAGAGATATTGCGGTGCTGCTCCAAAATCTGGCTATACAAAATTAGTGACGTCGGACCCCAAAATAATAAGTACCACAAAGGAGCCAACTTAGAAACTAAAAACCAGCATGCAGACAAATCAGTAAAAAATAGCACAAGAAACAGTTAAATAAGTGCATCAAGTAAAATAACAGTTAAACGGTTCTGGAGTATTTAAACAAAGATATCTGGAATCAGTATCAGGTTACAATTTTCGGATCAGTTGTTAAATAAATTAGGACATGACTAGACTAGACTAAAAATCAAGCAATCACGGCAAATCATGTTCTACGTCTTGTTATCATTAGCTAACTAGGGTTACCACAGTCCTAGTTACTAACACATGCAGTTTGAGATTCCATAAAGCCACATGTCCTGCAGACTATCCGAGTTATCCAGGCATAAGGATACATATAATAGATTATATCATGTATAGTAATTTACAGGAATATGCAACACTCGACGACGTGCTAGAAGTGTGCCCCTCACGACGGAGAGCTCCAAATCTATCAGGTGTCGCTGTGATACCGGGATTACATGTAGCCAGAAAATCTCTCTAGATGCTTCTAATGCATTAATCTAGTTGTTATCCTGGACAAGCTATCAAAAATTTCTGACCGTGGTGCTCAGGAATTTGCCTTAGACATGATGTAGGACATGACAGTACAGTAGCTTGACAAGTACATTCAGGACAAGAGCAAGCAAATCAACAACGAGAATTTATCTTATCAATTCAAGCATTACAGTTCAGAAAATTCTAGCATGTCAGGAGTGTGCTTTGTCGAGCCATTATCAGGAATATCAGTACATGTCAGGTTAATTCGATACAACGAGTTTTTATCAGGAATATCATGAAAAGTCTTGTATCGGAAGTTCAAGATTAACAATGTCAATACAATCCATATTCAATTCTAGCATGTCAGGAGTGAGCTGCGTCGAGCCACTATCAGGAATATCAGTACAAGTCAGGTATTGGGAGTTCAGATTAACTGTGTCAATACAATCCATGTTTAAAAAATTCCAGGTTCTGGCAGGTTGTCACAATCAGGTTATAAGAAATTTATAGAAAGATAGCATGCATAAGAATCAAGCATAATAGGCTAAACAAAAAATATATTAAAAGAAATTAAACTACTACAAGTGCCATAGGAGCATGAGATAAGTAGGCGCATGGAAATGGCCGTATAGCCCAGTCTTGCGCATGGATCACAACAGACGCATGGAATTAAGGCCGCATAAGAATGATAGGTGCATGGAGTAAGCTGGCCGCATGAGAGATGCAAAGTCCACTCCTCGGTTAAAGTGCTGAGTGAGAGGTAATAAATGCAAAGTCAAAAAATTGAGTGATGTGGCTGACCGTGTCAGAGAAGTGATGATGTGACCGGTAAAGACAGGGAGTCAGAGAAAAAAAGACAAAATCAAGAAAAGTCGTGCCAAGGTCGGTTCAGTCATGCGCTCAATCAAGGAAGAGGCACATGGAATTTTGGCCGCATAGATACCTTTATGCACCCAGTAAGTCAACACAAATAGTTTCTGCCATTCAGCTTTTTTAAGTACTTTGTTTCAAAAATTCAAGTGTGGATTCAGTCATGCGCTCAACAATTTAGGCACATGCTGCAAGAATATGCGGCAAAGAGTTTCGTGTCACATGCCACTCTCTGCAGCATAGGTGCTGGGCGCATGAAATCCCATCGTCCCCAAAACAACAAATATGCCATAGAAAAGTTCTAAGTTTGAAAACTTGTATTCTCCATGATATCCTTAACTGAATCCAGCAAAGTAAAATTCAAAATCGCATGAAATCAAGTGCTCATCAACATGGAACCACTAGTTTTGAAAAACATCAAGTTTTAAGAGATCAAAATCAAGTAAACTCATTGAAGCTACAAACTGAAAACTTAGATATATCCAACAAAGACATCAAAACCGAAAAAATCAATAATTAAACATATAGAGAAACTCATAGAGAACGATATAAAGCAATAAAATGCAAGAAAACTAAATAAATACAATATAACAAGTGCTTCCTCCTTGGTAAGATGTACTTGTCTAAACCCACTACTAAGCGACTACTATTACCACCAAAGGGAATGGGGAGGCCGGCCTCAGGCTGCTCTCGGCTAGGGAGAGGAGAGGGAGAAGAAAAAAGAGAAAGAAATGAAGAAGAATGAGGAAGAGAGAATTGAAAGCTATATATAATCAAAGGGTGACTAGCACTATTCGCATTATAGAAATTACATGAAAGCAGCTAGAAAATTTCATAAATTACACGGAAAGCAATATACAGCTATAACACACATATACCAGATAAAATATAATAATACTAAAATAGTGAGACGAGTCTCACATAAAATACCCCCACATGTGCCTCACCACATCCCATGTGCACACCTCAACGCAAACAAAATATTATATTGAGACACACACTTAGTGGTGTAGCCAATGTGAGACTATTTTTCATAATCCAAAGACAAAAATACCAACAATATATATATATATATATATATATATATATATATATATAACGGGATATGAGCAATAGGCTCATATTCCTATATGAGTCATGCACATGTGGACCAATATGAATGAATTTCTATATCCATTGTGCATCCATGTACACTAGTACACTCCATTTCTATTGGTCCATATGTGTATTGGTTCATGTAAAAATATAAGCCTATGACTCATGTCCTTTTTTTCATATATATATATATATAACCGGAGGGGTGTGTATATAATATTAATTAGTATTACTGATCCTTCACGACTTCCAAATGATGATAGTTTTTTTTAAAACCATTTTTAGCTCTCAAAAACAATAATTTGCATGCTCAACTTTGTTTGTATCAAATTTGTGTTGGCATGCTAAACTTTGTTGGTAGCCGCTGCCTCCTCCGCCTCTCACCCTGGGGCTGGTGTGCATGCGCCCATGACCTAGTGTTGACCCTCAGATAGGAGTCAGGAGTTTTTACCCCTCTATTATTCGTTTCTTACGATTTATAAACATATGTATTTAATTATAAAATTAATATGTAATGTTGCTAAAAAGGATTGAAGCTATAAGAAAGAACGATATGCAAGTATTGAAGATAATATTAGTTATTGTTATTGGATCTTTTCCATTGTTATTCTTTCTTATCTTTAGTTTTTGCCATTCTGTATAAAGCTCAGCCATTTGAGGCAGAAAAAATACAAGAATAATTCTAATATTTATTCCATTATTTCATGGTATCAGAACAGGTTTTCAAATCCTGATTTTTTTTTCCGATCTTTCTTCGTCTAGTTCATTCTCTGCTTCTCCTACGCAACGAGTGAATCAGACACAGACACTCTCAATCCCACCTCACCATTGAACGCCGCTCGTCAGGCCACATCCACGCGTCTCCTTGATCATACATCTTCGTTCTACCTTCACCCTTCGGATCATCCGGACTTACAAATATGCCATGTGGTCTTGAAGGACGATAATGATCAGAAGTGGACAACTGCCATGAGGAACGCTTTCAAGGCTAAGCGGAAGCTCGACTTCATCGACGGTCGACTACCGAAGCTATCGACGATTGGTGGAGCGTCAACTCGATGCTTATTGGATGGATCGTTCAATCCATTGATCCGCTCCCGCGCACTTCGATCTCCTATCCTGAGACGGTTCTTGAATTATGGGACGATTTGCGTCAGCGATTCTCGGTCGGTAACGGGCCAAGAATCTTGCAAATTCGATCCGACATCGTCAATTGTCGTCAGGAAGAACAATCAGTTGCATCCTACTACGACTTCTTGAAGAAATTATGGAATGACCATAAATGATAACCTGATTTGCGTATGATTATTAAATTGCAATACAATTCATCATAAGGTAGTAATACATAATATTTGTGATGGTTCGGTCAAACTCAATATATTCCACATTATGATAATAAGAGAAATAATTTTATTGAATTAACAAGAGAACATTAGAAAAAGATCAAAAAAAATCTTCATTGAATTAACAAAAGAACTTTAATTACACACATAAGCATAATAGGAAATTCTCTTCTCAGGAGATCTTCGACAAACATTTTCAATTTTTTCTTCTTGATGAATCCTTTAATGACCTCCTTTGCAAACTCTAAGAAACCTATCTTATGCTCAAAAACACTCTGGAACACTCAAGACTTCAAGAAACAACCCATCCAATCCTAAAGTCGAAGGAGAGCTTTAAATAGAATCCTCAACATTTTCAAAGTCATAGCCAAAGCCGAGTTAACTGCACACCAGTGGCATGCCACCGGAAAGCTTGATATAAAAGCATAAAATTGTGTCCAAAATTTACTGGAACGTTTTTGTACTTTCGGGTAACGAACGATATACCACCGATTAACTGTCCTGATACCTTTGATTATTTTATGTTGCTTTGATTCCTGCTAGATTTTTTTCCGATCATAGGTTGAACCCTAGCCACATACAAGTGTATTATTTCGTAAAAATATGATAACCATTTAAGAAAATATTAAGTTAATAGGACGTGAGGACGTTACCCTGTTTGGTTCGCGGAAAGAAATTTTTTTTTTTTTTTTTTTTTTTCTTACAAATTATAACTCTCATTTTTTTTTTCCTGGTATTTGGAAATGTCATGAAAATTATAAAGGAAAAGTGAATTCTTAGAATGGAAAAATGAATCTTTGGAGTGTGTGAAAAACTATTTTTCTCTTATTTTTCTTTTATTTGGAATTTTTTTTTTTCTGTTCATTTTTTTTGACATCCAAAAGCAGAAAAGTAATGACTTTTTTTTTTTTTTCCAAAGTTCTGATTCCGAGAACCAAGCATGACCTAAAGATAGAATATATAGGATACAATAAGAGCAAAGAAGACACTATATACCTGGGGACAAGGGGTTGTTCGTTAAAGAGGAGAAGGGCTTGGAATCGGGATAAAAACTGGATCTGGGTCAAAACCATTTAGACCCGTTTGTTTCGTAAACGCAGTAAATGAGGTGGTTGGATTTTTAATTTTGGCAACGATTGATTAATGTCTGTTGTATTTGTGTTCATTCCACTTCGTTCCATTTCAATTGGATTTTGTAAATTTGGGAAGAAAAAGATCTCCACTTTCTCTCTTCTCCTTTCCACGATAGATTTTGAAAATTTTCTGACAATTTTTGCTCATCCGCTCGATCTTATTTTGCGGTCTCCTGCCTCGACCTGGTCCACCACGATCGCCTTCGCCGCCTACGAATCGTCTCCTCATATGCCACCTCATCTACTCCGTCGTCTCCTCATATGCCACCTCATCTACTCCGTCTCTGCAAGTGACGTTCGAAAAGTCGGTGCAGTCGATCTATTGGTTAAATAAAAGAAAAAAAAAGGTAGTAAGAAAATAGTTACAATAAGTCTAATGGTTAAACATAAGGAAAATCACAAAAGTAATCGACCCATATAATTATTTAAAATTTTTAATCGAACCGATCTAGTTTATTGGACTAAATCGAACGAAAGTTCGTTTTAGCCGGAGTTTTTTTTTTTTTATATGTCCGACGATACGTACGGTACTTTACGCATGCTGTGTTACAAACAATTTGGGCCCACTGTTTCCATACCTCTCTCGCTGTTTGATCCCGAGACCTCCGTCCAACCAGAAAAGTTATATCTCTTCTCACTGAGACCACAAGAGGCAGTTGAGTTCGGTTCTTAAAAAAAAAATCTCGTAGCTCAATCCACTGACCTTCTGCCACCAAGTCGGAGTTTTAGCGGTTAGTTCTTTCGGTTAATCAATCCTATTTTAGGTTAGGGTTTAAGGGACGTGAATGCCAAATCTTGAAAAGTGTAATCTATATCATCTTAGTCGCCATTGACTAGGCTCCCTAGCTTCAGGTTTAATTAGGGAAAGCACCATCATAAGGTGACAATGAGGCGAGAAAAACTATTTGCATATTCTATAGTTGGATTTTGAAGGAGTAAATTATGAGTTTGGTTGGTTGAAAATTTCAAATTTGTTGGTTAACTGTAACCTTGTACTTTGGAAAGTGGGAGAATCCAGTCAAACAAACTCAAATTTCCTTAAGTTATTGCCATCTATCTGCACCTTGTTAACTAAAATGGTCAGATGAGTTATTCCACTGCACACTTAATTCACCTGTCAGTCAAATTTAGGGTTGTCTTACAGTCTGTCCATTCCCCCGTCTCCTTCTTGCCTCACTCCTTTCTTTAACAATAATCTCACTTTGCCATCCTTCCTCTTTATCGCAAGTCCCAACTGTCAGCAAATGTCGGGTCAGGTTAGGTTAGGTTGGGTTGGATCGGGTCGGATCGAATTTTGAATCTCAATCAATGTTTCAAAAGTCGGACCGATAATTTAAACAAAAATCTTTAGTATAAATCGGATCGGAGTTCAACCTGAGTTCAAATAGGTCAATTACGAGAACCAAATCATACAAGATATCAACATTTACTTCTTGGTTTGATTTGGTTTGGTTCTTAGTATGTATAATTTGGTTTGGTTTTACAACTATAAGGTCTCTCAAAACCAAACAAAGTATCAAATAGTCCAATTCTCACATGATAAATTTTTATGAGTTTTTTTTTTATTTCTTTTACAAATAAACCAAAATGGTCGGTTCAAATGTGAATCGCTTCGGCCGGTTCAGAAATTGTTTTAAAAAAAAAACAGTTCAGGTCAGACCGGACTGATTTTTTGGTCAGACTCGGTCTGACCCGGTTCAACCGTCGGTCCGGTTCGATTTTGACAACACTAATCTCGATCCAATCCAGCTATTATAATAGTATACTATATTATTACTAAGTTACTTTCACGTACATTACACGTAAAAAAAAAGTAAAAACAATATATTATTGAAAAATTAGATACAATTTAAATATAATTTGAATGTATTTTAATTATGACCGATTATAAATTTTTTTTTATTTCAATGTGTTTAGTTAGATAATATCATTTAGTTAGTTTAGAAATAATTTAAAGAGTTAATTATACAAATAGTGTCTGAAGAATGTAGTGGTTGTCGTTTTTGTGATAGATTTTTTTTTTTTTAATTTTTTACATAAGTTTTGCATTTTTGTTTAAAGAGTGCCTGGACTAGATTTCGGTAGTAATTTTGGATAGAAATTGATAAAAATGGACATGTGATGGTCACGCGTATTATTTTTTTATAGTTATTTTTATCATGTTCTTTGTTTTTCCACTAAGAATATTGGTGTTCGAAGAAATTATACATAAACAAATAGCTTTTGTCGAGTACAAAATGATGTCTTTACAATCAATTATAACCGACGTATCAGCTGGTCATGACAAAAAGAATCCTAAAAATAAGACTAGTGACCATCACATCTCCATTTTGAACGATTTTTATCCAATTTTTTTAAACGAAACCTAGTTCAGACACTTTTTTAATCAAAATGTAAAGATTAGATACCAAATTAACAAAAAAAAAGTTCGATCACCAAAATGACCACCATGACATTCCTCAGGCACCATTTGGACAATTAACTCTAATTTAAATATGAATATACTTTAGTTATTTTATCACCAAAATGTAAAGATTAGCTATAAGGATTTAGTTTTTTTTTTCAACTACGTAAAAAGAGAACTATGGTAGTTAAAATGTTTATTATTTTTTAAATTAATTAGTAATGATATATATACGGCTTAGATGGGTCATTTTTTGAGCCGTTTTTAAGCCGCATTATAATAATAGAAATAGAGATAAGTATCGTATACATTATCTCCTTACAAAAAAAAAAAAGTCTAATTATTTTTCTATCTATCTTAAAGTATATTCAATATTAAAATTATATTTAAATTTACATTAACATTATATTTGAACTAATTATATTGTATTATCTAACTAAATATATATCCAAAATTCTAAAAACATGTCTATAATAAATTATAATTAAAATATATTTAAAATATTTTAATATAATTTGAATTCCTATCTATTTTTTTAAAATTCAAAAAATATATTTATAAAAAATTATAATTAAAATATATTCAAATCATATTTAAAATATTTTAATATAATTTAAACTTATATGTAATTTTTCAATAATATTATAGAATAAATTTTTTTTTTTTTTGATACATGACGTGAACATGACTAATATATATATAGAAATAGGAGGGATCGAGATCTACACAGAAAATATATACAGTCTATCCAATGAATATGGTAGTTAAATAAATAAATCAACACAAATTTTTATACTGTTTGAATTAGGTCAAATGGTTGATATTTAAACCTTTTCATAACTTCCTACTATCAAATATGGCGAGCTTCGACAACAATTGTGAATTCTAGTCAACCAATGTAGCTGAGATAGCGGCGACATCGTGCTCGCCCTATTAGGGATTAGCAACCGTTCAAATATCGATCACAACATATGATCGTGGATGAGTGAAATATTCATGCAATTCATGCATAAATTTTTGGTCTTTCTTTGAGTTTATTTTTTTTCAAATTTTATGCCATAAATATTAAGGATATAAAGAAAAAATGCTAATTTTTAGGGAGTTAGGATAGTCTTTTGACCTCCAACTAGCGGATGAGTAGGGGTGAACATTCGGTTCATTCAGTCCACGAATAAGCAAAATCGAATTCGACCAAAAATCGAATAAGCAAAACCGAAATCGAATCGAAATGGTCCATAATCAAACTAAACCGCGAATTAAATTGGTTCAATTTTTGGTTTATTCGATTTTTCGATTTATTTGCATTATATATATATATATATATATATATATATATATATATATATATATATATATATATATATATATATATATATATATATATATATATATATCCTTATTCGGTTTTCAGTTTTGGACCGAAACCCAAAACCGAAATCGAAACAAAAACCAAAACCAAAACCAAAACCGAATAAGAAAATTAGTATTTTCAAAACCAAAACCGAACCGATTTTTTTTAAAACCGAACCAAATCTCTTATTCTGTCCGGTCAGGTTCGATTCAATTTCCGGTCCAAAATCAAATAATGCTCACCCCTACGGATGGGCTCAAAGAAAGCAATAAACCGCTTTCTTTTTTCGTATTGGACACTCTAATTAGTCGTTAAAAATTAGATAATATTTTTTATGTGTCCACCTCTAATTAGACCTAATTAATAATCATCTTTAATTATAATGGGAACGAAATGCTAAAACCGTTCACTCAAACCAAGAGAACTTGTGAGGACCGAAGGAATAAAAAACACAAACTCTATGCCAAATTACATTAAAAGCCAAACACAAACACCAAGACTTTTACGTAAAAAAATTTAACGAAAAAAATCACGGGACAATCGGAGACCAAACCGAAAAAACCTCTACTAATGGAATAAAAAGATACAACGACTCTTTACAAACTCTTCTACCGATCCTCACGGATCACCGCAACACTTCAATAAGATAAAAATAGATTACATTGAGTACAAAGAGTTTACCGATGAGGAAGAACTCTTGTAAAAATCTCGAAATGATCTCTCTCTGAAACAACTCCCGAAACTCCAAATATCTTTCTTTCTCTTTTAGAGAGCCACAATATTTGAGAAAGTTATCACCTTTTGATATTATGATAATATATTAGGGTTAATAAAGTTCTATTTAAAGTCCCTTAATTTCAAACAAATCTGGACCGTTGATTCCGATTCAACTGTGTAAATAAAACACTTAAATTCGATCTTTAGCCTGGATACCAGTATACTAGTGGTATTCCAAAAAGTAGCCATTTCATGCTAGAATTATTCTGGAACAAACTGTTATCAAACCGGTATACCGACGGTGCACCGACAGTGGTATACCGACGATATACTGCAGACAATGACACTGCTTTTCCAATAGCTTTCGATACGCGCTCAAATTGAGTCATTATTCGATTTTTCAAACTTTTTCGATACACAGATGATGTTTGTTGCACTCCGAAATGTTCTTCGTATAGAATATAAGTCCCATCCAACACAAATAAAAATATCTGCCAATAACTGGATCCTGATCCGGATCCCGGGAGAGTCAAAATAACAGCTCTGTGATCCCAGTTTTACCAATGCAAGATGCCCTAACCATTTTCCCGACCTTACCAAACTCTTTGAACTTAAAAATCCAGGACCAGGACCAGGACCAAAGTACCTGTACTTTAGGTCATCTAAACTTGGTCAAATCCATAAATGACAAACAAAATCACACCAAACAAGCCACAGCATAAAAATTATTTGGCAGCCTACCACCAGCAAATCCCCAGTCCCCGACCAGAATTTCCAACCCAACTCTCGGTGACGATGCCACTCAGGAACATGAACGTTGGCAATGCATATGTCCATTTGTTCAAGCAGCAGAACCAAAACTACTCCTCAATAACTCCTAATTTAAAGCTTACAAATAAAATAGGAAAAAAGAAAATACAAATTCCACAACTAACAGGCACATCGACGCAAGAATTTATGGTTCACCACGTGGCACTAGTAAATGCTAATTCCGTTCATTAATAATAATGACTAATAATAGTATAAGAAATAAAAAAATTATTATCAAATATTTTTTTAAATAAGATTACAAAAACAATAAAATATTATTGTGTATATTTACTTCCCGCTAAATAAAAAATTAGGGTCTAAAACTTAAATTCTGATATAAAATTTCTAATTATCCCAAATTAATTTCTCCACCGACCGCTGTCTATACGTGAGGGAAAAAGCACGAGCGCAACATGACAATGTTGTTTTTTGTATTTTTTAAACTTTCTCCGAATTTTTTTTAGTAGTAGTACTGCAGCGTATGTTAAATCTGTCTTGTATTTTCTTCTTTTATTAAATCCATAAAAGCCATAGGCATAGGCCCATTCTCTCCCTTATATAGACCCCTGCGTCTTCACACCATTCTTCACACTCACATTACCTTCTTCTTCTTCTTCTTCTTCCTTCTTCTTCTTCTGCAGCTGCAGGCATAGAGAAGGGGTTGTTATGGGGAGAGCGGCAGTTGTTG
Source organism: Iris macrosiphon (assembly GCA_036927795.1). NCBI lineage: Eukaryota > Viridiplantae > Streptophyta > Magnoliopsida > Asparagales > Iridaceae > Iris > Iris macrosiphon. The sequence continues at coordinate 127,242,193 of JAYESA010000017.1, read as the reverse complement.
GGTTTTTGTTGTTGGGGTTGGTGGTGGTGCTTCCGTTTGCTTCGGCAGGACACGACTACAGGAAGGCTCTGAGCAAGAGCATTCTCTTCTTCGAGGCGCAGCGCTCCGGCTACCTCCCCAGGGACCAGAGGGTCAACTGGAGGGCCAACTCCGGCTTACAAGACGGCAAGGCCAATGGCGTATAACTCTCTTCTCTCTTCTCTTTCTCTTTCTATAGTTTTTTCTTCTTCTCATTTTATTGTGTATTTTTTTTTTATTCATTGTTTTATTTATTTATTATATCTAGTGTTTGGTTGTGTTATGTTTTGCTAGTTTGATGATGGTGATGGGCTTGATTAGGAGCTACTTCGAGTTTAATGACTACTTTTTATTATTTCTCCATATGACAAAGATTAGGATGTGAGTTTGATGTCCCTTTGCATTTCAAAAAAAAGAAAAGAAAAGAAAAGAATTCGATGTCCCTTTCCTTTTTAATTACTTTGTATTTTAATTTGTCGGTGCCTGGATTTGATGGGCCATAAGAAACTATTTGTTTTTTTTCACAATAAAACTAAGACAAGAAAAAGAAAAAGAAAAAATAAATAATGCTACCATGTGATGTGCTCCAATTTTTTTTTTTTTTTTCATCACTAATATATTTTTCACTATATTCAGATCCTTATAAAGTATAAATGAAATGGAAGAGAGAGGCCAAAAATTAGGGGCAGAGGATTTGTTGCTGTTTTCAATTTCAATTTTTTTCTTTCTTTTAATCTTTTATAATTTTGTCTCTCTTGTATTTGTGTCCTGGTTGTACTTTTATTTGAGTAAATGTGACAATTCTGTTACACGTAGAGAGTAAATAGGAAAGAACCTACCACTATGTTTCAGTAGAAGAAGAACATATAGTCAGTTTTGTTTTCCTCATGAGGGCTGACCCCCTTTTTGTTGTTTTACTGGCGGCGGCGGTGGTGGTGGTGGTGGCGGCATTCATTTTGGTTGCAGGTGGATCTTGTTGGTGGGTACTATGATGCGGGCGACAATGTGAAGTTTGGGCTGCCGATGGCCTTCACCGTGACCATGATGTCCTGGAGCATCGTCGAGTACGGGAAGCAGCTGGCGGCCTCCGGCGAGCTCGGCAACGCCATGGAGGCCGTCAAGTGGGGCACTGACTACCTCATCAAGGCTCACCCTGAGCCCAATGTCCTCTACGGAGAGGTCTCTTCTCCTTCTCCTTCTCCTTCTCCTTCTCCTTCCTAACATTGTTTTTTTTTTTTTTTTACTCATGGGACTAGTTTGAGTAACAATTTTGTTCGTTCTGAGCCCATTGTCTGGTGTGTTCTGAGTCAGGTCCCGTCCTGGTTACGAAGGGTCTATTTGATGCAAAACATAACCAGGATCTGCCCTGGGGTAAGACGGACAAGCCATTGGGTTAGGTCAACCCCTCTTGTCAGGACAACCCTCCCGACGCCCAAGTTCCAACATCTCTATCAACAGAGCCGTCTCGGTCCACCCAAACTCCTCTAGCATCCACTACACGTCCATATTTTGAGATCCCACTAGAAAGTTCTCGAGTAGTTCAAGGAGAAAAATTCGAAATCCGAGCTCGACGGTGCCATCATTACTAGAAATTTCGACGTCGCTGCCAATCCCACTTGCCATCATTTTTTTTTAATTTCTTTTAGAGTCGAGAGCAACGGACAACTAAATTTAACTTCGGCTAGAACAATCCAACCTCGTGGACTGGTCCTGAACATAATATGAAAGGTTTGGTCAAACTTAACATTTATTTGCGGGGTTCAAAAGTACGTTTCCGGACCGCTAAGCTAGTAAGGCGTCTATTTAAAAACTACAAACAAAACTAGACTAAACTAAACATCTACTTTCTTTTTTCTTATGGGTCCATGAGATATCATTTGCTCTTTTTTGTTTGTTTGAATATGGCATAGTGACAACTATTGAGTAGACAAAGAAAAAAGACATTAGCATTTCCCTAGTTCCGTACCGGCTACTTATGTCTTGAATGCTTATATTATGCCTAATTTATATTGGCATTTTGCTTTTAAATTGCGGTTCTTTGCAAATTTGAATTGAACATATTGGTGTTGAAAAATTCCACACTTGAAAAAGTTACAAATTTCCTTTATTATATTCTCCTACTGAGAACATGCGCAGTCTTCTGGATGACAATTTTTCTAGCAGCTAGAACTTTAGGCTCAGTCCAACTCTTATCAAAATTGATTTTGTTTGAACATTTGGCAGGTTGGCGACGGCGACTCGGATCACTACTGCTGGCAGCGACCGGAGGATATGACGACCAACCGCCACGCGTACAGGATTGACACTAGCCACCCGGGGTCCGACCTCGCCGGAGAGACCGCAGCCGCAATGGCATCGGCATCTATGGTCTTTCGCCGGCAGAACCCTGCCTATTCCAACGAGTTGCTCAGTCATGCCAAGCAGGTCTAATTTTCCTAACAAATCCATTATCTTTTCATTTGTTCAGCCATCAACAGTGACGATTCTCGAATAAAAGGATGAATATATATTCTAGTTTTAGTTTTGATCAGTGAGCAAAAATAACTCAATTTTTTATATACCCCTTGAAATGCACCTAATTTTAAGATCCCAAAAATATCTATTTATGAATTCAGAATAAAAAACGAAACCAAATAATATTAAACTCACAACGTAGATTAGTTTACATGGTATACTCTTTGGAGATTGAACAAGTCACTTTATTGTCACCATAAATGTACCTAATTTGAAGGTCCCATAAATACATATGTACCTTTTTAGATTTAATGGAAGTAATATATAAGGGAGAGCATATATGCTCTTTTTTTTTTTTTTTTTCCAGTGGGACAATAGATCTGGACTGTATATCAGAAGTACCACAATTGAAAAAAAAATTCTCTAACAAAAACACAAAATAATAATAAATATATGAAGAAATATATAAGTGAAACTACGAGCTACCAAATTGCAGCAACTAACAACATAATAAAATTCAAAAAATATGAATAAAAAAATAATAATGTCCATCATTAATGTTCTTCTTTTTTCACAGTAAAGGGCATGCTAAAATTGCAGTAAATAGTATTTTTTTGTAATTAATCCGACATTTTCTTGGCGCAAGTTACGGTGGCTTCCGTCGAACAGTTGGGTCGGTTATAAATTCAGTGGGACCCACATCAATAATGGATGCATGTTGTTTGGGGCCTTTTTTTGTCTCTGTGACTGGCGGATATTGGCCGTTTGGATCCGCGAACGAGTACACCTCGAGTCACGTGACGTGTCCCCACGACGCTTCCTCTTAGACTGGGAAATTACTTTTGGGACCCTCTTTTTAGTACACTTTTTCCTACTCACCATCCATAGCGAGGGTATAGTAGTCTTTCCGGTCGTACGGATGCTAACTTTTATATTGGCTCCACTGCACTGCACAGTACAGACATGTTGGTAACGGCCACATGATCCCACTTGTCCTTTTTTTTCTTTTTTGTCTTTTTTTCTTTTACGAAGAATTAGATAATTACAATTTAGCTCGTTAAAATGGGTGAAATTGCGTATTCTAATTAGAAATTTAGAATGTAATTTGCTTGTGCAAGTTAATAGTTTGGAGAATTAGTCCAGATTGTTCCCACTACTCGTGATCCAATTATTAGCATAATCATCGGATTGTGTCCGGTCTAGTGCTAACCTGGACTTTGACTTGCAATTGTGGTGCATGCAGGTTTTGAACCCGAAATCTACCAATATAAGCTTTGGAGCGCCTCTAGGTTCTTTTTTATATATACCGTAATTCTACATATTTTTCTAAAATTTTGGCTGAATAGATGTAGTTTTCTTTATCTTTCCGAACGAACATTCCAAAAATGTGGACCGTGTGATGTAGGACACATATCAGACATGTATTGAATACAATTCGGACCCTCCAAAATACACCGTGACAACAAAATATTTGTCGTGTCTTTACCTTGTCTGGTTGTGTCGTATCCATGTCTATGCAACATAGATGCCACATGATCCTGTACTTGTTTTCTTATGTAACATTAACGAAGCATTTACACTCTACTTGCTGAATCATAGTAGACTACATGAATATGGCAACCATCAATCAAATAACTAAGATTTCTTTTCTTTTCGTTTTCTTCTTTTGCCCTCAGCTCTTCGCGTTTGCAGACAAGTACAGAGGCAAGTATGACAGTAGCATTACCCTCGCTCAGAAGTACTACAGATCTGTCAGCGGATACGCAGTGAGTTTCATGGAGATTTCTATAATCGAATTGAACGTCTTTCGCTTTCGGGTTGTGATCTTGACAAATGCGCATTGCAGGATGAGCTTTTGTGGGCTGCTGCCTGGCTTTACCAGGCCACCAATGACCACTACTACTTGGACTACTTGGGTAACAATGGGGATGCTCTTGGCGGGACAGGGTGGGCCATGACCGAGTTCGGTTGGGATGTCAAGTACGCTGGCGTTCAGGTCCTTGTGTCGAAGGTATGTAATCTTCCATGCAGCTCTGCTCATGCTTCAGTAATGCATGTTTAGATTTGCATAGGCAACTGCACGACTTCTCGATAAAAATGATGTCATTATCAACCATATGATTGTGTATTTCTACGATTGTGGACAGTTCCTTCTCCAAGGCAAGGCAGGCCACCACGCGCCAACATTCACCAAATACCAGCAGAAGGCGGAGTACTTCATGTGTTCCTGCCTAGGCAAGGGATCTCGCAACGTTCAGAGGACGCCTGGAGGCTTGATCTTCAGGCAGAGGTGGAACAACCTCCAGTTCGTGACGAGCGCCTCGTTCCTGCTCAGCATCTACTCTGACTATCTTCAGTCGGCGGGCAGGCACGCACAGTGCTCTTCCGGAGCTGTTGCACCCTCTCAGCTCCTAACTTTCGCTAAGTCCCAGGTAACTCTACTGATTACTTTCAATCTTCATCCGGATGATGGCTCTAAATGTACAGTGTGCACGCTTTTCTGTAGGTGGACTACATTCTTGGTGACAACCCAAGGGCCACTAGCTACATGGTGGGATATGGTAGCACCTACCCACAGCAGGTCCACCACCGTGGGTCCTCGATCGTGTCCATAAAGGTCAACCCATCATTCGTAACCTGCAAGGGTGGCTACGGCACTTGGTTCAGCCGAAAGGCAAGCGATCCTAATCTCCTGGATGGTGCCATTGTTGGTGGACCTGACGCTTATGACAACTTCGCTGACCAAAGGAATAACTATGAGCAGACTGAACCCGCAACCTACAACAATGCTCCTCTGGTGGGGGTGTTGGCCAGGCTAAATGTGGGCAAAGCCAACTTTAACCAGCTCCTTGAAGGTATAGTAGCCTTTTGACCTTCTTGCATCATATTCCTTAACTTGGATTCAAATTTCGTTGCTGATGGCTGTACATTTTTACTTTCAGGAGTTGTTCTGATGCCAAATGAACCAGTAATCAGTCAGAAGCCCGAGCCTCTTATCGCTCCATCTCTTGCACCAGGTATGTCGCCATAGATTTATCCAAAGCGACTAATTATATGTGATCTTTGCTATTTTTGGATGCAAATCTGAACTTGCTGGATACAAGCCATTATATAATACTAGAATAGATATCGCTGCAATTAGTACTATATTGGAAAGAGAACATGGAAATTATTATAGTTTAATTATAATTTACTACTATGATGTAATACTCTTTCAAATTCCCTTTAAGTATGACCTGACTTGGTCTTGGTATCTAGTAAATAAAAATGGTTTGTGTTAGGTTGTTTGGGCTCAGTTTGTTTGTTCTTGGTATCTAGTATTAGGTTCATAAGACTAGTTTATGGTTGTCAGTAATTCTGCTCTTGGGAGCTTTCATTGATTCATTCGAATTGCTTTCTGAATGACTTCAAGTTAATTGTTGTTTTCTTTCTTCCATTGTGCAGCTGCCAAGCCATTCTCCCCAATTACAGTTGAGCAGACAGCGACAAAATCATGGAATGCCAAGCGGAGGACCTACTACAGGTATTCTGTCGTAGTGACCAACAAATCTACACAAACAGCAAAAGATATCAACCTCAACATAGCCAAGCTCTACGGACCTGTATGGGGGCTCAACAAATCTGCTAAAGGATACGGATTCCCTTCATCGCTCAACTCCCTACCCGCTGGAAAGAGCCTCGAGTTTGTGTACATTCACTCGGCCTCTCCAGCCGATATCTGGGTTTCTGTTTATACACTCGTCTAAAATCTTCTCGAGTCCGACTCGAGAAGAAAGGATTAATTGTGCAGTTCCTATAAGTTGCGCAGTTATATAGTTGCAGTGGAGAAAGGGTTTTTTACCACCTTTTTCGCTGTTGTTCTGAAAAAACCAAAATTTTCAGAAATATGTGTTAATAAGAATATGGTGACGACAGTCTGTGGAGAAAGGAGCGAAGAGACAACAATGAGGGTGCTCATCCTCTTTCTCCTCCTATGTCAATTACTTCATAGGAAAATGATAGTGATTGAGTTGAAAAATGGCTGGGAGGCTAAGGAGCTTCTCAACTATTTCTAATAGGTTGTGTTTTTGCCCCCTTTCTTTTGTTTGCATGAAATGGAAACCTCTGGTTTCGTTGTTAGCTAGTCATGTACTCCCTTGAACTTGTTTTCAGTAGGCAATGTAATGGTTGTGAGTGTATTTTATCACTATGAAAGTTAAGTATCTTTTCCCATGAGAATTTGCGGCTAAGAGTTTTAAGTTCTTTCTGTTGTGGGAACAAAAGTTATTTTTTGAATGTCAGTTAAATGTTTAGGGAATGAAGTTATATATCACTCAGTAGAAATCTGTCAAACTCGTCTACTTGCTTAAATTTCTACTGCTAGAAATTATCGCCTCGCTGGTGATTTGTATGTTTTTGTTCTCACATTTGGAGTTTCTAGTATAAGATGTAAACATGGACATGAAACATGATCTTTGTATAATGAAGAAATGCAGCAGTACTGGTTATCTGCTCAAAAAGGGTAGAGAGGTACCTTGAGATTAGAGACCTCAAAGATGGTAAGTTGGCAAAACCTACGAAGATGTAAGGGCGTAGCGAGAATACAACGTGACCCGATCATGAGTTGGCCCATGAGATTTGATATTGAATTGGACCCATATGTCTTTCCACTTCTTACCCGATGTGAGACTAATCTATCAACTCCATTGTTACCACCTTTGAATTTCATCCGGACGAGATACAACCCAATAAAATATACAGTCGTCTCCTCTTATAGAACATTGTGTTTCATCTAGCTAAGATCGTTCTGCTGTTGTCCGTGAACGTTGTCCAACTCAGAGGCGAACCACGTAAACTATGTGTGTTTGCCACTGATGTGTTTGTCCTTATTCTCTGTTTTTTTTTCTAACAAACTGGTATCGGAGTCTTGTTCCTAAAAAGAAACTGGTATCAGAGTCTTGCTCCTCTGGTGTATATTAATGGAGAGTAGAGATGAGATCACATGAGATGATGATCGAGAAGTTCAACGGAAATAATTAACTTCAGCCTCTGGCGCACCCATCATGATGCGCAGATATGTTGAAAGTCTATGACCAACAAGCTATACTTGAAGCAACGTACGTTCTCTCTCCACTTGAAGGAAGGTACGTCTCTGAAGGAACATCTTGATGATCTGAATTCTATTTTGATGGATATACAAAACGTAATAGATGAGATAAATATGTTGTCTTAATTCTGTTACTCTCATTACCTTCGTCTTACGAAAATTTTGTAAATTCCTTCATTCCCAACAAAGACACCATTTCTCTGGATGATCCACGTCAAATCTGGTCTTCATTCTCGTGAACTTTGTATGAAGTTTTTGGAAATGATGGAGAAAGTCAAGTGGAGGGATTAGTGGCGAGGACTTCTGATAAGCGAAGGTGGTTTGAGAAGGACAAAGAAAAATGAAAAGGAAAAGTAAGAGTAAGAGTAAGATCCAAGTCTAGAGTTCCCAAGCGTACTCCTGACCCCAAAGCCAACTTAATGAACAATTATGCTTAACTTGCTCACCAGGCTATAGTGCAACCACCTGCTCATATACAGTTGAAGATGAACTCTCTGAATAAGGGAGAAAAAAAGTTGCCAGAGCTCCGACCGGTGAACTCTTTAGTGCCAATTCTTCCGTCAAGGAACCGTCAAAGTACATACCCCCCAATAGACGAACAATTATTGAGGATCGTGAAGTAAGGGAGGCAGGCAGTTACCAATCGGTTGATTGGCCTAATTCTTCTTCTGATCACAACCAACTCACCATACACGAGAGTTGGAATCAACTCCTGATGAGTCGTGCCAGTTTGCTCCATGTAAACCACAATTACCTACTCTTAATCTTACCCTCTTTTTAAACTCTCCCGCCATTTTCAGTACTACTCCTAAGCTCACCCATCCCGCACCTAACTCTGATTCACTTTTACCACCATCCTCTAATTCAGCTATTTCACCAAACCAAACTCTTCACTCTACCACCACCACCACGCCTTTCTCGTCCCTTCTAGCCCAATTCATCTCCCCTCAACTTGCTTCTGCAAAGTACATCCCTCCTTCTACCTCTGATCAACTCTCTTCAATCCCCATCATTGAACTGCCTCCATCACCACCAAAAATTAACTCTATTAAGTATCCCACCCCAATGCCTACCGAGCTGAAGTTCTCATGGAAACATTTGGCTCGCCTTGCAAATCATAACTCCAATCTTTCTTGCCAAAACCCCTTGCTAATCAAAAAATGCAAGGCACTCTCTGACATATCCAATTCAGAACATCCTCAAAGGAAATTGAAGACAACCTTTGAGGCCTCCAATGATAACAAGGTCGTGGCGGCGGAACTAATAAAACCGCACGACAAATGTTAATACTATATTGGAACTGTCGTGGGTTGGGGAATGCCCCGACAGTCCGCACTTTAAGATCATTCCTCAAATCGACTCGCCCATCTATCTTCTTTCTCTCTGAAACTCTATCCACCCTTAATAACTCCTCTCCTACTCTCCATTCTCTTGGATATCCAAATATTTTCACCATCCCTCCATTGGGTCGATCTGGTGGATTGTGTATCGGTTGGGATACTTCAATCTCTGCTTCTATATCATTCTTATCCTCCTTTATGATCCTTCTTCACATTGACTCTACTACCACCTCTCCTGAATGGTCTCTACTGTGTGTGTATGGAGCTTCAAAAAAAAAGAGACCGTCCTCGAGTGTGGGCTTCTATTAAATCCATCACATCTTCCCTCCTTATGCCATGGTGTTGCATTGGAGATTTCAATGAGATTACTACTCAAGGGGACAAATCTGGTGGAAGAAGTTTTGATGCCTCGGCTGCTAGACACTTCACTGATATGCTGGATTCGTGTGGTCTCATTGATCTGGGCTTTATAGATCCTGTATATACTTGGACGAACCGGAGAAGCCCTGCCGCAAATATCAGTGAACGATTGGATCGTGCTTTTGGTGATGCAGACTGGTGTGCTTGCAACCCTCTTGCTTCTGTATCCATCCTCCTTAGACTGAACAGTGTTCATCTCCAATCTTACTCAATACGAATAACTCTATAGTCAGGCGTAAAAAGATTCCATGGTTTGAGGCTTTCTGGATGAGCAACGGGGAATACGGTGATCAACTTAAGAAAATTTGGAACAAGGAGATTAACAAATCAACAGATCTTCATAGGAATCTGTGTAACACTCTTACCAATCTGCACAAATGGGGGAAGAAGACATTCGGGAATATCGGTTCTCGTATTAGACAGCTCCAACATCAACTCACCTACCTTCAGAAACAGAGGCCCTCAGATGAGACTCTGTATGAGGAGGACTGTATTACCTCCGAACTAAATGATCTCCTATTTCTTGAGGATTCTTATTGGAATCAAAGATCAAGATGCAAATGGATAAAATCGGGGGATAAGAACACCAAAAACTTCTATGTTACTGCTACCAACAGGAAAAAAAGGAATGATATCCGCTCGTTACTTTTAGAAGATGGGTCTTGGTCCACAGATCAAACTCATATATCTGACTCTATCATCTCCCATTTCCAACAGATCTTCAAGGAAGAACCAGTTACAAGTATTGATAACTCTTTCATTATAACTGATACTCCCATTTCAAATGAAGAAAACATTGCTCTCAGTTCTGTCCCAACTCCTGAATAAGTGGAGGCTATAATTCGAAGTATGGGGCCCCTTAAGGCCCCCGGTCCAGATGGTCTTTCGGCCATATTCTTCCAACATGGATGGTGCATTGTAGGTAACTCACTTACCTCTATTATACAACAGTTCTTCCAAACAACTGAACTTTCCTGCAATATGAACCACACCCACCTTGTTCTTATTCCAAAGAAAGAAACTCCAATAACCCAGTAGATTTTAGACCAATTTCACTTTGTAACGTTTCTTACAAAGCTATCTCAAAACTTCTGACATCTCGCCTCCGGCCTTTACTTGACAAAATCATATCCTATTCCCAGAATGCATTTGTACCGGGTCGTCACATAATTGATAATTATATTGTGGCACAAGAGCTTCTTCTCTCCATGAAAAAATCCTCCAAATACAAGAAATCATTTGCTCTCAAGATGGATCTTTCCAAGGCCTATGATCGGTTGTCATAGGATTTCATTAGAAGCTCGTTACATGGTGTGGGCATCCAGGGGCATAGCAATGATCTGATAATGAAATGTGTTACATCTTCTTCTTTCTCTATCTTGATCAATGGGTCGCCTGAAGGTTTCTTTAGGCCTGGGAGAGGGACCAGATAGGGCTTCGCTTTTTTTTTTAGATTGTTGAGAATTCGGAGCTTGCAGTTCCTGGCCTTTCGAGCTGTCTTGACTTAGCAACTAGAACTAGTTTATCCTCAGGTTTCATATAAATTCCCATAAAAAAATTCTCATCCACCTTCATCAACGTTCCAAGGGTTCCTAAGATCCTGCCCTCGACAAAAAGTCTAATGGGATGGGACCAGGAACATAGAGCTCTCCCCCTTTTTCCGCAACCCCCACTCTCGATATAAATGAAAGTCAGGCCTGACGGTGGTCTTCTAATCCCTCTTTGCCCAAGGCAAGGCCTCTTGTTAGCACCTATTTGTATCTATTTAGTGATGAGTCTGCTAGTTTCTTTGATCCCACTCTGTGTTCCTTTTCTATTTGCTTCCAATAGTTTGACCTATCCAAAAAAATTGTCTGCCCACGAATGGTACTTCCACAATGAGATCAGAAAAGCCTTTCGCTACGCACCTTGGTCGCTGGCAAATTCTACCATTTCTCCAGCATGAGAAGGCGCCCCGAAGGCGAACAAAGTGAGATGACCGTTAGGCGCCCGAAGGAAGGAAGCGCATGACAGCTTACAGACCCCTCATCTCCAGTAGGGGGGCCCAAGAAGTCGTGACTCCCCCTGCGGATCAATGAGGATATTTCGTGAGTCTGCCAACCTGCAAGTGACAAATTGACAGCCTGCCTGATCGAGAAGGCTCCCGAGGGGGATTCCGTCCATAAGACTCTATCCCCTTCCTCCCTTATTTTGTCTCTAACAAGGTTTCTAAGGCTTAGAGGAGTTAAGCTTCCATTCGTCCATATTTCTAGAAAAAGTATTTCTTGTTTTTCATTATCATTCCCATAAGAATGAATACTATATTACAAAGGTAACCGGTAGGTGACTTTGGAATCGACAGTAGTGACGAAAGGGAGAAATAGCTCAGTTGGTTAGAGTGCTGGTCTGTCACGCCAGAAGTCGCGGGTTCGAACCCCGTTTTCCCCGCCCAATACTCCTCTTCCTGCCCGACCTAAATTTTATCTTCACTGGAAGCTGCTGATCCCGGTGTAGCATTCAATACAATTCTTCTTTCTTCGGTCTCCCCCCACCCCCTTCATTTATTGTGGGTCGCGTCTCACCGCAGGCACTACATGAATGAGTGGAGATCTGCCTTCTTTCAGAACCTTGCGTCTTACCAAGGCGAGCGAAGTGAGCTAGTGGCGAAGAAAAAGTCTACCATCCCACCCGCCCCCTCGGGGGGTTAAGGTTCCTCTCGGAGACTGCCAGTCTACAAGAAGCTGGCAGAGCTTTAGCCATTGGACCACATCCATCCTCCTACCTAAACAGTCACCCTTTTCTTGTTCGTTCTTCGAAGCCTCTTTTTTGTCATCCAGCTTAAATCAGTACAGAGAAGCCATCACAACCGCAATTGGATGTGGCTTTGGCGACCTTCTGTCCACTACCCCCATTTATTTTCATCATTTGTACTAAAGTTCTCTCTCGTCCGTTCTACTGTTTCGAACGTGAGGACCTGTTTTGTGGCATTAGGATCAACCGATACTCCCCTTCTGTCACTCATCTCCTCTTTGCGGATGACTTGTTGATATTTAGCAAAGCAAATGATGATTCATTAATGAATCTCCACAATATTCTGCATACCTTCTCCTCTTGGTCAAGACAAAAGATCAATTACGAGAAGTCCAACATTCACTTTAGCAAATCTGTGTCAAGTTTGGAAGAGAACCGATTAGCTTCACTGTTACAACTACCTCTGATGAAGTTAACTGACACTTACTTGGGTCACCCACTTCTTAAAGCCAAATCTCTAACATCTACTTATAGCTCTCTCATATCCAAATGCACTACAAGACTCCAAGGGTGGAAATCCAAGTTACTCTTGCATGCAGGAAAATTGACTCTAATTAAATCTACTTTGGGATCCATACCCATCTACTACATGTCGGCATATCATATACCCATGCAAATCACTTCTAAGATGGATCAGTTACAACATAACTTTTGGTGGGGAGACTCAAATGCTGAGTGGAGAATCCACTTTACTGCTTGGAACAATTTCATGAAGCCGAAGTGGGATGGTGGTTTGGGTTTCAGGAACTCCAAGTGGGCGAATGAGAGCTTTATTGGCAAACTTGTGTGGCGATTCCTTACGAACCCAAACCCACTGTGGGTGAAGATTTTAAAAGGTACTTATTTAAATAACAAGTTTTTTTGGACTGTGCAGAAAACAGGCCGAGCGTCGCCAACATGGAGTAGTATGTTACATGCTCGTAATCTCCTTCGATCTCATTATTTCTGAAAAATAAGAGGAGGCTGGATCAATATCTGAGAAGATCCATGGGTTCCAAATCTCTTAGATGGACACATCGGCAAGGAAGCTCTCCACCCTTCGTGTCCCATTCTGGTGCGTGACTTAATTCTTCCCAGGCCATGGAGATGGAACAAGGACCTTATTTACATGCTATTCTCACCATTGGATACGACATCAATCCCGAAGATAGACTTATCTGCTGGAGATGGACATGACTATCTAATATGGAAGTGTACAAAGAATGGTGCATTCTCGGCTAAATCCTTTTACGAAGCTAAAAAGGAGACAAGGTGCTTCCATTTCAACCTCAATTGAACCAATCGTTGTATGGAGGAAGATTTGGAAATGCATGTACATCTCCCCCGTGTGCAATATTTCATATGGAGTTTGTTGATGGATGCACTCCCTCTACGAGCAGAAATACAAAAAAGGATAACTTCTGTAGATCCTACATGTCCGTTCTGCCTCAATGTCAATGAAGATAAAAATCATATTTTTCTCCATTGTGTTATCAACAAGTAATTATGGTTCATCAGTCCCCTGGGCCTTCGAATTAATGACCAGGATGATATTTGTGCACTGATCAAGGCTTTGCTCATTGAAGATTACCATCAAGAATCTTTCCTAATCGGAGCTAATTTGCTGTGGACACTCTGGAAAGCTAGATGTGCATGTGTTTTTCGGAAGGTAACTCCTAACCTCCAAAAAATCATGACTCATGCGATGTCTATACACTATAAATACTTTAATGCATCTCTAAATAATACCGAGGAGATTGACCAATTGAGAAAGAAGATCACTAAAGATGGATCATGGAGCCCGCCTCAGATTGGGCAAGTCAAGATCAATGTCGATGGGGCTTCGTCTTCATCAAAGATTGCTGCAGCGGTAATTCCCAGGGATGCTAATGGTACCTTCATCAGAGCATTGACCCAATGTTCACCACTCCAAGTCTTTGCCGAACCTGGCCTACAAGCAGAATTCCTGGCAATGCAACAGGTTTATAGATTGGCAAAGGATATCAATAGGGGAAAGGTCATTGTTGAAGGGGATTCTATTATAATGTTTAAGATCTGCAATAGGGACTTAACACTCATACCTTGGAAACTATCAGATATTATCTCACCCTCTGTTTCTGATTGGGAAGATAATAGAGATATCTCTGTCTCATTCACAAGAAGAAACTCAAACATGGTGGCTCACAGTATGCTCTGATTCATAATCTGTGTTCAAGCTTTTCTGTTATTCCTAGCTGTATTGCACAACATTCCGAGGAGGATGCTCGTCATCTGAATGTAATTGACTCTGGTTTTGCTTCTTAGCAATAAAAGTATGGTTCTTTCCAGGGTCGGTCCTGAGATCACAGGGACCCAGGGCGAACTTTCAAAATGAGGCCCCATACATAATGTAAAAAAAATAAAACAAAAGTAAAATAAAAAAATATGCCTCCACCAAGATTTGAACTTGGAACCTCTTGTGTGCAAGTATAATGTAATAACCACTACACAACAGTTGCTTTGTGATAAAAATGGTCAATGGTAAATACTAGTTCTATTTTCGGTACAAAATTATTTATATATTTAAACAAAAAAAATATTTGGTCCCTTCTGGCCCAGGGAGCCCTGGGCGGTCGCCCTGTCCGCCCTAGGCCAGGGCCGGCCCTGGTTCTTTCAAAAGAAGAAGAAGAAGAAGTCTAGAGTTCCCAATAACAAAGACATTTGTTGTAAAATAAGACATTGTAAGTTTGACTACCCAAAGAAGAAAGGAAAGCCTACTACTACTCCCATAGCAAAGGAAGATCCATCATTTGCTATAATATCTAGTGCTTTCTAGCTTCCCTCCTGGGTTAGGATCATGAGACCTCGCCAATTGGGATACTGATATAAATATACATAAGATTGCACGTAAATTTATTGAAAAACTTATAACATATAGATTATAGTGTATAGGATCATGGGACCTCGCCAATCGAGGTCACCATGTCCTGCCACCATAGCTAGCTGGGTTGCGCGTAGCAAGGAATCCTTCCCCACCTAATGCAATAATAAATAAAGCTACTTGATTACCTTAATAAGTTTGTTCCGATTATGCCACACACCACTTCCAGAATATGCGAGACCGTCATGTGACCTGGCTAGCCAATACTGTCTTTGAAGAGTTTCCAATCTAATGGTCTCGCCTCGACGTACTACGCTGTATAATGAACTTTAGTTCATACATTAATTATAATACTGACATGTAATTTATATCTCATAGTCATAGACATGAATAAAAATATAAAACAATACTAAATATAATATAAAGAGTCTAATGCCCAAATGCAGCTGAAATAATATATTGAAACAATCCCATGATACAATAATAAATGATATATGAATAGAAGTGTTAAAAAGGAACATAACTAGCCAAGGGCATTGTCTAACTAGAAAATGATGTCTAACCAAAGTACAACTCACTCTCTCTCTCTCTCTCTCTCTCTCTCTCTCTCTCAAGGGAACTCTGCATGATAGATCTCAGACTCCTCAGCTACAACGTCTGAAGCGTAAACTCCCAGCTTGTACTTCTCTCGATAAACTACCTTATCTAAATCTGGAAGAAGACCAGGTCCTCAGAGGAACATATATATATATATATATGGAGACAAGGTCGGTAATCCATGATCATGCTACTTAGGTAATGATGCACATTTGGAGGACAATATTCGTATGCATTGTCATACCCAGTTTTGCAGAACCGAAAGTCACCACTGGATGTGATATCGTACAAGACTAAATTGCACTTGTATAAGACAAATACCAAAACGGCCAATTGAACAACTAAATTATAAAGTTATAGTAGCAAAAATGCTAAGCGGAAAAGATGAATCGATACAAGATATATAAAAGAACTTCTCTTTATTGATATTACAACATAATTATAACGACTCGAAGCCAAGAACAACTCGATTACAAACACCTCTCTCTCTCTCTCTCTCTCTCAATACAATGAATCATTCCACAAGCGTTACAACTTAAGAACTATACAAACAATGATTTTCTATATATTATGCCTCTGTATACAAAAGAAGCAACATTCCGGCATCAATGTTTTAAGTTGCCAACCAAGCTCCAACACCTCAATCCGTCCAAGTAAACTCCGCACCTACGAAGATCTAATGGGGGTCAGTACATTGGGGAATGTATTGGTGAGTGCCCTCTAGCTAGCTCAACTAAAACTAATACATTCATTAAGTCAGTGTATGCAAACTTATGTGGTCTTTCTAATCTTGTCTTAGGATCAGTTACATGACATTAAATATTTGTCCACAAGTTTAAATGTGTCACGCACAGAGTTGAACTTACCTAATACTTATCATCATTCCCTACTTACAATAATATCATTCTCAATAACTTAAAAATAATGTGTCAAAAGAGTGTCCCTTCAGAAGACAATCGTTAGCCTTCATAAAGCATAAGTGCGTAGTACATTTATCCCACAACAAATTAAGCCTGCAAGCAGATAGACCTTAACATACAACCTAACTACATGAAGGTCACTGGCGCTACACCATCTTGGACTATATTCTGGTAAGACAAAAATCACCTTCGTGTGTGAGCGCGATCCACACCGACGGTCCCGAAATATCCATATTACGATGCGTCCTTCCGTTCAGGTCGCACATCCTACTGAAGGTCCCGCAATACTCGTGCTAGTATGTCAACACCGTTCCACCTAGGCCAATACGATCCTAGTATCCCGATAATCATTCGAAAAATAAAACCTTGTGCACAAGTTATCCATGACCATGCAAATGTTAAATAATAAATAAATGCATGATACAAATGCTGAAATAACTACACAAACATATCTCTTCTTCTACTATCAAATATTTTCGAGACATCACTCGACTCATTCTTTCCAGTCCAGAAATTTTTGTACTTATGCAGTTCTAGTCCAAGGATACTACCTTCACGACCCAACGGTCCCAAACATTTCAATATTTTTTTATCTCTAAAATAATGCTCTATATCACTAAACACAATATTATTTTCATATGGTAAGATAAAAGCAGTGTTATATTACACAAATCTATCTTAACAATATAGAATCCATGTCTATAGCAATAGTACGAAAGTCTATTTGATAGCAAGTTAATATTCCATGTTCTATTACAGCAAGATGCAAAATGAGATTACTCTCTTATCTATCTTGGTTCGTTTTTTATTAGCATGCAACAGTATTTATAGCATAGTAACTAAACGTGCATCAATTCATTCATTACTGTGAAGGTTAAGGATTAAGACCATCTACCTGAATATATAATGAGTTTAACTATTGTTTTCTCCAATATCTTTACTTCTATCTGATATGTAACGAGTTTAACTATTGGATAGTAAAATTTGTTTGTATGAGGCTAATATTGGACGAGTTTGGTAAATAAAAACTTTCGAAAGTAGGAAACTTAGTTTCCATTGGTTTATAGAAACTATAAAAACTACATTTCCAATTGAAATGGTTGTATGTTTGATACAAACTAGTAGTCAGTGGATAAGTTAATCATAAAAATAATACATAACATAAAGGAACTCGATGTAGTTTTGAAAAAGATATAATAATAAACAATTTAGTTATGATTATATCCTACTAATTTCCATGACTTTCTATCATTTTGAATGAAGAGTAAAATAAAGATTAGTTTCTATTTTCTTAGTGGAATCCTACTTCATAGATGTTTTTGTTTTAATATATATAATACGCTTCAAATTTACAACAAAGTCGTTGTAGTATAGTGGTGAGTATTCCCGCCTGTCACGCGGGTGACCCGGGTTCGATCCCCGGCAACGGCGAATTTTAATTGTTTTTTAATATATTTTTCGTTTCTAACGAATATATTTGAATTGTTTCTTCTTTTTTATTTTTCTCTTCACGGCACATGAACCTTGAGCCCATTAGCGGAGCCAATTGACTTGTTTACTCCTAACTTTTCCTACACAAAAATCAAGATATGTATTGGACCGGCCCGGCCCGTGCCTCGGTTTTACCGATTTTGATCGGTTTCGGGTCGGTCCGGTCCCAACCCGGTAGAGAGGGCTAGCCCGGTAGGATTGGGACCCGATCCAGTCCGGACCCTTGATCCGGTCTGCGGTGGACCTGGTCGAACCGGTTTGGGTCCAGGCCGGTTCACGGTTAGGCCGGACAGGCCAGATTTGTTTTTCTTTTTTTTTTTCTTTAAATTTTATTTATAAATATTTTATATATAATCTATATGATATAACTTATATGTTAATAAATTGAAGTTAAATTTTTTAGGTTTTTTGTTACTAAGTTAATTTTATATAATTTAAAATTTATAAGTTATTTGTTATAATTTTTTTGGGTATAATTTATGATAACATTAAGTAAGAAAATTTTATTTGATTTTTTATATCAATATTTATATAACTTTAAGTATAAGTTAAATTCTTGATATCTAGAAGTTGAATATTATTTTTGGATTTTTTTTGAATAACTTATAAAAAAAATGCATAAATCTTTTTTTTTTTGAATTTAAATATAAATTTATAACTTGAAATTTAAAGAAGTTATTTATATAGAAATAAATAAGTTAAATGCAAACAACTTAGAACATTAAATAAGAAAAAAACTGAATTTCTTTTATTAATGAGAATAAAATTATAAATGTATTATAACATTAAGTAACAAACAAAAAATAAAACTTGTAAATGATATTTTATTTGCATAAAGCTTGTAAAAAAATGTACAAGTCTTTTAAAAAAAATTCGTCGTCCGTCTTTCGTTGAAGTTTATTGCTCAGCTCCTCGTTTAGTAGCGTCATCCATAGTAAGAGATTGAAAGTCCAGCTCTGAGATATCGACACTTTCATCTCTTGAGTCTTGAGTTCTTTTATCAGTACGGGTCAAATCATGAACACTGACACAAGCTTCCAAAATATCTGACAACAGCCGACTACTCTTCTTGCTTAGGGCTCATTGAAGAAACTAAGGAGATGAAATAATAAAATAAAAATAAATGTCCATGGCTTTTTCTATATGAATTTCAATTTTTAAATTATAGCAATCTTGTTTGGCCAACATTAATAAGTTTTAAAAAAATCAACATTAATAAGTTAATTGTTTTGCACTTACTTTTATCGGTACTAAGGTAATTACCATTTTGTGTAATGGAATTGATGGTTAGATTTTTTTTCTTTTAAAAAAAATTCGTTTCTAATGGATAAATTTGATTTGTTTTTTTTTTCTTTTTCTCCTCATAGCACATGTACCTTGAGCCCATAGCAGACCCAGTTGACATTGTTTACTCAACGTTTCCTACACGAAAGGGCTCCTTGAATAAACTAAGACAATGAAATAATAAAATAAAAATAAATTTACAGGGATTTTTTTTAATTAGAGAAATCTTGTTTGGCCAACATTAATAACTTAAAATAAATCAACATTAATAAGTTAATTATTTTGCACTTATTTTCATTGGTATGTTGGAAATGTCACATGCCTTTTGTGCTCAGCGTTAGCTGTGTCTTGCAATGCAGAAGTCACATACATTCCGAAGCACACTAGGACACACCAACTTAGATGCTGAATATGTGTTATCGTGTCTAAAATGTACCGTGTCAAATCTGTGTCCTTGTGCAACATATAACTTGAAGCGAAGGATTGAGCTAGAATCAAGTAAACCTAGGAGTTGAACATATATCTTAACTTGATATAGATCTCCAAAAACTATTGGTTTAGTTTGCACACCAAGGCTAGAAGAGAAATCAATGAGAATATGGTTTACTAATATTGTGAATAAGATGGTATACTAATGTTGTAAATAAGTCAAATTAGAGGCATAAAGACATTGCAAATGTAGATAAAAAAATTGTGAGGATGGATATAAAAATGTTATGCTGGTAAAAGATTATCCTTCAGTTGTTAATGGGACTAACAATAAAAAGGCACATCCATGAATAAAGGGACCAAGGCTGGTTGGTTAACATAATGAACTTTTTAGGTACATAGGCCATGATTATGCTCATGAGATCATGATGTAGGTAGCACCTTGGTCATGTTTAATTCGCAAAATCAAGACATTGGAAAAGGAAAGTCATTCATTTTCTGTGTTTCGATACCAAATGAATGATTTCCAAAGAAAAAAAAAAGGAAGAAAAATAGTTCCCCCACTTACCTCTAGGATTCACTTTCCCACTCTTTCCAATTTTCTTGGCCTTTCTAAACACCAAAAAGAAGAAACGATGAAATAGATGGAAATTGCAATTTTCGAGAGAAAAAAATAGCGAAGTATTTATTTTCTTTCATTTCTGCAAACCAAAAAAGTCCTATGGCTTCTCACATCAGCGGAAGAATTTCATATATGATCAATTAGTTGGATGAATAGATTCTTTTGGACTAATGTATGTTGATAGGAATTGTTACTCAATGTTGCCAAACTACTTGGTTTGTTCCCTCTTTTGAAGATACGATGCAGAAGCTATATATTTTGATGATGGCGTCATGACTTCCAAGCGAGAACAAAGCTGCAATTTTTTTTTTTTTATTGGATGGTAATTTTTTGGAAAAAAATGTATTTGTCCTAAAGGTTTGGACCAATCGCAACTCATCACCATCTCACCCGCTTCCAATTGATGACTGGCTAATATACAAGTGTTGACCTAAGCCGAGCCTGAACCGACCACTCTACCTAAGAAGGTCAAAGCCCTCCTCTATCAAAATGACACCAATTTTAAAACTACCACATTAGCATCAGATATGTTCTTAACTTCATTTCTATATTGTATGCCTCAAGTTGCCATCTGGGAAAAGTTCATCATCATGGTATGTAGTTGCTAATTCTAATGGTACAGCAGAGTAACAACTTCCTAATTATAATAGTTTAATTAGGAACTTGGTTTTTAGTATCAAATTAGCCAAATTCAAGTCCAGCTTCTAAGGGCACAGCAGCAGTTGTCATAGTAAAATGGTCTTTATTCTGTTATTCCTTGTTAAGCTATGGCCACAAAGACACGAGTCTGAAACGCGAGGAAGAACAAATTCCACTTCAAAAAGTTTAAGAAATCCCAACATATATAAAATAAACATCCAATAAAAGAACCTTTTTTTTCCCCACAGTAGCAATGCTTTGTACAAAACGGTTCTCTGCACTGAAACTATGGATTAACTGTTATATAGATTGAAAAAAAAAACATAATTTTATTCCACTATCTGATTTATACAAATTATGTACATCCGAAACCATAAGAATTACGATTAAATACCAAATACTAAATTGGGATCCCACACCTCCCAGTAAGACTCATGCTGATTACCAACTCATTTTGCACCTTTGTATAAGATATCGATGATTTTCTGCCAATAAATAACAGTATCAGAACTTCGAAGACAGATTTATCATCTAAATATAGATCTCACATTGTTTTAACTATTATAAAGTTGGACATAAATAGTATTTGGATGCTTAACACTCGAGATGTACTTAAATTTTTTTTTTTCTAGCTTTGGGGAAGTAAAAAAACTCTTTTCTCAGTATCTTTTTTGACAAATATTTTATAAAATTGGACAATTTTTTTTTCCCACACAACTACAAATGTTTCTTAAAACCAATTTTCTAATTCTCTCTCCGTCACAACTACAAAGGACATACAAAATTTTATTTCAAAAATATTTTACCAAACAGAATAATTAAACTTTTGTTTCTTAAAACCATTTTTCATATATAAGTAACCAAACGCAAAGTCGAAATTTGTAAAACTATGAAACAACTTTATAACTTCTTTTTTTAAAATTGTTTTAAAATCAAAATTTCTGAAAACCTATCCAAATAGCTATTTGTCATTAGTTTGAAGTAAATGAATCTTACCTGGTAGTATTTGAGTAATTGTGGCCTCTTCTTCTTATAAGTTGGAGTAAGCAAGTCCCGCTCCATGTCAAATGGTATTGGCTCAAGGTGAATAGCTTTTATGAATTCAAAACCTTTCAACTGCACATATAAAGGCACAAGTGATCCAGGTCAGGTTCAAGAGCTTCAAAAACAAGTAGAACTGTAGAACAGAGAACATGAATTTACTTCAATACTACAGTAATATAAAGTTTCCAATAACTTTGACCTTCTTTAGTTTAGCAGTCTTTGCAAGCTCCCCGAGAATGTATTCTTTTGCTTTAGTATTATCGCAGAGTGCAGCAAAGTCTCCACTGACCTTGTGCTCTTTCGCCCAACGCTCCAGAGCTTGTTGGTTGGGATTTATAATGGCAACAAGGAAAGACTCGAAGCTATTTCCATATATCCATATCTGGGGGAAAAACACAAGCATTGGAGAAATTCATGACATAAGAGACACAGGTAACTATATTGAGAGGAAAGGGGGGACAATTCAGATAATTCTAAGAATACCACCAGATCACTCCCACAGTCACTACCAACACACACATCAAAAGAAGCAAAACAACTTTTTTCTACTCAAATACTTGTTTGTAACTATAACTTGATTATATTTAAGAAATGACAACAAAGGATAATTTTCCCAAACAATATCACAAGTACAAGTTGGAGTCATCCAAAATCTGCTTCATGAAAGTAAATGACAGAAGTAAATTTCTAAAATTTAAAACAATTTATAGAATTAATGAATTATCACATTAGTAAAGCTTATTTCTTGGGATTGTCATTCCTTTCCACTCTTTGACTTATGTGTCACTGACCTCTTCATCTAGACTCTTAATAGTCTAGGGGAACTTTGACGGTGCTCCTTGGTTGCATGAGCTTAAACTACATATCCAAAATGTATGTCTAGCAACTTGCCAACCTACCTAGATTTAATGGCATGACTCTCTCATTCTCGTAACTACTTTGGTCATGAATTTGTTACTAAATAGAGGATTATCTTCAAAAGTTGAGAGTAGGTCATAAAAACTTTTCAAATCCTTTATGGATATGTCTTAGCTATGATCCTGTTGAAATTAGTTGATAATTTTATTGATTGTCTCATTGGCATTATATAGCCTTACAGTCATTAATACAATGATTTCAATCATTATGACAATAATCTCATAATGGAATATCCTGTGACATATTCTGGCATCCCAAATATGTCCTCAGGATATTCCCATGTGCTTATACTATACTTAAATATGACACCCAACATACCATATCAACACTCTCCCTCAAGATGGGTGAAAGATATTCACTAAGCCCATCTTGTCACATCCTCTAATCATGCTCACTGAGGCTAGTCCCTTGGTTAGTCCATCTGCTACTTGATCCCTGGTTGGAACATGGCCAAGCTCCAGTAATCCTCTATCCAACTTCTCTTTGATGAAGAATCTATCAATCTCGATGTGTTTGGTCCTGTCATGCTGTACTGGATTGTTGGCGATACTAATAGCTGACTGATTGTCACACCACAGCTTCATCTTGGCTCCTTGATCCAGCTTCAGCTCCACCAGCATATTCTTCAACCATAGCAGCTCTGCAACTCCCAAGGCCATAGCTCTGTACTCTGCTTCAGCTGTCGATCTGGCCACCACAGACTGCTTCTTACTCCTCCAGGAGACCAAGTTACCTCCTACAAATATGCAATATCCCGAGGTAGACCTCCTGTCATCAGCACAACTAGCCCAGTCAGAATCACAGTAGCCCTCGATGCTCACGTGATTGTTCTTCCTGAATATTAGTCCCTTCCCGGGAGCACATTTCAAGTACCTCAGAATCTGGTACACTGCATCCATATGACCCTTCCGTGGGTCATGCATGTAGCGGCTTACCACACTTACTGCAAAGCAGATATCAGGACGTGTGTGGCTCAAATAGATCAACTTGCCAACCAGTCTCTGGTATCTGTCCCGATCAACTGGTTCTCCAGCCTCAGCATCAATCTTGAACCTCTGATCTATTGGTGTCGCTGCAGGTTTGCACCCCAACATCCCAGTTTCTGTGAGAAGGTCCAGTGCATACTTCCTTTGAGAGAGAACAATCCCCTCTGCTTCTCGAGCAATCTCAATCCCAAGGAAGTACCGAAGAAGGCCGAGATCCTTCACCTCGAATTCCTTGCCAAGCTTTCCTTTGAGTTGGGCGATCTCCTGCTCATCATCTCCTGTGATAATCATATCGTCCACATACACCGCAAGCATGGTGATGTGGCCTCCACTCCGACGGAAGAACACAGTATGATCAGCATTGATCTGCTGATATCCCATCCCTATCATCGCCCTTCTGAATCTGTCAAACCACGCTCGAGGAGACTGCTTCAGTCCATAGAGGGACTTCTTCAACCTGCAGACCTTGCCTACTGTCTGATTGGTGCCAAATCCTGGTGGTATCTCCATGTACACCTCCTCCACTAGATCTCCATGAAGAAATGCATTCTTCACATCCAGTTGGTGTAGCTTCCATCCACCATTCGCTGCCAGAGAAATCAGAGTCCTGACAGTGCTCATCTTTGCAACTGGTGCAAAGGTCTCGTCATAGTCGATGCCGTACGTCTGACTGTATCCTTTGGCTACTAGTCGAGCTTTGTAGCGATCAATCTGTCCATCTGGGTTCTGCTTCACGGTAAAGACCCACTTGCATCCAACTGCTCTCTTCCCCTCTGGTAGTCTCACAAGCTCCCAAGTGTGGTTCTTCTCCAGAGCTCCCAACTCCTCGTGCATTGCCGCTTTCCACTTTGGATCGTTCTTGGCAACCTGCCAATTGTTAGGTACAGTAATACTATCCAAAGATGCTATAAATGCTCCATGAGAAGAAGGGATATGGTCATAAGAAATAAACTGAGCAATATCCCAACCATATCTGTTTGGAGGATTTTCTGCATTGCTGCGAGTGGTCCTCCGTACAGATAGTGGTGTGGGAGGAGTAGTAGTAGGAGGAATGATATCTTGTGAAGGAGGGGGTATCACCTGAAGGGGGTTGGTATCGGTGCCTCAGGAGTTGGGACGAACGCAGGCAAGGGACTTGGCATTGGCACTGTCGGTACTGGTCCTGCAGTTTGCTTCTCTCTCCTGCTGTAGGTAAGTAACTCTCCCTGAGTCGTAGGCCTAACACCTTCACCTTCTTGTCCCTTCTCCGTGCCTCCATGCCAAACTTCTAAATCGGTTACCACAAAGTTCTCCATCTCTCCCTCTCGCCTAATACTGGCAGTATTAGGCGTGTTGTGTGAAGTTCCGTCCTGGCGGTAGTATGGCTCATGCTCCCGAAAGTGGACATCCATACTGACAAACTTCTTCTTCTCTACTGGACTCCAGCACACATACCCCTTTTGGGTCGCCGAGTAGCCTACGAAGATGCATTTGACCGCTCTAGGGTCAAGTTTCCCAACTGATGGCCTGTTGTCCTTCACAAAACACACACACCCAAACACCTTCAGTGGGAGTATCCCACTATTATTGCCTTACAATACCTCACATGGGGACTTCCATCCGAGGACCTTCGAGGGCATCCTGTTGATGAGTTGAGCTGCTGTCAACACTGCATGCCCCCACAGACTCTGTGGGGCATTCATGTCGATCATCATACTTCTTGCGACCTCCAGAAGGTGTCTGTTTTTCCTTTCTGCAACTCTATTTTGTGCTGGTGTGTATGCACAGGTGGTCTGATGCTGTATTTCGTGTGCTGACAAGTATTCTGCAAGCATCCTGTTGGTATACTCTGTTCCATTGTCAGACCTCAGTACCTTCACAACTGCTTTGTACTGAGTCTGGACATGCTTATGGAAATTCCGAAAACAAGCAGGTACATCACTCTTATTTTTTATCAAATATAACCAGGTAACACGAGAGGCACACTCAATGAAAGAAACAAAGTACTTATAACCATTCATAGTGTTAGTAGCACATGAACCCCAGACATCAGAATATACTACCTCAAAAGCAAAAGTGCTCCTATGACCCGTGCCAACATATGAGCTCCTAGTAAGTTTTTCTTAACTCGCACGCATCACATACTAATTTCTCTTTATTTGTTTTTGCATAAATCTCTGGATACAACTTACTTAGAGTATCAAAGAAAGAATATCCCATCCTCCGATGATGGAGTATCAAGGTATCCTCAGTCCTCTGCTGCAGTCCTTCCATGCCAGCCTTCTCTGCCATAGATACCAATGCTGAGTCCAGTCCCTCATGCCAAGTGCCAGTCCCAAGTCTTCGTCCTGTCCCTTTCTCCTGGAAGGTCACCTTAGGAATATCAAAAGAAATAATGCATTTAAGTTGGAGGATTATAGAACTAATGGACAAGAGACTGACTGGAAAGGATGGAGCATGTAAAACATTGGATAATATTACTGAACCTGTACAATTAACAGTACCCTTACCGACCACTGGCTGGAAAGTGCCATCAGCTGTCTGAATGCTGACTGCTGATGCTAGATGAGTGTAGGAAGAAAACTCACTAGCATTCTCCGTCACATGCCGAGATGCTCCCGAGTCGATAATCCAGTCTGATGATTTAAGGGAAGAGATAGACGCAAGGGCAAGTGATTCGTCAGTATCTTCTGATGGATGGGCATACATAGCAGCGTTGCCCCTAACAAAGAATGAGGTTGACGCCTCCTCTGTTCTACTCCTCATGTCTCCCAGTGCCTGGTCCTCTACAGTAAAGGTGTCATCAGCTTCTCCGTTCCCTTCTGATATCAGGAGGTTTGCCCGATAACCTCCTCGGCCGCCTCGTCTATCCCCTCGACCACGACCACGTCCTCTATTATATCCTCGTCCGCCGAACGGTTCTCGTCCACCACCTGAATCTCTCTTCCTAGGTGGTTTGGTACAAGCATACCGATGATGACCCATCTTCCCACAGTTGTAGCACTGCCGGTTATGCTGCCAGGGCTCTCCTTTAGATCCTGTGTTACCTGAGCTGGTGATCGCTAGTGCTGACTTTGCTTCGGGGGGACCACCTGTCCCGGCTTGCAGCCTGATGCGTGTCTCCTCCTGGATCATGGCTGAGATAGCCTCCTCAAGGCTAGGGATCTTTGGTTGGGCTAGAAGTAGGGCCGTCCTCTGTGCGAAAGCTGCAGTCAGCCCTTTGAGGAACTTCATCGTCCTCTCCTGCAGACACACCTGTCTCTCCTTACACTTAGGGTCCCCGCAGCTCGTCCGATCTGAGGAGTGATCATAATCCAACCACAGACGCTCCAACTCCGTGGCATACTCCTGCACCGTCTTCTCTCCCTGTACGGTGTCATCAATCTCCCCCTTTATCTGGAAGACCCGTAAGTTGTTCTCCACACCATCATAGGTCCTTCTCAACTTCTCCCACACATCTTTCACCATCTCAATACCGTCTACTGTGGCGGCAATAGACTGGACTAAGGAGTTGAGAAGCCAGATGTAGATCACCATATGAGTGGACTTCCACTCATCGTGTCCTGTCGAGCCCTCGTCCGGCTCTGTCGTCTCGCCCGTCAGGAACCGCTCCATGTTTTTTCCTGCGAGGGTTCTTCTCACCCGTCGTGACCAACTCAGATAGGTGGCTGGTCCATCTAATTTCAGATCGATGGAGGGAAGCTTCAACTCCGGCGACGTTCGTGTCGTGTTCTCACCAGCCGACATCGTCAACAACTTCATCAACGTCGCCACCTCTGCAGAATCTAGCTTCTTGATGATCTCCTCCATCGATGCGTCGTCTATCCAGTCACGTCACGTTCGCTCCACGACTCACGCTTGTCCTCGTCGTCCGCTCCTAGATCCGAACATGTCCCCCATTTTTTCAGATCTAGGCATCCCTATTAGGCGCTGCCTCGTGCTGGTGCGGAGGAGGCGGCAGCACGCATGTCACAACCGCCGTCGCAGCAGCAGCAGTAGTAGCCGCAGCAGTAGCGGGACGGGACAACAACAGCGAAGGGGCGCCTGCGAAGGGCGGAGAAGAGGAGAGGAGGGAAAAAAGGGGGGGGGGGCGTGGAAGAGTTCGGTGGAGGAGATCTAGGAAATCCTCCTGTGGGTTTGTGGAAGCTTGGTGACGGCTAGGGTTTGTGGAAACTTGGCTCTGATACCATGTTGAAATTAGTTGATAATTTTATTGATTGTCTCATTGGCATTATATAGCCTTACAGTCATTAATACAATGATTTCAATCATTATGACAATAATCTCATAATGGAATATCCTGTGACATATTCTGGCATCCCAAATATGTCCTCAGGATATTCCCATGTGCTTATACTATACTTAAATATGACACCCAACATACCATATCAACAGATCCCATTCTAATGGGAAGGCTTGGATGATGATGATGATGATTAGCAAAGCTTATGTCTCATGTTTTTGTATTTTCTAAAGAAAATTTATTACATAAGTTACTTGCAACCTGATGTTTTCGTATTTTCTGAAGAAAAATATTAAATAAGTTCTTATGATCGGTAAAGCTTTACTGAAGATGATCAGTTTTCAAATATATTCAAATTGTATTAGATAGATAAATTGAATCAAACACGTGTCATTATATGGTATTTATGGTCAAGTTGAAGCCAAACCCTGAGATTGTGTCTATCTCGAAGTGTCAGAGCAAACTAGACTTCCTCATCCTCTTTCGTATCTTCGTTTAAGAGAGAATAATGTGTATTCCTCATGTAAATCTACTATTCCTCAAAAAGAAGCATATATTTTTGTTAATACTAATATATCATAATAGCAATGACAAGAAATAGAAAAGAACCTACAACAGCAATTGAAGTGGATGAAATACTAACTCAAGGTAAACCCGACCCAATTGATCTAGAAAGGAAAACATAACACAGAATGAACTAAATTCCCATGCACCTCTATTATTTTGACTGAAAACCAGGTCCTTGGTACATATCAGATAATAACATAATTCCAGCATGGCCATTTGCAGAACATTTATCAGAGAGAAAGTTGGCAATAGTACCGAGTCTATATCAGGAACAAGGCCATAGATATTCTCAAGATTCTCAACCGCAACGTACTCTCCTTGTGACAGCTTAAAAATATTTTTCTTTCGATCAATAATTTTCAAGCTTCCATCCGGTTGCCACTCACCAACATCCCCTGCATACAAGTAACATAAACCATGACTAACTTAAATATTTAAAGATAATTAATCGACTGATGAACTATACATGTAACGGACGTGATAAGAACATGGTGCAATGGTCTTTCTAGATATATCTCTAATATAGGTAAGTGTTAACTTTAGCTTCTGAAACATAGATCATCCAGCCAGATAAGCATTAAAATATAACCTTAATCTACCAGTCCAAACATGCACTTTCATGATTGCTTCAAAGATACACATGCTTATAGAATCAAACCTGTGTGGAGCCATCCATCAATCATGACTTCCTTTGTCAGGTCTTCTCGTTTATAGTATCCTGAGAACAATGTCTCCCCTCTGATGCAGACTTTCACCCCGGGGTATGCTTGAGAGGGCATCGTAGTTCATCTCAGGAACAGACTCAAGACGCACATCTACATTCGGTACTGGAGGACCTACTGTGCCAAGCATTGACATACAATTTGGTTGAGTCACAAACGTTCCTGCACAAGTTTCTGTAAGACCTACAAGGACAAAACACCAGTTATACAATGCACAACCCAGTTATAAAACCAATACCATCTTTCTTATTATACTTGACCAATACATGCCAGAAACGATTTTCTTATAGCCACTTGATGACTATACATAAGGAAGATCCATGGACTTGAGACAGAAAAATTAGATTCTATTAAGATACTATAATTGAGTTAATGAAAGAAACTGTTGGAAAAATATTAATATTTACCTTGAAATCTCATCACAACTCTAATAGTTTTGGCAGGGGGACGTTAACATGGTACCAGAGGATTCCAGATTTCGAATCCTCTGACAAGCATTTTAAGTGGATTAAATTTTTTTATCCCACAGTGTGAATCCAGCTCTCTGCCCAAAATGGGCCTTCGACCTGCGAGTGTGTGTTGGAATAATATAAACATTTAACCCTTAACACTCATCACAATTCTAGATGGCAGACACTTTAACAAAAACCTTCTTCATGCGAATGATCTAACTTCGAAAAATAACAGTAACACATTGTTTCAAGGACACCCTCTATTCAAAATGAACTAAACTCCTCCCAACATTTTGTTCTACCGTGCTTGCTTGGGGAGCTCCAAAAAGCCATATAGTGAAAGCTAGATGTTCAACTTGACCGTGCCATCCCTGACTCCCATGTTCTCCCTTTCTAGTCGTTCCTGCTCTCTGACACCCTAGGTCAACTTTGACCTGCTTGTTTGTGCTTATTCACCTCCAATCTATGATTTGTAGGATTACAACTTATGAGTCATCTTAAATTTAATCCTTATTTATGAATATTTAATGTTTTTTGTTTGTTTTTATTGTTATTTCTCTACATTGATCTGTGTTTGTTTCTCTTCATTGTCGCAACAAATAAAGCAAAGGGTCTCCCCACCCCAACTGACAATTTATTGATGCATGATGCAATAGAACTCATAATGATCAGTTTTGCTATAGGGAATTACATTCCTCTCTATAAGAGATTAAGCCAAAAGAGTGAAAAGGAATGACACTCCCACTAGGCATTAGTTTAACATGAATTTGCACTATTGTCAGAAATCTACAAGGCTTACAAGAAGTGAGAACAGTTTATTTATTGATCTCAGTAGACCTGCATCATTGATGGAGTCCAATAATACCTCGGTGAAGTGCCCTACTACATATGAAAGACTTTTTTCTCCAAATGGTGCATATGATACTTGACTTCTGAACTCCAACAAATCATGTCCTTACAAAATCATGAAGCCACTTTATAGTATTTTATTTTTTTTGATGACAAAAAGTTAATCAACCACAATAATCCCTCTACTTTTCTTCCATTCGTTGATCAATTCATAACTCATTTGGTTACTTCCAGTGCTTCCATGTGATTTCTTTACTTATCCATATTTATATTATGATATAAGTGTTGGGTGATCCCTCCTTAATTGGAGAGAGGGTTTGATGTTCCCAAGGTTCATTCACCTTGGAGAAAGTCTAATGACTTTTGGAGTTCCCAAGCTTAATGAACCTTGAATGAAACGAATCTTGGAGGAGAAGGTTAATTCCCTTATGGCTATATAAGGAGATGGTTCGGGAGATGTTTGGTTAATCTCCCTTGTAATCTTGGTGCTAGAAGTGGTGGTGCTCTTGGTGCTCCTTGCTTGCGGTGTTCTTCCGGACGGTGCTTTTACCTCGAGTGCTTCTTCACCAAAGTGTGTCCATACTTTTGTATGAGAGTTTGTGAGCCTCTTGAGTGTATCCAAGGGAGTTTGTAATTTGTAATCCCACTATTCTTAGTAGAGAAAGAAAGTAAAAAATTATAATTGTCCGAGGATGTAGACATATTGTCGAACCTCGTTAATTCTTTTGTGTTCTGTTTTACTCACTTGTCAATCCATAGCTTTTAAGCTCGATTGCAAGTTATTGCTACTCTCTTGTCAATCCAGAGCTTTCAGAAGCTCGATTGCAAGATATTGCTTCCGCACTTTGTGTGTGAAAGACATCTCCATCCCCAACAAAGTGTATCAGAGCCACACAAGCTTGTTGATCGTGATGGCGGAATCGTCTTCTACCTCCTCAACCATGATCAAGCTCACATCTTCAAACTATTCCATATGGAGGCCGCAGATGAAAGATATCCTCTATTGCAAGGATCTGTACGAAGTGTTACTCTGCAATGAACAGAAGCCAAAAGACAAATCTGACAAAGATTGGACCATTCTAAATCGTAAAGCTATTGGAGAGACTCGTCCATGGATCGACCAAAACGTCTTTCACCATGTTTCCAAAGAAACCGATGTTCATCAAATGTTGATGAAATTGGCATCGATGTATGAGCCAGAGACTCCTCAAAACAAAGGGTCACTCATTCGACATTTGGTGAACCTGAAATACAGAGATGGTCGAAGTGTTTCTGAACACTTGAGTGATTTCCATGAGCTGGTAAATTAACTCTCAACCATGAAGCTGGTGCTGGAAGATGAGCTATTGGCACTTTTGCTACTCAGCTCGTTGCCGGATAGTTGTAACATACTTGTGGTTTCCTTAAGCAACTCCCCTCCTCAAGGAATCCTTACATCCTCCTTAGTGAATGACAGTTTATTGAATGAAGAAGCGATGCGGAAAGAACAAGGCATATCAACCGAGTCAGATGCCTTTGTTTCTGAGAATCGTGGAAGAACTCATCAAAGAAAATCCCACAACCGTGACCACTCCAAAGGCAGATCTAGAGATCATTCCAGAGGCGCTTCCAAACCAAGAAAGGAGATAGAATGCTTTCATTGTGGCCTTAAGGGTCATATGAAAAGAGAATGCAGAAAATTAAAAAAAGAGAAGAAATAAATCAAATGAGAAGAATGAAGACAAAGACACAACTGCCACTGCTTCAAAAGGCGATGAGATCATCATCATTTGTGATGATGGTCTTGTTAATCTAACCTCTCAAGATTCATGCTGGATTGTAGACTTTGGCGCATCATTTCATGTTACTTTTAGAAAGAAATTCTTTACATCCTACACAAGCGGAGACTTCGGAAACGTGATGATGAAAAATGAAAAAGTTTCCAAGATAGTGAAAAAAGGAGAAATAGCTCTTGAGACCAACATTGGCTGCCCCTTGATTCTCAAGAATGTGAGACAAGTTCCAGACATGCGTCTTAACTTGATATCTACTGGCGTGCTGGATGATAAAGGCTACACCAATGTGTTTGGTGGAGGCAAATGGAAACTCAGCAAAGGCTCCCTAGTACTAGTTAGAGGAAAGAAGGAGAACACACTCTATATGACATATGCTAAGATCAACAATCAGCATATTAATGCAGCTATCAACCAATCAGGATCAACGATTGGGTTATGGCACAAGCGACTTGGTCATATGAGTGAGAAGGGACTGCAAATTCTAGCCAAAAGAGAGGTATTGACCGGACTGAAATCGAAAGGTACACCTCTTGAACCATGCATTGATTGTTTGACTGGAAAACAACATAGAGTTTTATTTTATTATAAGGCTGCAACTAGAAAACCCAACGTACTGGATGTTGTTTACTCTGATATTTGTGGGCCTATGACTACTAACACTCTTAGCGGTACAAGATACTTTGTCACCATTGATGATCACTCAGGAAGGTGTGGGCATATGCAATCAAATCCAAAGATCAAGTCTTTGAAGTGTTCAAGAAGTTTCATACCAGCGTTGAACGTGAGACTGGTACGACTCTGAAGTGCATCCGTACTGACAATGGTGGAGAGTACATGGGAGACTTCATAATCTATTGCAAGAATAATGGAATCAAACATGAAAGGTCGGTTCCAAAGACCCCTCAGCACAACGGGTTGGAGGAAAGGATGAACAGAACGATCGTTGAGCGGATCAGAACCATGTTATCTCACTCCAAGCTGCCAAAGGGTTTCTGGGGTGAAGCATTGATGACAGCAGTTCACTTAATCAACTTGTCTCCATCACCTCCACTCAATGGTGATGTACCGAACAAGTTCTGGACATGAAAAAATGTGTCCTACAGTTACTTGAAGGTGTTTGGGTGTAGAGCGTTCGTGCACATCCCCAAAGATGAGAGGTCCAAGCTTGATGACAAATCAAAATAATGCATTTTTCTGGGCTACGGAGATGAAGAGTTCAGCTACAGACTATGGGATCCTGTCAATAAAAAGATTGTCAGAAGCAGAGATGTGGTCTTCTTTGAAGATCACACTATTGAAGATATTCAGAAGGGAGAAAAGGCTGATAGCTACATGGAATATCCAATCGACCTACATCCAGTTCCTCAGCCCCGGGTACATAGGAGGATGCGATCGAGAACAATGAAGCTGAAATCCATGATCACGTCGAGGACAATCATGATGATGACATTTTACCTGAAAATGTTCAAGAAGAGCAAGCTCCCAAAGAACCTCAACTGAGAAGATCAAACAGACAACCGAAGCCTAACAACCTCTTCAGTCCACAACAATATGTATTGCAAACAGATGCAGGAGAGCCTAAATGCTATCAAGAAGCCGTGCCACACGAGAAAAAAGGGAGTGGCTGGAAGCCATGCAAGATGAGATGAAGTCCTTGCATGAGAACCACACTTACGATTTGGTAAAATTACCAAAAGGAAGAAGAGCACTCAAGAACAAATGGGTGTATAAGCTGAAGACAGAAGAAAATAAGTCACAACCAAGATACAAGACATGGCTAGTTGCGAAAGGTTTTAGTTAGAAGCAAGGAGTTAACTATGAAGAGATTTTCTCACCAGTGGTGAAGTTGACATCTATCAGAGTAGTGCTCAGCTTGGCTACAAGTCTAAATCTATAAGTTGAACAGCTAGATGTGAAGACTGCATTCCTTCACAGAGAGCTTGAAGAAAAAATCTACATGGAGCAGCCAGAGGGTTTCAAAGTCAAATGGAAAGAAGATCTAGTCTGTCGACTAAAGAAGAGCCTGTATGAACTGAAACAGACACTCCGTCAATGATATAAGAAGTTTAATCTCTTCATGACCGAGCAAGGATTCCAGAGAACCACTTCTGATCATTGTGTGTTTGCTAAAGGTACTCTGATGGTGAACTGATTATACTTCTTATATATGTTGATGATATGTTGATCGTAGGTCGTGACAGTGACACGATCAACAAATTAAAGAAAGAGCTCATCAAGTCCTTTTTAATGAAGGACATAGGTCCAGCAAAGCAGATTCTCGGTATGCATATCTCCCGTGATCGAAGGAATGGGAAGCTGTGGTTATCACAAGAACGTTATATCGAGAAGGTGTTGAAGAAGTTCAACATGGACAAGGCAAAACCAGTTGCTACTCCACTTGCTAATCACTTTTTGCTCATCTCAAGGCAGTGTCCTACAAGCAACAAAGAAAATGAAGAGATGACATCGGTGCCATACGCCTCAGCTGTTGGCAGTCTTATGTACATGATGGTGTGTACCAGACCTGACATGGCACATGCAGTTGGTGTCGTTAGCAGATTCTTATCCAATGGATAAAAAGCATTAGAAAGCGGTGAAATGGATTTTGAGATACCTCAGAGGTACTTCCAAAATGATATTGTGCTTTAGAAATGACAAGCCTGTGTTGATTGGGTACATAGATGCAGATATGGCTGGAGATTTTGACTCCAGGAAATCTACTTCATGATATTTAGTTACTCTTTCAGGGAAAGCTGTGTCTTGGCAGTCAAAGTTACAGAAGTGTGTTGCTCTGTTGACTACAGAAGCGTTTAAGGAACTACTGTGGATGAAAAGATTCCTATAGGAGTTGGGTCAAGAACAACAAGCATATGTTCTTTATTGTGATAGCCAGAGTGCTATCCATTTGAGCAAGAATTCGAGTTTTCACTCAAGGTCAAAGCATATTGACGTGAGATATCATTGGATTCGTAACGTGGTGGAACCCAAGCAACTTCAGATCGAGAAGATCCTTACCAATGACAACGACTCAGACATGATGACTAAGTCTTTACCGAAAGATAAGCACATTTTTTGTAGAAGTATGTAAATTCCCTGATTTTTCAAGAATTTTTGATTTGGATTTTCCATAATTTTCTGTAATTTTCTAGGATTTTTTCTGTAATTAAAACTAAGATATTTTGTGATTAAATGATTTTTAATTGCTGTTAATTAATATTAAAATATTATGAAAATTATATTTTATGGTGTAAAATGAAAAACCGGACATAGGATAATTTTCTGTGAATTTATTGGACCCCGGGAGCATTTTTAAAGCCCTAAAAACTAATGTATAAATAAACCAAATAAACCATAGAAATAAACCCGGTTCAATTGAACCAAACCAACCCAGACCCGGTTCAACTGAACCGAACCCAACCGTATCGGGTCGGGTCGGATCTAAACCCGACCCGAAACCCGCAGACCCGGACCCGTTACCCAATCTAAACCCTAATCCTAATTCAACCGGAATTACTGTTCCGGCAGTGGCTACCCCTATAAATATCCCCCTCCGCCATACGCCGGAACCCTAATCTCCAGCAGCTCCGACCACCCTAGCCCCCTCGGCTTCGTCCCCGACCCCACTTCCTGTAACGCCCCGCAACCGCTCGGAGCGTTACGCTGAGTCGGAGTCGGATTTAATGAATCAAATGCTGGTTACATTTGAAATGTCGGATTTCGAGAAGAAGGATTAATCGAGTTGGTTTCAATGTGCAGATGGCTAGCGAGTTCGATGGAAATCAGGTGTTCGTTCAGAACAGTACTGAATAGCTGGATGGAAACGATAATGCCGTCTTCCTTAATCCGATCGGTCGGATGATTTGGAGAGCACGGCCTGCTCGCACGGTCATACCAGTTGAGTAGATCGCGCTTGTATCGGACCACGGGTTTAAGGGATTGGCCGTATCGGCAGGACAGGATGCCTAACGGATTCGAATATTGTGAGTGGGCTCTTTCCCTTCTCCTCTACTCCTTCATGCCTAATAATATGGAAAACACGTAATGGCTTGAACACTTGGGCTGAAACATCGGGAAGCACTACACTGAGGCGTGCATAGAGTGTGCGTCGTTGGCTTGGTAGGATTGTGGCTTGAATGGTTTACGCGTTGAATAGTTGGATACGATAGCTGGATTATTCATTTGAGGCGATCGGTTGGATTACTTGGGATTATGCTTGGACGGTTGGAAATATACAAGTTGGAATGATACAATTGAGGCAATGGGAATATCGAGAATATCGGGAATTCGGGTGAGCGAACGTGCATCCGTGCGCGTGTATCACAAGGATGCTTTGTCTTGCAAAGCAGGCAGTTGTGGTTCGAAACTGAACAACTGTGTCGTCGAGGGCGTTGTGTCGCTTGATGGGGCATCGTGCCACGAATGTGACATTGTGCCACTGAAACGGCATTGTGCCATGGGTTTTGCTTCGAGCATAGGTGTTGCACCAATTTGGATTGTGTTGAGAAGAGGCTTCGTGCCTATGAAACACTTGATATTTTGATGCCTCGGGCTATGTTTTGAGGTCGAGATTTGGGTTCTTTGGAAGGACATGTTGGAAGAATTGTTATGGATATTTTGGTTGGATATCGATGGAACGAGTCTAGGATCGCTTGGTGGGGCGAGAATGTTTCGATCCTCTCGTCATACCAACGTGTCTACATAGTCACGGACAACCTGGGTGGCACAGGGTTTGGTTTCCTCGAACGGGTGCTCCGGGGCACCGGGACCGTTCGGCCATGGAGGAGACAATTTGGGTATCGCGTTTTGGGCGCGGTACCAGCGGTTGGATGCGATTCAGGTGGGTTAGCTACTTAGCGCTGTTTCGAATAGAACCGCATTGATCTGTCCGATCAACGTCCTTTAAGGCCTTTGGCCAGTGACTTCATATAAGAATAGATGTTGGTTTGCTTTACTTTGGTTGGTTTGTGCATCGTGTAGGCGCGGCCACCTTGCCTCGGCAAGAGTGTGCACTCGAGAGTGGGATATATAAACTTTGGTTGAGAATGGATATTGAGGCGAGACTGATGGTTCGATATGTTATCGTGCAAGCGATGACATTGAGTTAGACGGGTCGGCTATATATTAAACTGCTTGTCGTTTGGTTTGAGAATGAATGCTAGCATGCTTAAACTGCTTTATTGCTTTCCTTAACATGTCATTCATATGCCATAAAACGAATCTAGGATTCAACTAGAAAGATCACCATTTAACTGTGTGCATTCACTACTTTACTTAGTGTCGGCTTAGACGAGTGGGTTATCCCGCTCACCAGTACGGTTGTGTACTGACCCACGTTTGTGGGCAATATTTCAGGTACACAGGCGTAGTGACGCTGCTTGGATATACGGGACAAGATGTATGAACTGTAAGTACCTTTGTGGGCTAGAGAAAGAGCAAGAGTTATTTTATCGTCTCCGTGGCATCGCCTTTGTGGCATTGACTCGGGGCATCTCATTTGGACCCTATCGTGAGCTTCGCTGCGTATACTCTGATGTGTGCTTGGTACACAATTGGCTTCCGCTGTAACTTGGTTGTTTCGATGATAACTTTCGTGTTTAACAACATCGCCTTGTACGAGCGCAACTCCAGGCTCGTACGGCATCACGTCCCGAATAGAACGATTGTCCCGCGGGAGAGCTGCAACGTGGTGATTTCACGTTCAGCGGGGACTATTGGGCTTGCGGGAGTATGGGGCGTGACAGATTGGTATCAGAGCGCTCGGTTCATTTCTTCGGACTTGGTCCTTCGCTTCATCACAAACTCAAAAATCGCTTTCGTGTGTCGTTTAGCTCTTGACTCTACTCGGTGCCGCATCGGATGTTTCATGCAATAAGTCTATTTATTGCTGGTTTTGGCTGCATTTTATTTCTTGGTTGGGTTGCCTTGGTTGATTTTCGTAGGATCGCTTAGTCTCGTTAGGCGTTGTTGCATTCGTGCAGCAAGTTGGTTGGCGTTGTTGCATTTGTGCAACAAGTGTGGGCTTTCGTTGGGTTGGCTTGGCTTATCATTCTGGGAGATTCTGATTGCCTCAATGGATCAGTTGGTTGGCTAACGAGATTTGGGAATGCGGCATGTTTTGAGTAGAAACATTCGATGGGAATGGATCGTAGCACGAGTTGCTCGTCTAGCGACTGTGTTGGATACAAGTGGGAATTTTGGCTGTGGCGCATCGGTTGGGCAAGTTTGAGTTTGGCTCGGGAATATCAAGAATAGTTGGCACGAGTTGCTCGTATAACGAATGTGTGAAACCGTTGGATAATTCAAGCATTGCCTGAGTTTTGTGTCAAACTCGAATTGGGAAAGACATGATCACACATAAGGGATGGTTCGAACGGATCTTGGATTCGTACAAGAAATAGTAAAATGAGTAGCGACTCGATTCGAAGTGGTATATGGGATACCACATTGTGAGCAAGGCATTGGAAATATTTTGGTTGGACATCAATGAGAATTTCCTGAACGGACCCGTGAAACGAGAAAACAAGTTGGTGAGTGCAAGTCGGCTGAGTTGAGAAGAATGAAAATGGAGCAAGTGAATATTGGGTTGAGCATATCGAGGACGGACTGATGCAAATGAAAGCATCGTTGGGCTTAAGTGATGGACGAGATCGGAATAAACAACTGGAATGCGCTTGAACGAGCGATGGGTAAATCAAACGATAGCGAGCACGAACTACGATTTTGGACAACGTATTTGAGTTGTTGGTTAAGCAATGAAACACGATGATGGATTCACACAAACTTGAACGATTTTGGATATTGCTGCTCGGGAAGTTGACTCTGGTTTAGCGGAAATGGAATTTTGGGCAAGATGTTGCAACGATGGAAAACAGATTCTCCGGAAGACATGGACGGATTTGTGGCAACAACGGAAGGCAAGATTGTGGCGGACGGACTTTTGAAGATAGCTAAATGTAAGAGCAACGTCGGAACAAATTACTGTGCTGCTCGAGTAAGTTGGAAGTGCAAGGTGGGACGTGGCAAACGGATGTGAATTTGAGCAAGTCTCGAGTTTCAAAAATCATTGGAATCGATGGTGCGAGAATCAAACATAGCAATTCGAAAATTTGATGGATTCAGGACAGTACGACGGATTGATGGAATACGGTTTCAACTAGCGTGGTTCTCGGATTCGAAAACTTCGCTCGGATGAATGGTTGGGATTTTGATTCGGATTTGGAGATGATATATATCATGGTTTATAATAGCTGTCCATCGTGATGATTACAATTATCGAGCGTAGCTTCGGGACAGCTGACCCTAAGCGACTTGTCCGCTGAATTCGGATATGAATATGGTAGACCCATAGAACGACCCTTGAGGCGGCATATTTGGGAATGCGTCGAGGGCAGATGTGAGCAATGAGATTTGGCTTATTGACTGAGTGTTGGATTTGAGAGACCCTTGGGATAGTCTTCAGCTGAAGATGCAGCCAGAAGATCGAAGCAATGGTGGAAGGTAGCCTAGTCAACTGATGAGATTCAGAGTCGCAGAGTTTTATCTCGATGGCATCGCCTCTGACTCATCGTGCCCTGGAAGGGAATATCATTCATATGAATGGACGACTGTGGCGGCTCGTTCAGATCAAATCCTTGCGAATACTGGAAGGGACAGACGTGCTTCAGATTTACAAGATGTCTCGGAACTTATTCTGGAAAGCGTGCTCGTTCGGAAGGCAAAGGTGATATTCTAATGCTTCGAGGCAGTGGAAGCAGTACGAAGAACTATTCCATGCGTAACCTAAGAATTGTGGCGAGTGTGTCCACGTTGAAATCGTGGCGACACAATCCCTTTGGCGTGGCGGCGAGATCTTCGTGGATCACACGAACCTCAATATAGATGTTCACCCTGTGAGATTTTGAGATGGCAGGAAATGTGTTGGACTGAGCTGATCTAAGCAAAGTTGATATTTGGGTAAGTCGCGTAGCTGGGGTAGATCAGTTGAGATTATCGTTCGGTGAACGAGATAATATTTGGAGATGTTGCTAGTACTGATTTCAGAAATAGTGGGATGGATTGAGTTGGAACGCGAACTCATTGAGTCAGTGGAAAATCTGCATAATTGAGAATAGTTCTCAAGCGAATGTGTTGGAATGGAAAACGTGATTCGGTTCAATTGGGAGCAAAGCAAAATGGATGCCTCGAACATAAAGATACCCTTGTAACTTGTTCAAATTTGCTATCGCAAAGCTCGGCTGAAATGCATGTATTTTAGGGACGCCTTAAATATATGTACGATCCAAAACTAAGCGATACAAAGAATTCGTATTGAGCTGCAAGGAGGATGTGGGAATTCGTGGAATTTGTACGAGCGTTCAGCAGAACGAGATGCAGAGTCAGAGTTGTGAATATGTGAGTTTCTTAGAGCAGATCCATGGAATTGGATTGTGGCATACTAGTAAGGAATGAGTACCAGCACGGTTCGTGGACGAACCTGATTCTAAGTGGTATATTATGTAACGCCCCGCAACCGCTCGGAGCGTTACGCTGAGTCGGAGTCGGATTTAATGAATCAAATGCTGGTTATATTTGAAATGTCGGATTTCGGGAAGAAGGATTAATCGAGTTGGTTTCAATGTGCAGATGGCTAGCGGGTTCGATGGAAATCAGGTGTTCGTTCAGAACAGTACTGAATAGCTGGATGGAAACGATAATGCCGTCTTCCTTAATCCGATCGGTCGGATGATTTGGAGAGTACGGCCTGCTCGCACGGTCATACCAGTTGAGTAGATCGCGCTTGCATCGGACCACGGGTTTAAGGGATTGGCCGTATCGGCAGGACAGGATGCCTAACGGATTCGAACATTGTGAGTGGGCTCTTTCCCTTCTCCTCTACTCCTTCATGCCTAATAATATAGAAAACACGTAATGGCTTGAACACTTGGGCTGAAACATCAGGAAGCACTACACTGAGGCATGCATAGAGTGTGCGTCGTTGGCTTGGTAGGATTGTGGCTTGAATGGTTTACGCGTTGGATAGTTGGATACGATAGCTGGATTATTCATTTGAGGCGATCGGTTGGATTACTTGGGATTATGCTTGGACGGTTGGAAATATACAAGTTGGAATGATACAATTGAGGCAATGGGAATATCGAGAATATCGGGAATTCGGGCGAGCGAACGTGCATCCGTGCGCGTGTATCACAAGGATGCTTTGTCTTGCAAAGCAGGCAGTTGTGGTTCGAAACCGAACAACTGTGTCGGCGAGGGCGTTGTGTCGCTTGATGGGGCATCGTGCTACGAATGTGACATTGTGCCACTGAAACGACATTGTGCCATGGGTTTTGCTTCGAGCATAGGTGTTGCACCAATTTGGATTGTGTTGAGAAGATGCTTCGTGCCTATGAAACACTTGATATTTTGATGCCTCGGGCTATGTTTTGAGGTCGAGATTTGGGTTCTTTGGAAGGACATGTTGGAAGAATTGTTATGGATATTTCGGTTGGATATCGATGGAACGAGTCTAGGATCGCTTGGTGGGGCGAGAATGTTTCG
This sequence comes from Iris macrosiphon, assembly GCA_036927795.1. Taxonomy (NCBI): domain Eukaryota; kingdom Viridiplantae; phylum Streptophyta; class Magnoliopsida; order Asparagales; family Iridaceae; genus Iris; species Iris macrosiphon. The sequence goes on along the minus strand of JAYESA010000017.1, from coordinate 127,200,192 downwards.
ATCCTCTCGTCATACCTACGTGTCTGCATAGTCACGGACAACCTGGGTGGCACAGGGTTTGGTTTCCTCGAACGGGTGCTCCGGGGCACCGGGACCGTTCGGCCATAGAGGAGACAATTTGGGTATCGCGTTTTGGGCGCGGTACCAGCGGTTGGATGCGATTCAGGTGGGTTAGCTATTTAGCGCTGTTTCGAATAGAACCGCATTGATCTGTCCGATCAACGTCCTTTATGGCCTTTGGCCAGTGACTTCATATAAGAATAGATGTTGGGTTGCTTTACTTTGGTTGGTTTGTGCATCGTGTAGGCACGGCCACCTTGCCTCGGCAAGAGTGTGCACTCGAGAGTGGGATATATAAACTTTGGTTGAGAATGGATATTGAGGTGAGACTGATGGTTCGATATGTTATCGTGCAAGCGATGACATTGAGTTAGACGGGTCGGCTATATATTAAACTGCTTGTCGTTTGGTTTGAGAATGAATGCTAGCATGCTTAAACTGCTTTACTGCTTTCCTTAACATGTCATTCATATGCCATAAAACGAATCTAGGATTCAACTAGAAAGATCACCATTTAACTGTGTGCATTCACTACTTTACTTAGTATCGGCTTAGACGAGTGGGTTACCCCGCTCACCAGTACGGTTGTGTACTGACCCACGTTTGTGGGCAATATTTCAGGTACACAGGCGTAGTGACGCTGCTTGGATATACGGGACAAGATGTATGAACTGTAAGTACCTTTGTGGACTAGAGAAAAAGCAAGAGTTATTTCATCGTCTCTGTGGCATCGCCTTTGTGGCATTGACTCGGGGCATCTCATTTGGACCCTATCGTGAGCTTCGCTGCGTATACTCTGATGTGTGCTTGGTACACAATTGGCTTCCGCTGTAACTTGGTTGTTTCGATGATAACTTTCGTGTTTAACAACATCGCCTTGTACGAGGGCAACTCCAGGCTCGTACGGCATCACGTCCCGAGTAGAACGATTGTCCCGCGGGAGAGCTGCAACGTGGTGATTTCACGTTCAGCGGGGACTATTGGGCTTGCAGGAGTTTGGGGCGTGACACTTCCTCCCCTTCGACGAACTCCCGGCCGCCTTCGCCTCACCTCCTCTTCTCTCCGCCTGAGCCGCTCGACCAGCCACCGCCTTCCCATCTCTTCCTCCTCCACCGCTCGACCACCATCGACCATCACCCCCTCACCGCTCCGCCCTAGCCCAGCACTACTCCCCGCTCCGCCCTCGACGAATCTCCTCCGCCCAGCCCGCTCGACCCGTCCCCGAGCCCCCATCTCCTTCATCTCCCACCACCCGACTTAGTATTATTTCTTGCTGGATATTCGACAGTATCTTTACTTTCAGCATTTATTCCAGTTTGCTATTTAGTTCATATACTGTTCTTATGGATGAGATCTAGATACTTGACATTTATATGTATATTCGTAGATTCTTGGACTAGAGTTCACATTAGACAGCTTATACGTATTCGAGTCGGATCTGAGTCTGCTTGAATGCGTAGCTGGCCATTGCCACGTTTCTAGTCCCTCGATATTTTAGGACTGGGACGTGACATGGTTTTTGTGGTGGCCCATGCAGGTCAACGACTAAATTGTTCGGTTTCAACTTAGGGATCGAACAAGCCTGCAATAAGAATAGGATAAGTTTTTAGGATCCCATCCACTTGCTTGAAACGTTCTTGATATCTATATCGGTTAATTCTTAACTTGCATTTTGCCTTGATTTCTGTGCGTCTCTTATAGTTTATTTTGATGCAGAGCAATGGATTCACAAGCACGCGACGAGACTCCCACAGGAACACCACAAGTTGCAGATGTTACCTATGACGATGAAGTGACACCAGTTGGTGGAGGTCAACTAGAACAACAAAACAGTTAAGATACCTCAAGAGATCGGCAAGACGATATTTCACCTCCGCCGCAGTTCACACCACCAATGGCCGTATTCCCACAAGGGCAAGCTATGGACGGGCAACATATATTTCAAATGATCTACGCAATGATGTAAGCTCAACAGCAGATTCAACAAGAGACTTTGAGTCGCAGCCTAGCACTTGTACTGGAGCAGGCAAATCTACCAACTCGACGGCAACCGACGGGCTCTATTACCGATTTTCGCCAACTGAAGTCCCGTACCTTCTCAGGCAAGGAGGAGCCCACAGAAGTTCATGAGTGGATCACCAACACACAACACCAGTTGGAAGCAGCTGAGCTTCCCAGAGAACGTTGGATGACTGCCGTCAGAATACAGTTGATGGATAATGCGCATCACTGGTGGCTATCTGAGGAGACACGGCTCGGACCAGACCGAGTCACTTGGGAAGAGTTTTCTAGACTCTTTCAGGAGATGTACATTCCGGCTATCGCTCGATCAGAACTTCGGGACAAGTTTAATCGCCTCACTCAAGACAGTATGACAGTAGAAGAGTACAACGCAGAATTCATTCGTCTAAGTCGCTTCGCCCCAACCTTGATTTCGACAGAAGAAGAGAAGGCTGAGAAGTTCTTCGACGGACTAAACATTGAGCTACAGAAACTAATTAGATCCGTTGCACCTACATCTTACCCGGACGTCCTTGCTGCAGCCCGACGCATGGAGCGCGTCACCAGAAGAGAGACCAGTCTGAAACGATCGTCCACATCAGCACCAGCCGGAGCACCACAGGAAGAAGTTGCAAAGAGACCTCACATGCACCAGCCACCAGAAGCATCTCCACAGGCACTACCTATCTGTCAATATTGTCGCAGGCGAGGCCATATTGAGGACAAGTGCAGACGCAAAAGGAGATTATGTTTAGCTTGCGGATCCAGTCAGCATTTAATGAGGGAATGCCCTGAGCGTCGAGAAAGAGCACCAACAGTTAACCAACAAGCTCTACTAGCACCAGGAGGGTATCAACCAAGGCCACTCTTGGCACCTCGAGCAGCACTCTTCCAGCAGGCCCAGCAACAACAGAGGGCACCACCTCAAGGACGCGGACAAGCTTTGGCGATGACTTTGGAGGATGCGCAGATTCATGGAGTAGCTAATGTGCGTAAGTTTTTATAGTTTTCTGTTTCTAGTATTGCTTTAGTTCGTGCCCGCTGGTTCGTGACCTAGCCTTAACATAGTAATTTTTGAACTTGCTAATAATTAAATAACCTAGTTTTTCTAAAACAGTAGTCCTCTAGATCTCCTTCATACGGGAGATTGCATAACTTTTAATGCTCTTGATAATGATTTGCTTCGAACAATGTTTGCAACCGTGTCATCTCTGTTGACCGATTATTCTTTGATTGCGAGGACGCAATCCTCTTAAGAGGAGTAGATTGTAAACCCCCTGATTTTTCAAGAATTTTTTATTTGGATTTTCCACAAATTTCTGTAATTTTTTGGGATTTTTCTGTAATTAAAACTAAGGTATTTTATGATTAAATAATTTTTAATTGCTGTTAATTAATATTAAAATATTATGAAAATAATATTTTATGGTGTAAAATGAAAAACCGAACATAGGGTAATTTTCTGTGAATTTATTGGACCCCGGAAGCATTTTTAAAGCCCTAAAAACTAATGTATAAATAAACCAAATAAACCCTAGAAATAAATCCGGTTCAATTGAACCAAACCAACCCAGACCCGGTTTAACTGAACCGAACCCAACCGTATCGGGTCGGGTCGGATCTAAACCCGACCAGAAACCCGCGGACCTGGACCCGTTACCCAATCTAAACCCTAATCCTAATTCAACCGGAATTACTGTTCCGGCAGCGGCTACCCCTATAAATATCCCCCTCCGCCATACGCCGGAACCCTAATCTCCAGCCGCTTCGACCACCCTAGCCCCCTCGGCTTCGTCCCCGACCCCACTTCCTCCCCTTCGACGAACTCCCGGCTGCCTTCGCCTCACCGCCTCTTCTCTCCGCCCGAGCCGCTCGACCAGCCACCGCCTTTCCATCTCTTCCTCCTCCACCGCTCAACCACCATCGACCATTACCCCCTCACCGCTCTGCCCTAGCCCAGCACCACTCCCCGCTCCGCCCTCGACGAATCTCCTCCGCCCAGCCCGCTCGACCCGTCCCCGAGCCCCCATCTCCTTCATCTCCCACCACCCGACTTAGTATTATTTCTTGCTGGATATTCGACAGTATCTTTACTTTCAGCATTTATTCCAGTTTGCTATTTAGTTCATATACTGTTCTTATGGATGGGATCTAGATACTTGACATTTATATGTATATTCGTAGATTCTTGGACTAGAGTTCACATTAGACAGCTTATACGTATTCGAGTCGGATCTGAGTCTGCTTGAATGCGTAGCTGGCCATTGCCACGTGTCTAGTCCCTCGATATTTTGGGACTGGGGCGTGACAAAGTACAACTAGTATGACAGAACCTTCCATTTAAGTCGGGAAGGGAGAAATTGTTGGGTGATCCCTCCTTAATTGGAGAGAGGTTTGATGTTCCCAAGGTTCATTCACCTTGGAGAAAGTCTAATAACTTTTGGAGTTCCCAAGCTTAATGAACCTTAGATGAAACGAATCTTGGAGGAGAAGGTTCATTCCCTTATGGCTATATAAGGAGATGGTTTGGGAGATGTTTGGTTAATCCTCCCTTGTAATCTTGGTGCTAGAAGTGGTGGTGCTCTTGGTGCCTCCTTGCTTGCGGTATTCTTTCGGGCGGTGCTTCTACCTCGAGTGCTTCTTCACCAAAGTGTGACCATACTTTTGTATGAGAGTTTGTGAGCCTTGTATCCAAGAGAGAGTTTGTAATTTGTAATCCCACTATTCTTAGTGGAGAAAGAAAGTAAAGAATTATAATTGTCCGAGGATGTAGGCACATTGCCGGACATCGTTAATTCTTTTGTGTTCTGTTTTACTCACTTGTCAATCCATAGCTTTCAGAAGCTCGATTGCAAGTTATTGCTACTCTCTTGTCAATCCATAGCTTTCAGAAGCTCGATGCAAGATATTGCTTCCGCACTTTGTGTGTGAAAGACATCTCCATCCCCAACAATAACATCGTTGTTAGATCTTCCTCTATATTAATTTTTTTTCTTCTATATATGTGTGTGTGTATTCAAAACACTCACTGTCTCTAACAATCTTGAATGTGATATTCTTAGAACCTAAAATATCTATCGAACACTTCTACTAAGAATTAGGAGGATTCAAGATTGGACTATAGTAATAGAACTAATTTGCACTTTAAATAATTTTACACTCTTGTAGCTTGCAACTCCATACTATTTTTATCTACACTTTGCTACGATCACTAGCTGTGGCACATAAATACCCTCTGATAACCTCCCATTATACTTAACAGTCAACACAAAGCATGTGAACATTTTGGGAGTTCTTTAAAGTGTAAAAGGAGCATGAGGGTAACCAGGCATGTTTTCAAGGTAGCAAAGTGTATAGGGCACAGAGCTGCAAAAGGGGTGAAAGTTGAGGTATGTAAGAGCAAATTAGCATAGTAATAGCAACTTAGCAAGGTTAGATTACAGGAGGTGCTCCATCTCTAGAGGGGGTGGCATATCTTAACGCGCCAAGTCATGCCCTAAAGCATTTATATATGCAATCTATACTACTATATAATAAGAAAAGCTTCATCGCGAAAGTTTTTTTTTCCAAAAATACCCTTATTTATGTGTACTAATTAAAATTGTTCATTAAATTTAACATGGGAAGTTAGGTAACTACATATAGGAAAAAAGTAAGAGGGTTGTTGTTTGCTCTTCTAAGTAATAAAAAAATTAAGAGACTTTGTTATTTTCATGTAGCAAAAAATTAACCGAACTCGAGTGACTCTTGTGGTTACCGAGGAGAGGTATAAGACCCTGGCTGGGTGGCAGAAGATCAGTGGATCGAGCTGCGGGGGCGTATTATTCCTTCCATTTATAAAATGGTAGGAGTTGGGGGACAATGGGCCCAATGACATGCAATCCAGCGTGCACAAAGTCCCGAGCGTTACGCCGGGCCCGAGCGCATGCCGGGAATTCAAAAAAAAAACTAGCAAAAAATTAAAAGACTATTGTTTGCTCTTCCCAAGTAGTATGAAATACGTGCAATGCACGTGCATATATACTAGTTATAGTAAACCTAAAGAATAACATGATCATCATAGCATAGCAAAGTTATTGCATCACAACTACTTTTTATGTGAAAATGTAATATTGCTCAGTTGCAACACAGAATGAAACAAGGTGAGAGAGAATTGCTTATCTAAGATAAAAAAAGAGTCAAATCAATTGTAACCAACTAGCGTGATAGATACGAATATTTGTAATACCATAACCTTGAAGAACATGAGCACATGACATGAAAGGCTTCCACGTGGCTAGGAAGAGGAGCTGCTCCAGAAAGTACAATTCGTACCTTGCCACCCAATCCTTGTTTTACCTAAGTGCATGATAAAAACAAATTTCTATTTATGATGAACAGAGTTTACCGGTCACTAATTTGAAGATGAGTAGTTCAACCTTCTTAAAAACTATTTTATCAAAAAACGAAGCTGCCTCGTCATGCTTGCGCCCCTTTCTCATGTTAGATAACTTGCTGCAAATGCCAATTTTAACAATTTTAATTTAATGCTAGATCTTAAAATTCATATATGCTATTTCACCAAGAAAGAATAATTTTTCAATGTACAAAATGGTAGGTCCAAAATTAAAGTTGCAGATTGACTTACTACTTGTAAGCAACGTTGAACATGAACTTCTTTAGAAAGCCACCCGAAGATATCTTATCTTTCAACCATGAGATTACAAGAGAGAAATCAGAACATGCCTTACAGATGTATGAAAGTTCTCCTTACAAACCTAATTGGAAAAGTTTTATACTTTAAAGTACACTGGAAATTGTCTGCCATGAGATCAAGATCCCTTGGATAAGGCAATTAGTAGCAGGCAAAAAAAATCATGAATATACAGTAACTCAAAATCCAAATTAAACGAGTTATAAGCCTAAGAACTATAGCTTAAATCATACATAAAGTTTTTGCTAACCACACTCCTTGTCTCCCTCTTAATTACAGTTAAAAACAATACAGAAAACATTTCAAGAAAAACCACAAAATCCTAAGGTAGCCTTGTTGCTTCTAAATAGTTTGACATTTTTGTATATTTTCCTAATTTTTTTTCATTGCACTGTTGTGGGAACCGAAGTCTTCTTCACAGGAATCTAAGAAACACAACTCAATAAGAAATGTTTATGCAGATAATAACAGTCCGCAAACTGATTTAAGACCTAGCTATAGAACATTCTCAATAATAAATATTGGTTGACTACTCTCTCAGCTTCTCAAAAAAATGCCTAAAACTTTTTTATATTTATGCGTCAACAGATACATAACGACGAATATAGTATTCACGATTTACAGATGAAAAATAAATATTATAGAATTTAATAAAAAATCCATAAGAAATCAACAACAGTAATGAAAGAGTAATGTTACTAAAACCTGTGTATATTCGATCAAATACACGGGGAACAGCACAAAATATAGTTGGTTTTAGCTCCTTAGTGTCCTCAATTAAAAGTTTGACATCCTGAAAAAAATATAGTGTCAGTTATTGGAAGCTAGTTGAACAACATATGTTTTATCCGAATATCTTACCCCTCGCCAGAATCCGATAGAGGCCCCACGAAATATAAACATCTCTTCGATCACCCGATCAAATATGTGCGCCAGAGGGAGATATGATAAATAAACATCATTATCATTCAACTGTAAAATTTTAAACAGAGATGGGAAATTTCATAGTCAAACAAACGGCAAGCCTCATGGTACCCAATCAGTTGTTTATAGGCACTTGTTCGATGAGTCAATACAATTAACAAGCGGCAAAAGTTTGAATCATTTATAAAGATATATCCATTTGTTCAGTTATAATAGAATAACTATCAGACCTGTTCATTCACGGGAGAAAGCAACCGATCCACACCGGCAATAAGAGTCATGATGCTATTGTTGGATATAGTTACACCCTTAGGGTCCCCAGTTGTTCCACTGGTGTACATTATAGTACATATATCTGTTTTCTTGTTTACCGGAAGATCATATTGTTGATTATCTCCCTGTAAAGTAAAAGATGCAAGATACAGAATAAGAACACAATAAAAGGACGAAGGTAGCAAGTAGCAATGATAATGGGAAATGTTTTATATCGAAATCAAAACAGATTGTCTGCAAGAGAAGGGTCCTAGAAACTAATATATATGAAAAAAAAAGTCAAACAATTTTTCTTGATGCTTATGGATGTTATGTAGGGCATGATATCATGAAGAAATTAGATGAGAATATGTTATATTGTAAAGTAAAATGAGATATTAAAAAGAATTTATGATCCGTAATATGAGATAAGAATACGAAGGAAAATATGTTATGTCCATTACTGTCTCGTAGATGTCATTTGTGTGTCTGAGAAATATATTGTTATGTCACCAAATTAAGAAACTACGGCAAGGACACTTCTCAAGAACGTTATGACTTCCGTCCATGTGGTTTCAATGATAAACCTGAAATGATCATCAAGGAAATCAACTTACCAACAGAAGGAAATCGTTCCAAGAATAAACGGCCAAACCAAACTTCTCAACCTCTTCTCTTTGTTCATGGGTGACATTCCCAAAACTAACAAGCGCTATTGTTGATATGGTATGTTGGGTGTCATATTTAAGTATAGTATAAGCACATGGGAATATCCTGAGGACATATTTGGGATGCCAGAATATGTCACAGGATATTCCATTATGAGATTATTGTCATAATGATTGAGATCATTGTATTAATGACTGTAAGGCTATATAATGCCAATGAGACAATCAATAAAATCATCAACTAATTTCAACATGGTATCAGAGCCAAGTTTCCACAAACCCTAGCCGTCACCAAGCTTCCACAAACCCACAGGAGGATTTTCTAGATCTCCTCCACCGAACTCTTCCACGCCCCCCTCCCTTCCCGCCTCGTCTACCCCCCTCCCTTCAAAAAAAAAAAAAAAAAAAAAATCTTCACGGCTGCTGCGACTGCTGCTGCTGCTGCGACGGCGGCTGTGACATGCGTGCTGCCGCCTCCTCCACACCAGCACTAGACATCGCCTAATAGGGATGCCTAGATCTGGAAAAAGGGGGGACATGTTCGGATCTAGGAGCGGACGACGAGGACGAGCGTGAGTCGTGGAGCGGACGTGACGTGATTGGATAGACGAAGCATCGATGGAGGAGATCATCAAGAAGCTAGATTCTGCAGAGGTGGCGACGTTGATGAAGTTGTTGACGATGTCGGCTGGTGAGAACACGACACGAACGTCGCCGGAGTTGAAGCTTCCCTCCATCGATCTGAAATTAGATGGACCAGCCACCTATCTGAGTTGGTCACGACGGGTGAGAAGAACCCTCGCAGGAAAAAACATGGAGGGGTTCCTGACGGGCGAGACGACAGAGCCGGACGAGGGCTCGACATGACGCGATGAGTGGAAGTCCACTCATATGGTGATCTACATCTGGCTTCTCAACTCCTTAGTCCAGTCTATTGCCGCCACAGTAGACGGTATTGAGATGGTGAAAGATGTGTGGGAGAAGTTGAGAAGGACCTATGATGGTGTGGGGAACAACTTACGGGTCTTCCAGATAAAGGGGGAGATTGATGACACCGTACAGGGAGAGAAGACGGTGCAGGAGTATGCCACGGAGTTGGAGCGTCTGTGGTTGGATTATGATCACTCCTCAGATCGGGCGAGCTGCGGGGACCCTAAGTGTAAGGAGAGACAGGTGTGTCTGCAGGAGAGGACGATGAAGTTTCTCAAAGGGCTGACTGCAGCTTTCGCACAGAGGACGGCCCTACTTCTAGCCCAACCAAAGATCCCTAGCCTTGAGGAGGCTATCTCAGCCATGATCCAGGAGGAGACACGCATCAGGCTGCAAGCAGGGACATGTGGTCCCCCCGAAGCAAGGTCAGCACTAGCGATCACCAGCTCAGGTAACACACGATCTAAGGGAGAACCCTGGCAGGATAACCGGCAGTGCTACAACTGTGGGGAGATGGGTCATCATCGATATGCTTGTACCAAACCACCTAGGGAGGGAGACTCAGGTGGTGCACGAGGACCGTTCGGCGGACGAGGATATAATGGAGGACGTGGTCGTGGTCGAGGGGGTAGACGAGGCGGCCGAGGAGGTTATCGAGCAAACCTCCTGATATCAGAAGGGAACGGAGAAGCTGATGGCACCATTACTGTGGAGGACCAGGCACTGGGAGACATGAGGAGTAGAACAGAGGAGGCGTCCACCTCATTCTTTGTTAGGGGCAACGCTGCCATATATGCCCATCCATCAAAAGGTACTGACGAATCACTTGCCCTTGCGTCTACCTCTTCCCTTAAATCATCAGACTGGATTATCGACTCGGGAGCATCTCGACATGTGACTGGGAATGCTAGTGAGTTTTCTTCCTACACTCACCTAGCATCAGCAGACAGCATTCAGACAGCTGATGGCACTTTCCAGCCAGTGGTCGGTAAGGGTACTGTTAATTGTACAGGTTCAGTAAGATTATCCAATGTTTTACATGCTCCATCCTTTCCAGTCAGTCTCTTGTCCATTAGTTCTATAATCCTCCAACTTAAATGCATTGTTTCTTTTGATATTCCTAAGGTGACCTTCCAGGAGAAAGGGACAGGACGAAGACTTGGGACTGGCACTTGGCATGAGGGACTGTGGTACCTAGATCGAGAAGGACTGGACTCAGCATTGGTATCTATGGCAGAGAAGGCTGGCATGGAAGGACTGCAGCAGAGGACTGAGGATACCTTGATGCTCCATCATCGGAGGATGGGACATTCTTCCTTTGATACTCTAAGTAAGTTATATCCAGAGATTTATGCAAAAACAAAAAAAGAGAAATTAGTATGTGATGCGTGCGAGTTAGGAAAACTTACTAGGAGCTCATATGTTGGCACGGGTCATAGGAGCACTTTTGCTTTTGAGGTAGTACATTCTGATGTCTGGGGTCCATGTGCTACTAACACTATGAATGGTTATAAGTACTTTGTTTCTTTCATTGAGTGTGCCTCTCGTGTTACCTGGTTATATTTGATGAAAAATAAGAATGATGTACCTGCTTGTTTTCGGGATTTCCATAAGCATGTCCAGACTCAGTACAAAGCAGTTGTGAAGGTACTGAGGTCTGACAATGGAACGGAGTATACCAACAGGACGCTTGCAGAATACTTGTCAGCACACGGAATACAGCATCAGACCACCTGTGCATACACACCAGCACAAAATGGAGTTGCAGAAAGGAAAAACAGACACCTTCTGGAGGTCGCAAGAAGTATGATGATCGACATGAATATCCCACAGAGTCTGTGGGGGCATGCAGTGTTGACAGCAGCTCAACTCATCAACAGGATGCCCTCGAAGGTCCTCGGATGGAAGTCCCCATGTGAGGTATTGCAAGGCAATAATAGTGGGATACTCCCACTGAAGGTGTTTGGGTGTGTGTGTTTTGTGAAGGACAACAGGCCATCAGTTGGGAAACTTGACCCTAGAGCGGTCAAATGCATCTTCGTAGGCTACTCGGCGACCCAGAAGGGGTATGTGTGCTGGAGTCCAGTAGAGAAGAAGAAGTTTGTCAGTATGGATGTCCACTTTCGGGAGCATGAGCCATACTACCACCAGGACGGAACTTCACACAACACGCCTAATACTGCCAGTATTAGGCGAGAGGGGGAGATGGAGAACTTTGTGGTAACCGATTTAGAAGTTTGGCATGGAGGCACGAAGAAGGGACAAGAAGGTGAAGGTGTTAGGCCTACGGCTCAGGGAGAGTTACTTACCTACAGCAGGAGAGAGAAGCAAACTGCAGGACCAGTACCGACAGTGCCAGTGCCAAGTCCTTTGCCTGCGTTCGTCCCAACTCCTGAGGCACCGACACCAACCCCCCTTCAGGTGATACCCCCTCCTTCACAAAATATCATTCCTCCTACTTCTACTCCTCCCACACCACTATCTGTACGGAGGACCACTCGCAGCAATGCAGGAAATCCTCCAAACAGATATGGTTGGGATATTGCTCAGTTTGTTTCTTATGACCATATCTCTTCTTCTCATGGAGCATTTATAGCATCTTTGGATAGTATTATTGTACCTAACAATTGGCAGGTTGCCAAGAACGATCCAAAGTGGAAAGCGGCAATGCACGAGGAGTTGGGAGCTCTGGAGAAGAACCACACTTGGGAGCTTGTGAGATTGCCAGAGGGGAAGAGAGCAGTTGGATGCAAGTGGGTCTTTACCGTGAAGCAGAACCCAGATGGACAGGTTGAGCGCTACAAAGCTCGACTAGTAGCCAAAGGATACAGTCAGACGTACGGCATCGACTATGACGAGACCTTTGCACCAGTTGCAAAGATGAGCACTGTCAGGACTCTGATTTCTCTGGCAGCGAATGGTGGATGGAAGCTACACCAACTGGATGTGAAGAATGCGTTTCTTCACGGAGATCTAGTGGAGGAGGTGTACATGGAGATACCACCAGGATTTGGCACCAATCAGACAGTAGGCAAGGTCTGCAGGTTGAAGAAGTCCATCTATGGACTGAAGCAGTCTCCTCGAGCGTGGTTTGACAGATTCAGAAGAGCGATGATAGGGATGGGATATCAGCAGATCAATGCGGATCATACTGTGTTCTTCCGTCGGAGTGGAGGCCACATCACCATGCTTGCGGTGTATGTGGACGATATGATTATCACAGGAGATGATGAGCAGGAGATCGCCCAACTCAAAGGAAAGCTTGGCAAGGAATTCGAGGTGAAGGATCTCGGCCTTCTTCGGTACTTCCTTGGGATTGAGATTGCTCGAGAAGCAGAGGGGATTGTTCTCTCTCAAAGGAAGTATGCACTGGACCTTCTCACAGAAACTGGGATGTTAGGGTGCAAACCTGCAGCGACACCAATAGATCAGAGGTTCAAGATTGATGCTGAGGCTGGAGAACCAGTTGATCGGGACAGATACCAGAGACTGGTTGGCAAGTTGATCTATTTGAGCCACACACGTCCTGATATCTGCTTTGCAGTAAGTGTGGTGAGCCGCTACATGCATGACCCACGGAAGGGTCATATGGATGCAGTGTACCAGATTCTGAGGTACCTGAAAGGTGCTCCCGGGAAGGGACTAATATTCAGGAAGAACAATCACGTGAGCATCGAGGGCTACTGTGATTCTGACTGGGCTAGTTGTGCTGATGACAGGAGGTCTACCTCAGGATATTGCATATTTGTAGGAGGTAACTTGGTCTCCTGGAGGAGTAAGAAGCAGTCTGTGGTGGCCAGATCGACAGCTGAAGCAGAGTACAGAGCTATGGCCTTGGGAGTTGCAGAGCTGCTATGGTTGAAGAATATGCTGGTGGAACTGAAGCTGGATCAAGGAGCCAAGATGAAGCTGTGGTGTGACAATCAGTCAGCTATTAGTATCGCCAACAATCCAGTACAGCATGACAGGACCAAACACATCGAGATTGATAGATTCTTCATCAAAGAGAAGTTGGATAGTGGATTACTGGAGCTTGGCCATGTTCCAACCAGGGATCAAGTAGCAGATGGACTAACCAAGGGACTCGCCTCAGTGAGCATGATTAGAGGATGTGACAAGATGGGCTTAGTGAATATCTTTCACCCATCTTGAGGGGGAGTGTTGATATGGTATGTTGGGTGTCATATTTAAGTATAGTATAAGCACATGGGAATATCCTGAGGACATATTTGGGATGCCAGAATATGTCACAGGATATTCCATTATGAGATTATTGTCATAATGATTGAGATCATTGTATTAATGACTGTAAGGCTATATAATGCCAATGAGACAATCAATAAAATCATCAACTAATTTCAACAGCTATACAAAAATTGGTGGCATCAGTATAACATTTTAAAACAAGTAATATGGAAATAGAGATATAACCTTCTTACTTTTTAGAAACTTGGTTGAACCAGGAAATGTTTTCAGGACCTAACAAGATGAGAGAGTTAAAACTGATTGCCACGAGTTTACCAGATACAAAATTGAATATGAATATACTGATGCAACAAACGCCTGCATGCTTGTTATTTAGCTTCAGATAACTCTTAAAGGTAACATTTCATAAAAGGCTAACAGAAGTAAACACCCTGAAAGAATCACCAAGGAAATACCGCATGACGAAGTTACTCAGCTATTTGGTCGTTCACTTTATCAGTTTATATTGGTTTCGGTTCAATCAGCTATCCTTTTTGAAGCAGATAGTTCGCAATTCTCATTCTTAAAAAAAAAACCCAGCTATTCTCATAATGATGTTTCCACTCCATTTTCGTTACAAATATATATCACGTCAAGATCTGCTGCAAAGTGCAATGTGTTGCACAGGCCTTATACGAAAAGATAAGTGATTTTAACATGAAAATCTACCTGGGTAATCTTTTACCTACATCTACTAAACACAACCAGATTTTACTGAAACTTGTATCACTCCTAGACAAATATAAATAGCACAATCGAATAAAATTTGACTGAGAAGCCACTTTAGAAGGCCCCATCAGTTACATGATCATCAAATACATGATAAATAAATTATGAAATTCACCTGAGATCTACATTGAAGTGTAGTTTTTTTCCATATAAGTATGCATTTTTATATTTGCTATTAAAGTATGCATACAAAATGAACAGCATTTGCATAATCTTTACATATACTGGACAGTCAGTGCAGTCAATAAATGACATGATGAAAACAGCAAATTCTCTTGGAATAACTAACTGAACCATACAAATTAGTTACAGATTATGCAATTTTCTGATAGTTCAAAGAAAGGGTAGTCCAAAAAACATGTACCATTTGTTACAAAGCTGACCTTTCTCTCTAAATAATGCATTTATAGTTTTCATAGAACGTCCAGTGTATTCATTGTAATTCTTCTGGAATCGAGTTGACAGTTCACCTAATTTATTGGCTCTAATGATCTCAGATTTTACAACCATTTAGCAAGAAACTAGAAATAGAAGATAAATAGGAGCCATGAAATTAAAAAAACGGTTTCCAGTGCCACGAGGTTTCCATCAATGCAGGTCTGATCCAAGAAATAAAAAATATTTGCTAAAAACTTAAGCTACATAACAATAAGAGGAAATACACAAGTTGGTATACAAATTTAACAGTCAATGTTCTCTGGAGTTCAGACAATACTATGAACAACTTCAATGTCTTAAAGAAAGAACATACATATCATATATTATCCACATAACTACAAAGATAATAACAATATCTCAAGTTTTCTGTCCATACACAGAAATAAAAGAAGATAAAAAAATACCTATATAAAACCCAAGCTTTGGTGTTGAGATAGTAGTTTAATTTCTAGATATAATCTGTCAACGACCTAAACCAATGAGGTAAAGTATTTTAGTTGACCTCTACATTGCATAATAAGTGAGCAAACAAACCACTAAGCTGTTAGAAGACCTACTATACCTCATTGATCTTGTTCTCCTCGACAAAGGCAATTTCAATCTCTGCATGGCATGTGATAAATTCAACTGCGCCAGCACCTAAATCGAGGCCAAGGAAACAATTATTACCAAAGATCGCTGCAAAGATATATTCAACTACTACATCATACCAAAGATCACTGCAGGAAATAGGAGTCCGAAATCAACTATAAATTGCATCCATCTAATGCTATAACAATATCATACAGATATTGACCTATGTAAACACACTAGGATTTGTTGGAATAATAGAAATATTTAACCGCAACTCCGGAGTTATTGTGTAGTGGCAGGATCTTAACATGGTATTAGAGCAACTCAGGTTTAAATTTTTGTGATGTTCATCTTACACGATATTCTGTTCCGTAATGAAACCAGAATGGGCATTCTAGATGCAGGGGTGTGTTGGAAGAACACAAATATTTACCCCCACCACAACTCTAGAGTTATGGTGTAGTGGCAAAGTCTTTAACATGATACATCTTCCTATAAAATTATTATGTATTATAACTTTTTGTTGAAATTAGTTGATGATTTTATTGATTGTCTCATTGGCATTATATAGCCTTACAGTCATTAATACAATGATCTCAATCATTATGACAATAATCTCATAATGGAATATCCTGTGACATATTCTGGCATCCCAAATATGTCCTCAGGATATTCCCATGTGCTTATACTATACTTAAATATGACACCCAACATACCATATCAACACTCTCCCTCAAGATGGGTGAAAGATATTCACTAAGCCCATCTTGTCACATCCTCTAATCATGCTCACTGAGGCGAGTCCCTTGGTTAGTCTATCTGCTACTTGATACCTGGTTGGAACATGGCCAAGCTCCAGTAATCCACTATCCAACTTCTCTTTGATGAAGAATCTATCAATCTCGATGTGTTTGGTCCTGTCATGCTGTACTGGATTGTTGGCGATACTAATAGCTGACTGATTGTCACACCACAGCTTCATCTTGGCTCCTTGATCCAGCTTCAGCTCCACCAGCATATTCTTCAACCATAGCAGCTCTGCAACTCCCAAGGCCATAGCTCTGTACTCTGCTTCAGCTGTCGATCTGGCCACCACAGACTGCTTCTTACTCCTCCAGGAGACCAAGTTACCTCCTACAAATATGCAATATCCCGAGGTAGATCTTCTGTCATCAGCACAACTAGCCCAGTCAGAATCACAGTAGCCCTCGATGCTCACGTGATTGTTCTTCCTGAATATTAGTCCCTTCCCGGGAGCACCTTTCAAGTACCTCAGAATCTGGTACACTGCATCCATATGACCCTTCCGTGGGTTATGCATGTAGCGGCTCACCACACTTACTGCAAAGCAGATATCAGGACGTGTGTGGCTCAAATAGATCAACTTGCCAACCAGTCTCTGGTATCTGTCCTGATCAACTGGTTCTCCAGCCTCAGCATCAATCTTGAACCTCTGATCTATTGGTGTCGCTGCAGGTTTGCACCCCAATATCCCAGTTTCTGTGAGAAGGTCCAGTGCATACTTCCTTTGAGAGAGAACAATCCCCTCTGCTTCTCGAGCAATCTTAATCCCAACGAAGTACCGAAGAAGGCCGAGATCCTTCACCTCGAATTCCTTGCCAAGCTTTCCTTTGAGTTGGGCGATCTCCTGCTCATCATCTCCTGTGACAATCATATCGTCCACATACACCGCAAGCATGGTGATGTAGCCTCCACTCCGACGGAAGAACACAGTATGATCAGCATTGATCTGCTGATATCCCATCCCTATCATCGCCCTTCTGAATCTGTCAAACCACGCTCGAGGAGACTGCTTCAGTCTATAGAGGGACTTCTTCAACCTGCCGACCTTGCCTACTGTCTAATTGGTGCCAAATTCTGGTGGTATCTTCATGTACACCTCCTCCACTAGATCTCCGTAAAGAAACGTATTCTTCACATCCAGTTGGTGTAGCTTCCATCCACCATTTGCTGCCAGAGAAATCAGAGTCCTGACAGTGCTCATCTTTGCAACTGGTGCAAATGTCTCGTCATAGTCGATGCCGTACGTCTGACTGTATCCTTTGGCTACTAGTCGAGCTTTGTAGCGCTCAACCTGTCCATCTGGGTTCTGCTTCACGGTAAAGACCCACTTGCATCCAACTGCTCTCTTTCCCTCTGGCAGTCTCACAAGCTCCCAAGTGTGGTTCTTCTCCAGAGCTCCCAACTCCTCGTGCATTGCCGCTTTCCACTTTGGATCGTTCTTGGCAACTTGCAAATTGTTAGGTACAGTAATACTATCCAAAGATGCTATAAATGCTCCATGAGAAGAAGGAATATGGTCATAAGAAACAAACTGAGCAATATTTCAACTATATCTGTTTGGAGGATTTCCTGCATTGCTGCGAGTGGTCCTCCGTACAGATAGTGGTGTGGGAGGAGTAGTAGTAGGAGGAATGATATCTTGTGAAGGAGGGGGTATCACCTGAAGGGGGGTTGGTGTCGGTGCCTCAGGAGTTGGGACGAACGCAGGGAAGGGACTTGGCACTGGCACTGTCGGTACTGGTCCTGCAGTTTGCTTCTCTCTCCTGCTGTAGGTAAGTAACTCTCCCTGAGTCGTAGGCCTAACACCTTCACCTTCTTGTCCCTTCTCCGTGCCTCCATGCCAAACTTCTAAATCGGTTACCACAAAGTTCTCCATCTCTCCCTCTCGCCTAATACTGGCAGTATTAGGCGTGTTGTGTGAAGTTCCGTCCTGGCGGTAGTATGGCTCATGCTCCCGAAAGTGGACATCCATACTGACAAACTTCTTCTTCTCTACTGGACTCTAGCACACATACCCCTTCTGGGTCGCCGAGTAGCCTACGAAGATGCATTTGACCGCTCTAGGGTCAAGTTTCCCAACTGATGGCCTGTTGTCCTTCACAAAACACACACACCCAAACACCTTCAGTGGGAGTATCCCACTATTATTGCCTTGCAATACCTCACATCGGGACTTCTATCCGAGGACCTTCGAGGGCATCCTGTTGATGAGTTGAGCTGCTGTCAACACTGCATGCCCCCACAGACTCTGTGGGGCATTCATGTCGATCATTATACTTCTTGCGACCTCCAGAAGGTGTCTGTTTTTCCTTTCTGCAACTCCATTTTGTGCTGGTGTGTATGCACAGGTGGTCTGATGCTGTATTCCGTGTGCTGACAAGTATTCTGTAAGCGTCCTGTTGGTATACTCCGTTCTATTGTCAAACCTCAGTACCTTCACAACTGCTTTGTACTGAGTTTGGACATGCTTATGGAAATCCCAAAAACAAGCAGGTACATCATTCTTATTTTTCATCAAATATAACCAGGTAACACGAGAGGCACACTCAATGAAAGAAACAAAGTACTTATAACCATTCATAGTGTTAGTAGCACATGGACCCCAGACATCAGAATGTACTACCTCAAAAGCAAAAGTGCTCCTATGACCCGTGCCAACATATGAGCTCCTAGTAAGTTTTCCTAACTCGCACGCATCACATACTAATTTCTCTTTATTTGTTTTTGCATAAATCTCTGGATACAACTTACTTAGAGTATCAAAGGAAGAATGTCCCATCCTCCGATGATGGAGTATCAAGGTATCCTCAGTCCTCTGCTGCAGTCCTTCCATGCCAGCCTTCTCTGCCATAGATACCAATGCTGAGTCCAGTCCTTCTCGATCTAGGTACCACAGTCCCTCATGCCAAGTGCCAGTCCCAAGTCTTCGTCCTGTCCCTTTCTCCTGGAAGGTCACCTTAGGAATATCAAAAGAAACAATGCATTTAAGTTGGAGGATTATAGAACTAATGGACAAGAGACTGACTGGAAAGGATGGAGCATGTAAAACATTGGATAATCTTACTGAACCTGTACAATTAACAGTACCCTTACCGACCACTGGCTGGAAAGTGCCATCAGCTGTCTGAATGCTGTCTGCTGATGCTAGGTAAGTGTAGGAAGAAAACTCACTAGCATTCCCCATCACGTGCCAAGATGCTCCCGAGTCGATAATCCAGTCTGATGATTTAAGGGAAGAGATAGACGCAAGGGCAAGTGATTCGTTAGTACCTTCTGATGGATGGGCATACATGGCAGCGTTGCCCCTAACAAAGAATGAGGTGGACGCCTCCTCTGTTCTACTCCTCATGTCTCCCAGTGCCTGGTCCTCCACAGTAAAGGTGCCATCAGCTTCTCCGTTCCCTTCTGATATCAGAAGGTTCGTCCGATAACCTCCTCGGCCGCCTCGTCTACCCCTTCGACCACGACCACGTCCTCCATTATATCCTCGTCCGCCGAACGGTCCTCGTCCACCACCTGAATCTTCCTCCCTAGGTGGTTTGGTACAAGCATACCGATGATGACCCATCTCCCCACAGTTGTAGCACTGCCGGTTATGCTGCCAGGGCTCTCCCTTAGATCCTGTGTTACCTGAGCTGGTGATCGCTAGTACTGACTTTGCTTCGGGGGGACCACCTGTCCCGGCTTGCAGCCTGATGCGTGTCTCCTCCTGGATCATGGCTGAGATAGCCTCCTCAAGGTTAGGGATCTTTGGTTGGGCTAGAAGTAGGGCCGTCCTCTGTGCGAAAGCTGCAGTCAGCCCTTTGAGGAACTTCATCGTCCTCTCCTGCAGACACACCTGTCTCTCCTTACACTTAGGGTCCCCGCAGCTCGTCCGATCTGAGGAGTGATCATAATCCAACCACAGACGCTCCAACTCCGTGGCATACTCCTGCACCGTCTTCTCTCCCTGTACGGTGTCATCAATCTCCCCCTTTATCTGGAAGACCCGTAAGTTGTTCCCCACACCATCATAGGTCCTTTTCAACTTCTCCCACACATCTTTCACCATCTCAATACCGTCTACTGTGGCGGCAATAGACTGGACTAAGGAGTTGAGAAGCCAGATGTAGATCACCATATGAGTGGACTTCCACTCATCGCGTCCTGTCGAGCCCTCGTCCGGCTCTGTCGTCTCGCCCGTCAGGAACCCCTCCATGTTTTTTCCTGCGAGGGTTCTTCTCACCCGCCGTGACCAACTCAAATATGTGGCTGGTCCATCTAATTTCAGATCGATGGAGGAAAGCTTCAACTCCGGCGACGTTCGTGTCGTGTTCTCACCAGCCGACATCGTCAACAACTTTATCAACGTCGCCACCTCTGCAGAATCTAGCTTCTTGATGATCTCCTCCATCGATGCGTCGTCTATCTAATCACGTCACGTCCGCTCCATGACTCACGCTCGTCCTCGTCGTCCGCTCCTAGATCCGAACATGTCCCCCCTTTTTTCAGATCTAGGCATCCCTATTAGGCGCTGTCTCGTGCTGGTGCGGAGGAGGCGGCATCACGCATGTCACAGCCGCCGTCGCAGCAGCAGCAGTCGCAGCAACCGCAGCAGTAGTAGCCGCAGCAGTAGCGGGACGGGGCAGCAACAGCGAAGGGCGGCCTGCGAAGGACGGAGAAGGGAAGAAGGGGGGGCGTGGAAGAGTTCGGTGGAGGAGATCTAGGAAATCCTCCTATGGGTTTGTGGAAGCTTGGTGACGGCTAGGGTTTGTGGAAACTTGGCTCTGATACCATGTTGAAATTAGTTGATGATTTTATTGATTGTCTCATTGGCATTATATAGCCTTACAGTCATTAATACAATGATCTCAATCATTATGACAATAATCTCAATCATTATGACAATAATCTCATAATGGAATATCATGTGACATATTCTGGCATCCCAAATATGTCCTCAGGATATTCCCATGTGCTTATACTATACTTAAATATGACACCCAACATACCATATAAACACTTTTAAACAGGAGAAGTGATTTATGTAAGAAACTTTCCGAAACCATACATATGAAAGGTATTGATACTAATAGGCTTTTCCTATGTAGCACAGGCACTCTCATCCTAGTAACTTGCCCCGTGTCGGACATATATCGGTCATCGACATTCTCGGACACTCAATTTTACGTGTCCACACATTTTCTTTTAAAATAGGGTGACACTCTCTGAATACGAACATGTGTCAAATACGGACACTCTCCGAGTAGGTGCCGAACACTATTTATTGTGTTTTGTTTAAAATAAGAATAAAATCAAATATAAAAGGTAAAAGTTAAAACATTTTTGTTGTGGGAATTTTAATTTGATATAAATCTAGTATCTATTTCTCAAAGATCTAGATATTCAATTATCTAACATTTATGGTTAAAACTTGTGTGTTTATACTTAATGTGTAATATCCTAGCTTTTTAGAGAGAGAAAATGTGTCTCTGTGTCCTTGTCGCATCGTGTCCTTTATATCCTTAACGTGTTGTATAAATAAGACTTTTCCTAAAGGGCATCACAGTGCCACGAGACTCACTTATGCGGGGTCAAGATTGGGTCAAGATGTACGTAATCTTATCCCATATACATAGAGAGGCTGTTTCGATGACTTGAAACACATCCTCCAGGATGCAAGCAACAAGCTTAACTACCGCAACAAGTGACGTCCCCCCTAAGCAGGAATTCCAAAGAAAGAAGAAGAAGAAAAAATTTCTTTTCAGAAGATAAGAAAAACCAATCAGAAGAAGGAAGATATCTCAAACCAACTCCAACCCCTTCCAATCTGGGAAATAAACTAAATGCAAAACTATAATATATAACTTTAAGAGTAGAAGCTACGCGATCAATAATTAAGAACTGTCAAGCTTCTTATTAAGTTTACAGATACATGTTAAGTTGTAGTTACACAATACAAAAATAGAGAAACAATAAAAAATAGTGATAAATAACTGCTGCATACCAAGTGTGTCGTACAACGGAACACAGTATACCCCATGCGCATTGCAAGCCTGCAGAGGCAACATATCGTGCATGAGATAAACAGCAGCACTGCACAGGATTATATAAGTACGAACTTTCCCAGTGACAGTTAAAAAGATCAGGACTCATAAGAGTTCTGAACTTGAACTTATTTCACACAATGTGGCACATATATATCCACCATTCTACAAGTGATACTAGAACATATGAAACAAACAAACCTGCCTTAAACAGACTAACATGGATAAAAGCATAGAGTACCTGCATACTGATGACCCACTCAGGACAATTGGCACCATAGATACCACAGCGACCTCCCTGGAGAAAAAGAAGATAAAAAGATTACATTAAAACAGGCAACTAACCCAATACGTCGAGAAACAAAATCAGAAAATGGTATAGACCACCATTTATCAATGCTTGATTACATAACGGAACCAGTCGCTAGCTAACATCTATGGAGATCAAAGCGTGATGGTGCCAATTATTATGGTTTTGATTATTAATAATTCTAATGTTTGGACAGGTACATTATCAAGTAAGAATAGGGATAAAATTAAAAAGCAATCTTAATGAAGCCACTGGGCAGTAAGAACTCTTCTAGCTCAAGGGATGGAGGAAATCAAGGGGATAATCAGCTGGGGATATGAGATCCAAAGAAAGGCCTGGTTAAAAGTGACGAGGTTCACTGGTAGTTTGAAGCTAGAGAAAGAGGAGAATAGTGTTATCTTGTTTTGATTTGAAAACTGTAGCTATCTTGTTTTGGTTTTGTAATATTTGGCTCTAGTCAATTTGTACTAATTGGAAACAGTCAGTTAGTTTCCTGATTTGATTGTAAGAACAGAGGTTAAAATTAATATATGTTGGTGGGCTGGATATTTAGCCTAGTGTTCTAGGTTGAGTATCTAACCAAATACCTCAAATAAAAGAGATAAGTCTGAATAACATAAGTTCAAAACTAATGTATCAAAGTCATCCATATGCAGCTCAATTGCAGACTAGCACAAATAGAAATCCATAGTGTTTTAGCAATGGAACAAGCCACACAAGAAGATGGTTAGATACTCAATGCTACATGAAGAACATAAGCCAGATGACGGAACGGGGAGACCTAGGATGTAGAAGATCATACATGAGTGATTCAGCAGATTTTGATTCCTATATATCCACTCATGTGGTACTTCATCATACGATTCATATAAGATCCATCTGTTTAGATATCATCATATACATCTAGAAAGCCGTATGCTTTGGAAGAAGCTTGTACAGTTTGGGAAGGGGTTTTTATTGATAAAAAAGAAGAATCTACTTCAACCGATATGCTCTTAGGCACGGCCATACATAACATAGAAATCACACTTGGAAAGGGTGGACAATTAGCTAGAGCAGCTGGCGCTGTAGCGAAGCTGATTGCAAAAGAGGGTAAATCGGCCACATTAAGATTACCATCAGGGGAGGTCCGTTTGATATCCAAAAACTGCTTAGCAACAGTCGGACAAGTAGGCACCTCAACTCACTTCGCTCGCCTTTGCTTTCTCGCTGCGAACCAATCACTTTCAGACGAGTTTTGATCTATAGTTGTGATAAAATAAATAAACTCTGCTTTCTATGCAAATGTGAGGAAGCTCTATATGTTCCAAGGCAAAAGAAGCAAAAAATAATACCTATACCATTCAAAGTTGAGAACCAAACAGAGGCACTATACTAGAGATGACATTCTTTCTTTCATAAACAAGAATTTACCCTCTTCGAAGAGAATCATGATTTTTGAGTAGCTTGAAAGCTACATGGTATTTGGGTACGTATAATGTCCTAAGTTGAATGATACGAGTACGCTATGACACGATATAGACATGGTGACACAAACATGGCACCTACTTTTGTATGTCTAATGTATTTTGGAGTACCAGAATCGCCCCTATACATATCCTTACATGGACAACACATTGATACGGCACCAATGTTGCACTGTTTGTGATTTCTAGGTCTTATCCGGCAGCCATATATAGTCTCTTTTTCTCTAGATGGATTTTGATCTTGCGGATGCTTCTTTCCCTTCTAATCAAAACACTCCATTTACCACACAAAAAAAGCCTTTGAACCCAGGGAACCCTTTGAGTGGACTCCACATATCTAAAAGTAGATGGTGAGAATTATTACAAGTGTAAATATGTAGAAAAAGTTTAAGATCGGCATCAGTTAGAAAATTATTCGAAGACTACAAAGTGGGGATAAGAAAATGACATTGCTGGGTAGTATATCTCAAGTCTCGAATGGTTATGGAAAGAATGGTGCATCAATTTTTGAAGTGGAAGTGCAAGGAAGATCGATTATTATCACAAAAAATTATAAGAAAATTGGATCTTCTCTTCCTTGCAGGTTTCAGTATTTAATGTTAGTTCCGAGCCTTAACCAAAGATGGAATAACGCATGGTCGAGATCAGAGGTTCACACAAAAGTTCCGACTCTGACTATTCTCGATTTCCACGAAGAACTATCTAAGGATTCTGATTACAACTTGCTCTCAAGATTACAAAAGAATCAGAATTAACCAAACTTCTCGTTCTTTCTTGCAATCGCAGAGACAGACGAACATAACAGAGTTACAATAAAACGAAAACTACTTTCGTTCTTCCTTGCAATCGCAGATGCAGACGGACAGAACAAAGTTACAATAAAACAAAAACTACCTTCGTTCTTCCTTGCAAAATGCAGTTACAATCAGACAGAACGAACCAAGAAGAAAAAGGAGAAGAAGATAGAATAAAAAATTATTCTTGATGGGACGGTGAAGACCACCGTTGCTCAAAACAAGATTCATCCTCTATCGACGATCTGCTCCCAGGAGCCAGCAAGTTCACAAGAGAACTTCTGGAACGCTCGTAGTCACCTCTTTGTGTAATTCGAACGGACTCCTCTTTCTCAACTTTTTGGTCTGTCTCAAAAGGAGGCTAAGGGGCTCTTTATATAGGGAATGATGGAAGCCCATCCTCCTCTTCTTTCTGATGTGGGACTAAAAAGCCAATATACAAAATTGATATCCCACAATCGCAGCCCAATGCATAGTTTGCTCAACGCCCGTTCAGCATCCGCTCAGCACCCACTCATGCAACACGCGCATGCAACCCGAGCATAAAACGAGCGCAACAATAGTGCACAAGCGTATTGCGACGATACTGACGTGCTAAGTGCAAAGTGCGCCAACAAAGCGCCCTTGAGCCCGAGCCCGAGTAGCTAAGCCCCTTTGGGGCTTAGTCTTATGGAAATAATTCCAAGAGCATGACAAAAAGCATAAATGCTTTCATGAGGAGTTAATCATTTTTTCTCCTAGAAAAATACTCCCACATGGCACCCATGTGCTCCTCCACACCCCATGTGCACACCTCAACTCATACAAAGTATTATATTGAGATACCCACTTGGTGGTGTAGCCAATGTGGGACTATCTTTACTAGTCCAAAGTCAAAAACACCAACAATCCCCCACATATCTCAATATATATGGGTTGAGCGTTCCCCACAGTGACTGCCCATCATGCATTAGGATAGATGTTGCTTCGACTTGAATCTTCCTGCATGTGTCGAACAACAGTATTGCCTAGTCTACTACTATACAATTGATGGCTTCCGAGTTGCTAGCTACTGGCGAAAGAAAAATCTGATTGTAACCACAAAATATGGAGGTTAGCACAGTTGAATTACTTGTTCATGTTTTCTACTTCCAAATTAACAGTACTGCGCATTGAAACGTGACTAGCTAGGAAATTCATATAGCACCATCACTTAGACGCAGATCAAATGAATGGCATAGATCGGTGTACTGTCACCACTCCACCACTAAATGGTCGATGGTGAGTGACCATATATATATATATATATATATATATATATATATATATATATATATATATATATATATATATGAGGAATTTCGAAATCACTACTACTACATTTATGTCATCTTCCCTCCTGACAAAGCCACAGGAACGATGGTTCTTCAATGGAATGCTTTCGGAAGAATTAAGACAGCACGCGCGAGCGAAAGGAACAATTAAGATGACATCCATCCATATCATGATTCTCACTTTGAGAAGGACTGTGTACCAAGACGATGGCAAACTCCAAATTGATGCAACATGCAACCTACCAGTTCGAAAACACCATGCATGGTTAGAGCAACACAAGTCCACGGACACAACACAACACAAGTCCACGGACACAACACAAGTCACAAGTCCACGGACACAACACAAGTCCACGGACACAAGCGGCTGAAACTTTTGTACTTTGTTATTGCTCTAGCTATAGTATGTAAACAAGTGATCAGGAATATGGTCCAAGTTGAAGAAATGGCCAAGTCGACATGCATGCGCGTTCAGCAAACAATCTCGACCTAGCAGTCTCTTGATCTCGGCTGCATTAATTGTTCCGAGTGGTAATCATTGGTGCGAGAGAAACTAGTGCTACCTAACGTTATCGGAAAGGAACAAGCAAAGACGATTGATGCATATACTTGGTATGTTTTATGCGTTCTGTGTTTAAATTGAAGGCCACCAGAAAGGCACTGATAGGAATTTAATTTGAAATAGCAAATTAATGCATATATTATCAATATCTAGAGCAATAATTAATCTGATGTTGAAGAATGGTTTTCAATAGAATTGACAAATATTTCCATGGCTTGTGTCTTGGGGACACCTCAGAAAAGTTCAACACGGATCCAATTGCACCATGTTCATTTGTAGGAGAATTTTTTTCTCTTTAGTATCTCAGGTCTGCTGCAATGGTATTTTTATCGATTTTTTGATATTTTTGAGTCGGCCGTTTATAAATAAAGTGTTTAAAAAAAATTGTTTGGTAATTTTTTGGGGTTATTAATTTTGGTTGGGTCAAAATTTTCCTAAATCAGTAAAGTGTAATTTTGGGTATTTTTATAAATTAACATCCCAAATCGAAATATTTTAAGGTTTCGATTTTCTCCTTCCATTTATATCAGAATCAAAATATTAATACCTTATCATGTTTTTTTTTTCATCTTTGTTTTTCTAGGTCCCATCTAATGTCTACTTCCTCCAAATGTTGAGCTTTTTTTTTTTTAAATTTTGCGACCCATTTGATATGGTAATGAATAATTGCAATAAAATTTTGCACTCAATCTGATGTGGTGGTGAACGCTTTGCTCGCAATATTTATGATTTATTACTGGTCAAACTATTTTATGTTTGCAAGTTATATGTATATAAGTTATTGTTTGGGAGGACTGATATATTCTTTCTTCAGAAAGACTTTTGTTTATATATGTGCATATAAGAAATTTTATTATTTTAAAAAACTTACAGAATCGCTCGATAATAAAATATCAAGCATTTGTTAGATTTGGTTAAAATTCGCTATTTAAAATCGTCCAAAATCGGACCGATCACAACTGCTCATATTCGGTACTTTAAAAACATGCTCCTCGTAACTGCCGCTACCATAACAATTGCCCGGTAGAAGGTGTAGACCCTTAAGAATTGTTTCCCGACACACAATATTTTTTTTTTTAGACTAAAGGAAAAATACTCATTTAGGCTCACGAGAAATTATCCAATGGAACGGACTTACAACGTGACTGTGGTCGGTAATGAGCCCGTCCAATGGTATAAAGATACATGATAATATCGGTTGGTAAATCAATCTGTATCAACAGAATTAAGTACATAGCTGACCGTTTTGCAGAACTTTAAGACCTCGCGACTAAGGATGCGCAAGAGAAAAATATGCTTAGAAAGACCGTAGAATCAAGTCATTACTTTAAGCCCTCTAAAGCCTTGTTTAGTTCGCAGAAAGGAAATAAAATCAATTCTTTCCTCCCTTTTTTTTCTTTGAGCAATTGTAATTTCCACCAAACATTTTTTTCGGTGTTTGAAAAAACCAAGAAAAATGGATCAATTGAGATGAAAAAGTAAATTTTTGAGCAGATGGAAAGAACATTTCCCCCTCTTATTTTACCTTCCTTTGGTGATTTTTTTTCCTTGCTCACTTCCTTTTGCATGCAAACACAAAAAAGGAATACTTTTCCTTTCTTAAAGCCATAAGTATGCGAACCAAACGTGGCAATATAATATTACAAACTCTAATTAGAGGGTTAGGTCAGGCAAGTATTACCAATACATACCTTATT
Organism: Iris macrosiphon; assembly: GCA_036927795.1. Classification (NCBI taxonomy): domain Eukaryota; kingdom Viridiplantae; phylum Streptophyta; class Magnoliopsida; order Asparagales; family Iridaceae; genus Iris; species Iris macrosiphon. Next base: position 127,171,707 of record JAYESA010000017.1, on the reverse strand, counting down.
AATTAGATTCACCTCTGCATGTACGTGATTGCTAAGTGATACTATGCTAGCTGCAGTGTAATATTCGTGCCAAAGGAAAGGAGGAAAAAGTAAAAGGCATGCAACACCAAGGAACCAGCACTTTGATTCTATCGAACTTATTAGTATTATTCTTATTTTCAGCTTCTCTGTACATAGTAAAAGAAGCTGGAAAAGCAAGGGCAGTCCCGCATAAAGCGCATATATATAGCCTTCACACCGCGTCGTTCGCACACACATGGTACCATCATATCCTCTTTACATCATGTACTCATGCAAGCCTGCGAGATACAAAGCTAAATGAGAAGTATTTCTTAACATATTTATATCATAAAAAATAAAGCCACTACAAGGAGAAATTATTCAGTGGGTCGACGGGATGGCCAAGTGAGAACGGTGAATTTTGAGTCTACCTTCATAGTGTCATGATTTAGAAATATTATTCGGTGGGCCGACCTTACTACATGACAGCGGTGGGATCATGCTCTCTTCCGATATCAACATGATATCATTGACATATCACGACTGAGGAAACCAACATACATATGGTAGCTATAATCTTAACCAAAAACTACACCAACAAGAAGAAAAAAGTCTTTATCCAAACTTTTGATGTAGATTGTTTGAATCTTTAATTTTCTTGCCTTCAGCTTTTTTAAGGTTAAGGACAGTTAAGGGCCATATGATTTTCTTCTCTAAAACATCAATTCATGTCATCCTCCTGACAAAAAACAACAACATTCCTTCTTTCTAATTTAGATTCATTTTTTCTTTAGGACTATCTCTAATTCTACTACTCCTTGAACTTATATCTTATACTTCTCCGTACCGAAGTATCTATTGGTCAACGTTGAACATATTTTCTCATATCTTGTACAATATTATCTCTAACTTCCTATGATATATCCTTAACAAGAAAGTAATTAATATTACAAATTTGTATGTAACATAAATACTGCACACACGGCAGCGCAACGTTGTCCGCGGTCTTGGACCACAGTCCGTGACCGTGTGCCATGTGTCAGCGTTCCATTCGTTATCCAATCGGTGGTGGGTCCATATTGTAAATAGGGAGGAGGGTAAAGGATTGCTGACATCTGATCCGCAGTCATGGACTGCGGTCCAAGAGCGTTGACCAAATATAATTTTACATATTTATATATATATATATATGTCGGCTGAATGTCGAAAGAGCGAGGCATTATATACCTGTAGCAAGGGAAGTCAAGGCTGGTAGGGATGACATTGGTGGCGACGCGGCATGCGCCGGGAAGCCCGCGCGCTCGGTGGGCGTCTATCTTGCCAACATGAGCCATCAACCGTCTCAGGCACTCGCACATCTCGCGTCGAGCCGCCCGCGTCGGGGAGAGTTCTTTGACGGACCTGACCGCGGCACAACACTTGGGGAACACACTGTGTTGTTCCTTGCCCATCACGTACGGGACGCACATGCTGAACGCCGTTTCCGCCACCCCGCACTCCGACTTTGTGTTGCATTCGATCTCGGCCAGCTGGTTGCTGAGGATAACTAAGAGTGCTACAACGATCGATGAGAAGCGCAACATGCTTACAGGAGAATTAGGGAATATCAATTTGTTGATGGTATGGAAGGTGAGTGAGTGATATATATATATATATATATATATATATATATATATATATATATATATATATATATATATATTTTTTGTTTTGAATCATCATTATATATATATCATCAATTTATTATTTTAAAATTAATATTATACTAAAAAAATTATTAAAAAAGTTTAAATATGTTATAAGTAACACTACAAGAATTCAAATTCAGCCAACTATGAAGAATATATCCCACCTTAACCACATGAGTTACAACATATTTTTGTTTATAATTAGATAATATAAACAAATATATCCATAACTAATTATAATAAAAATATAATCAAATATATAACAAATTTTAATTAAAATATAAAAATATACATAATAAATTTTAAATTAAATATATTTAAATATTTAAATAATTTTATATTAATATCAGAAGAAAAATTTTATTTTACGTACAACGCACGTGAATTTACTAATATATATATATATATATATATATATATATATATATATATATATATATATATATATACATCCAAAATGTTCTTTCAAATCATTCCTCCTTATCTGACAGCAAACTTGACTTGCTAAATAGTATTATGTGACAACTGACATGACAAAATTTAACCCAAAAAATTAATCAACCAAATTTTTTTAATTTTAATTTTAATTTTAATTTTAATTTTAATTTTAATTTTAATTTTAATTTTAATTTTAATTTTAACTTTAAGATTTAGCATGTCAGTTGTCACGTTAACAGTCACGTCAACTGCAACATAAGAAGAAATAATTAACATATTTTGGAAGTACTATATATATATATATATATATATATGATCCGGAATTTCGTCAAAGTTTTGCCAAAGTTTCGCTCTTTTCAACCGTTGGATCAAGCGAGAGGGATGCGGGACTTTGACGGAACTCCGAAAGCAAATTTTTTGATCCGTTTATATATATATATATATATATATATATATATATATATTCCGGAGCCCGTGAAGTTCTGCCGCTCCATATATATATATATATATATATATATATATATATATATATATATATATAAAACATTGTAGGGGATTTGAATGTGAGTTATGTGGCCGTTAGAGAGGATCACAAGTAGGGGATTCTCTATGGACGGCATTGCATAATAGATGATAAGCTCTAAGAAAGCTTGATTGAGAGATGTTTCCAATCAAGGACTCATGAATGAATCTACGCGGATGGGATAACCAGCGCCAGCAGGCTAGAGTAGTCAAAACAAGGCATGGAACGTTTCAAATATGGCTGTTGATTGATAGAGTTTGGCCAGGTATCTCTTTCAGACAAATTGCATGGTCTCAAACTTGACCACCGGGGGATTTTTTAGACGGGGGGATACTCAGCCTAAGGTTGACATAAATAAATGGAAATCCGTAGGTTGCAGCTGCTGGACTCTCTCTAAGCATGCTGCCAATGTGCTTTGGGCTCTTGTGAATGTCTTGGTATTGTTGCCAAGTAGTAAATAAATAATTTTGGATCTAGTATAATATTCAAAATTTGCAATTGAATATTCATATTGTTTGGATATTCATACTGTCTGATCTCGTCCTGAAGGTTGACTTTGGTTGACTTTTAAATTCTGTTTAGGTCTCCATAATATTCAAAATTTGCGTTTAGTTTTAGGGCCTCGTATGATATTTAAAATTTTCATTTAGGTCTCCATTTTATATGGTTAATCCAAATCAACGGTCATGACGAGACCTAAATCCCCTTGTGGACAATATAGAGGCCTAAACGCAAATTTTGAATATTATACAAAACCCTAAAACTAAATAATTCTATTTATCTATATGATATCAGAAAGTTTAAACAAATTATTGCTAGTAACCAGCTTCCGGCATACGTTCTTGGTTAAGAGTAAGAGTAGTTAGTACCGATGCTTAATCAAAAGAAGGAAGAACGAGCAAGGAACATAGGTTCAAGCAAACTTCACAGTCTACCCTCTGTTGGATCCTGAAGCTGTAGTCTAGATTCAGAAGTTCTAGCTAACAATTTTGCCTTCCAAAGAACTCGATTCCAACATATATATAAATATATATTATGATTCTGGTTATAACTTGTTGACAATGTTACAATGATCAGAATACAAATGTTCTTTCTTGCAAACGCACACACGGACAAAATAGATTACAACTTGAGAAGAGGAAGATAGATCTCTGCTTGCTGGGGTGATGAAGATCACCGTTGCTAAAAGCAAAATTTTTCCCCACACGATTTGTTCCCAGGAACCAACAAGTTCACGAAGAACTTCTGGAACGCTCATTGTCACCTCTTCTGGACTCGCATGAACTCCCCGGACTCCATTGACGGCAGTAGCAACAACTCTATTCTTTTTCCAATATTTCTGCGCAACTAATTCGCACAAGCACCATGGGCCGATGTTGATGTGCTAAGTGCAAAGTGCGCCAACAAAGTGCCACTTTGCGCCCATGAGCTCGAGTCCGAGTCGCTTAGCTCCTTAGAATTTTTTTCAAGAGAATGAAAAAAGCATAAATGCTTTCTTTGACGAGTTAATCATTTTTTTCTCCTAAGAAAATACCCCCACATGGCACCGATGTGTTCCGTCACACTCCATGCGCACACCTCAACACAAACAAAGCTTTATATTTAGATATCCACTTGGTGGTGTAGCCAGTGTGTGACTAAACTTCTTAGTCCAAAAGCAAAAATACCAAAAATCTCCCACATATCTCACTACCAGAAAAAGTCAAATTAGCGACGTTTAAAAACGTCGCTAAATGACGAAAAAACGTCGCTAATAATATTTAGCGACGTAATTAGCGACGTTTCAAAGAAGTCGAAAAAAAGCAAGTTGCTAAAAGAAAAAACGTCGCTATGCCGATATTTTTTAGCGACTTAAATGTGTCGCTAAAATTAGCGACGTTTAGTGATGCAGTGTCACTAATTAGCGACATTAATTAACGTCGCTAAACGTCGCTAATTAGCAACTTATATAGCGACGTTACAACGACGTCTTTAATGACCTGGCAATAATGCCATGTCAGCAATTTGCGATGTACAACGACGTTTTTAACAACATGTTTAGCGACGTCATTAGCGACGTGTGCTAACATCGCTAATTAGCGACGTCATTAGCGATGTGTCTACACGTCGCTAAACGTCGCTAAAAATGTCGCTAATTTTACAGAAAAAAATAAAAAAAAAGAATTCTGAATTGTGTCCAAACTATTATTCCTGCAGTTTATTAAATCACAATCAATACAAATAGACCCGGAGCAACCCTCCGTTGAATTTCTGGGTTTGCCAACCCCCTTGGGTTGAACACTCAACACCGGTAAAATAATATATTTAATATGAATAATATAATAAAATTTGAAGAAAAGAAAGCATCCAGCAAATCTCATCGTAAAGAATACGGCAAATATATATCCATACAATCTCATCCTAAATAAAAATAAAAATACAAATATCCAGCAACTAGCCATACTACTGCGGATCTGCAGGAGGCTGACCACCGGCGCGCATGAAGGATAAGAACAGCTCATACTGCTCCCGTGGAATCGACACCGATGTCGATGGAGAAGGCAGTGACGTCGGTGGACTCTGTGTCGATGTAGGCGCACCAGAAGGTCGTCCCCGCTCCAAGTCTGCGAGTCGCTGGTTGTAAGAATCCATGGTAGATAGCAGCCTCGTACTGCTATGAACCATTGAATCCTGCATCATCGTCAGCCTCTCGCCTATCGATAGCTGTGATGCCTGCAGCTCCATGATGTTGCGGTCTGTCGAGGATCTAATATTATTTGTCAAATCCCGGAGCTCCGTGATGCTGCGGTCGAGCATATCGAATTATGCGATGAGCGTCGGATCGTCCGCCTGCTGCTGGGACTGCTCCTCAATCCTTCGCAGCAACTCGTCACGGAGAGACGCAATCTGATGGTCAACGGCCTCGTGGACTCTGGCCAACGACTGTGAGGGCTGCGTGGAATGCGCAGCTGTCGGGGAGGCCCTAGATGACTGCGTCGCAACCAGGGCGCCTATAAGCCCTTGATTTTTCAAAAATATTAAAATTGGATTTTTCGCAATTTTCTGAAATTTTCTGGGAATTTTCTGTAATTAAAATCAATATTTTTAATTATTAAATAATTTTTATTTGTTAATAAATAATATTAAAATATTATAGAAATAATATTTTTGGGTGTAAAATGAAAAACTGGACTTAGGACAATTTTTCTGGAATTTATTGGACCCCGGACCTATTTTAATTACCTAAAAATATTTATTAATTACTTAATTATTATTTATTTATTTATTTATTTATTTCATTTATTTATTATATTAAACCGGCCCAGCCCGCCATTCCAGCCCAGCCCACATAGCCCCGGCCCAACCGGCCCAAACCCGCTCGCCCTATCTGTAGCGTCCCGTTCTCCCGGTGCGGAGATCGCGGCTAAGAAACACAAGACGGTATCGTTCGATCGGGATAGATTGAATTAAGAACTCGTCCTCGTTATGGATTTGTTTCTTCGGAATCGATTCCCATATTCAGTGGACTGCGCCCCAAGGATCGGCTTAGCGGCAGGGTCAGGAGGGACCTCTCCGCTGCTATCTTTTATTGCCTCGGTTTTCGATGTCGCTTGTTGCTTTCGTGCTTTGAGTTGGTTTTGGGATTTGCTTGTTTTCTTTGAACGGTTTCGATGGTTTTCATTGTTTTCGTTCATTGACTTGCACTTCTATTCCGAGACTTGGAAAGAGAGGAAGAAGGATTAATCGAGCTGTTCGTGTGCAGGTGAACGAGCAGTAGGCGGCTTGCGAGCGGAGTCGTGAAGCGCCTCTTTCCTTCTCCCTTCCTAAATCTAAGTGAGTGGCTACCAACCCGATTAGCTAGCCCTGCTTCCAAGCTTCACTCCTTCGCCCCGATCAAACGATACCAAGTAATAATAAAAGAAATCAAGATAAAAGAGAATAGACTTGGTTAATACTGCTTGTCAATCAAACTGTGAACGGTTACTTACTTGCATGCTTGTTCGTTTGGGAAAATTTATCATATGCATAAATACAAGTTAGAATGTTTGTTCTTCTTTAAATTATGCTATGAAATATACTGAATCAAGAGACTATGCAACTGAATCATAATACTGCTTGTCCTGAACTGGCATTGCCTCAACTGCATGAACTGTTAGCTTAATAAAACAATACCGATTCGATCACGGATAACTTGTGCACAAGGTCACTGGTTCCTGCGGACGGTCGCTGGGACACTGGCACCGATCCGATCCGGACGGAACTCACTGTAGTCTACTGCATCTGAACGGGATGGGTTGCAGCCACTACTGAATCTTCGCTGCATTCCATCCTCGTTCAAGACTAAACGGTCCATTATGGCATCATAGCCAGTGATCCACTGTATATTTAAACCTGTTGCAAACTAACTTGTGTCTTCGTGGCAGGGAAGACATGGTAAGTATTGTGCAGGTGATTCAGACGGTCAGGTAAAATCCACCGAACGGTGGCACGTTCATTTCAGTAAATTCTATATGCTGCTTACTTGTAAATGAACTAAGGCAAGATAGAAAACCACAAATATGCATGCTTCACTAAAACAACGTATTGATTGGTATAGTCAGGCTAGCTCGCCTTCACCAGCATGTTTCGATATGCTGACCCTCGTTGAAACAGGTTCTCCGCACTAAGGCAAACCGAGCGAGGAGCCGAAGTCGTCTTCCCGATCCAGTCCAACTGTTGGCGCACCTTCACCGCGCCCCTTGAAGCATTCAGAAGCCAGAAGCTGCAACTCTTCATACACCAATGCAGCTCCGTGGCAAAGCTATCCTCCAGCCTGGAGGTCTATATCTTTTGAAGTTTAGTAAAGGGATGTAATGTACAGGACTGCTATCTCATTTTGAGTCATCTCTTTTGTAAGCCGTTCGGCATATTAGCTGACTCGTTCAAGAGTTTGTAATAGATGTTCATTATCAATAAAGAGAACTTTTCTATGTTTCAAATCTGTGTTTCAATTTATTTGCGTACTCTGAATATGTGCTTGCTATGCAAATCATTAAAGCCTTGTGCGGGCGCAACTCCAGGCCCGCACGGCGGTCACGATTCGGGGGACGCCTCAAACGATTCTACGGAATCGGGTCGTGACATAGTGGTATCAGGGCACAGATTCAAGTTCCTTAGACTTCGTGCTGGAAAAGTTCCTTTAACGATCAAATTCCTGTGTGAACTCTTGAACTCGCTAGGCCAAAATGAGATACGTTCATGCAATAAGTCCATAATATATTATGATTCTAATGTAATTTACCTTCTTTTGAAGGAATGATACCAGCGCAATCTGCAGCGCAAGCACCGAACGAAACGCAAGAAAGCAGTTCGGGCACTTCGGGAAGCTCTCGGAGCCAACGAGGCATGTCTCAAGTCGACCCGCTTGAGCGGGTAATGCAAATGTTAGAATCGCAACGACAAAGAGATGATGCTCGCCAAGCCAAGTTCGAGAGTAATCTAGAGACCCGATTCTCAGTCCAACAGAAGCAGGTAGATGCCCTGCAACAAATTGTTCAGACTTTGGCTGCCAACCATTCCACCGCAACAGCAACGACTCCGGTGGAACAGCCCGTGCTTGAAGTGGAGACGCCTCAAATCCCAAGGCCGAGGGACGTGACTGACTTCAACTTGGGCCATTTCAAGAAAGTCTGCAATACCCCATTCAACGGGACTGAGGACCCAGTGGTAGCTCTAGATTGGCTAGCCGAGCTTGAAGATCACTTCGCTCTGCTAGAGGTCCCCGAAGATAAGCGCGTCGCCTGCGCGCAACTACAGCTCCGCCTCGACGCACACGATTGGTGGGACGTACATCGACGATCTCTCCAATTTGATCACGGAGAGGAGGCGATCTCGTAGACGACCTTTCGTGCCGCGTTTGAAGAGGAGTTTATACCGCCTCCAGTACAACGTCAAATAGAAAATGACTTCGTGCAACTGAGGCAAGGCAGGATGACAGTTAAAGAGTACTCCGTCGAATTCAACCGACTCTCCAAATTCGCTAGGGCCTATTTACCTGATGCAGCGAGTCGAGCCAGAAGGTTTAAAGGTGGACTACGCCCTACCATCCATTCGTACGTGGTCAATAATCAGTACGGAACAATGCGTGAAGTCATGAATCATGCCCTATCTCTCGAACCGCAGTATCCTCACGTTTCTACCGGCGCTGTGCATACCTACAATCACAAACGCCAAGGCAACGATAGAGGAAACACCGTTGCAAAGCGCCCTAACCACGGCGGTCCACGGAGAGGTAACCCAGGGCAACCGTGTGCATATTGTAAGAAACCAGGGCACACAGTTGAAAAGTGTCGCAAGAAACTTGGGCAATGCCTCATTTGTGGTGATCCAGATCATACCGTTCCTGCCTGCCCACTGAGCCGCCTCAATAATCCCTAACGGTAGGTCCTATTCTTAAGTTTCGGGACGAAACTTCCAATTGGTTAGGTAGGATGTAGCGTCCCGTTCTCCCGGTGCGGAGATCGCGGCTAAGAAACACAAGACGGTATCGTTCGATCGGGATAGATTGAATTAAGAACTCGTCCTCGTTATGGATTTGTTTCTTCGGAATCGATTCCCATATTCAGTGGACTGCGCCCCAAGGATCGGCTTAGCGGGAGAGTCAGGAGGGACCTCTCCGCTGCTATCTTTTATTGCCTCGGTTTTCGATGTCGCTTATTTCTTTCGTGCTTTGAGTTGGTTTTGGGATTTGCTTGTTTTCTTTGAACGGTTTCGATGGTTTTCATTGTTTTCGTTCATTGACTTGCACTTCTATTCCGAGACTTGGAAAGAGAGGAAGAAGGATTAATCGAGCTGTTCGTGTGCAGGTGAACGAGCAGTAGGCGGCTTGCGAGCGGAGTCGTGAAGCGCCTCTTTCCTTCTCCCTTCCTAAATCTAAGTGAGTGGCTACCAACCCGATTAGCTAGCCCTGCTTCCAAGCTTCACTCCTTCGCCCCGATCAAACGATACCAAGTAATAATAAAAGAAACCAAGATAAAAGAGAATAGACTTGGTTAATACTGCTTGTCAATCAAACTGTGAACGGTTACTTACTTGCATGCTTGTTCGTTTGGGAAAATTTATCATATGCATAAATACAAGTTAGAATGTTTGTTCTTCTTTAAATTATGCTATAAAATATACTGAATCAAGAGACTATGCAACTGAATCATAATACTGCTTGTCCTGAACTGGCATTGCCTCAACTGCATGAACTGTTAGCTTAATAAAACAATACCGATTCGATCACGGACAACTTGTGCACAAGGTCACTGGTTCCTGCGGACGATCGCTGGGGCACTGGCACCGATCCGATCCGGACGGAACTCACTGTAGTCTACTGCATCTGAACGGGATGGGTTGCAGCCACTACTGAATCTTCGCTGCATTCCATCCTCGTTCAAGACTAAACGGTCCATTATGGCATCCTAGCCAGTGATCCACTGTATATTTAAACCTGTTGCAAACTAACTTGTGTCTTCGTGGCAGGGAAGGCATGGTAAGTATTGTGCAGGTGATTCAGACGGTCAGGTAAAATCCACCGAACGGTGGCACGTTCATTTCAGTAAATTCTATATGCTGCTTACTTGTAAATAAACTAAGGCAAGATAGAAAACCACAAATATGCATGCTTCACTAAAACAACGTGTTGATTGGTATAGTTAGGCTAGCTCTTCTTCACCAGCATGTTTCGATATGCTGACCCTCGTTGAAACAGGTTCTCCGCACTAAGGCGAACCGAGCGAGGAGCCGAAGTCGTCTTCCCGATCCAGTCCAACTGTTGGCGCACCTTCACCGCGCCCCTTGAAGCATTCAGAAGCCAGAAGCTGCAACTCTTCATACACCAATGCAGCTCCGTGGCAAAGCTATCCTCCAGCCTGGAGGTCTATATCTTTTGAAGTTTAGTAAAGGGATGTAATGTACAGGACTGCTATCTCATTTTGAGTCATCTCTTTTGTAAGTCGTTCGGCATATTAGCTGACTCGTTCAAGAGTTTGTAATAGATGTTCATTATCAATAAATATGTTTCAAATCTGTGTTTCAATTTATCTGCGTACTCTGAATATGTGCTTGCTATGCAAATCATTAAAGCCTTGTGCGGGCGCAACTCCAGGCCCGCACGGCGGTCACGATTCAGGGGACGCCTCAAACGATTCTACGGAATCGGGTCGTGACACTATCGGGTCGGGTCGGGTCTGCCCGCACCCGACCCGCACCCGACCCGCTACCCCACCCCCGCACGAACCGGCCGCTGCCCGCTTCCTCCGCCGCGCTTCACGGCCGCCGCCCGCTCCGCACGGCCCCGCACCCCCGGGACCTCCGCCCGCCACGCCACGACGCCGCCTCCTCCGCCGCCCTGCTCGGCCCCGACCCAATCCTATATAAAACCGTCTCCGGCCGCTGCCCTGACCTCCCCCATCCGGCTCCCCGCCGCCCGTGCCACCTCGCCGCCACCGTCCAGTGCCGCCTCGACCCCGCACCCGCCGGCCGACCTCCCCTCTCTCCTCGCCTCACCGCCTCGCCGCCCTCCCCTCGACGCCTCAGCCCCGCAGCCGACCCCGCTGCCCCGATCTCTTCCTCCTCCGCCCGCCTCCCTGAGCAGCGCCGCCCGGCAGCCGCCGCCCGCGGCCACGCAGCACCCGCCCTAGCCCCCGGCGGCCTCCCCCACCGCAAGCCGCCGCTGTGCCGCCGTCTCCGGTCGTGTCCAAACCTAACCCTAAACCTAGGAGCCGGACACGGCAGTGGACACAGAACAGTGTCCTGTGTCGTGTCGGACACGATTTTGCTCGGTTTTTGGGTCCCGTTCAGGTGTGTGTATCTTTTTGCTCGTAGCTCTGTTTTCGATTCCGTAAATTGCGTTGTGAAGCCTGTATGACCCTCTCGGTGCCCGGACAAACCGTTCGGGGCATCGCGTCCTGTGGTGATCGCACACCGCGATCCAAAAACAGGAAAAACCAGACCCTGTTTTACCCCGAAACTGAGTACGCCCCGCCAAACGGGACGACTTGGTCGCGCGCGGTCTTCACAGATACGTGCGCAGCATTGATACGGACGTGTGGAATTTCGCAGAAGTCGATTCGGGTGTGCGTGTACACCGGAATCAACGCGTATCCGCGGACATCGCCCCGTATCCGACTTTTCTACAATTTGTCCTAACTTCTTGTACACTCGTCGGATCGAGACGAAACTTGCACCATCGGACTCGTAGCGATACGCTGGTCTTGTGGGTCAAGTTTGGCTCGATTCTGAGAACGTTGACGAAATCGCGTGTCGTGGGCCCCACAAGCCCCGCTCGACGGGCAATTTTGTGATCGGCTCATCGGAATCCAAATCTGGAAGTTCCGTTGGGTTCGTATCATCGTTCCTGACCTGTTGACACTAAGTTTGGTGAATTTGGAGACCGTTGACCCGGACATGTTTTTCGGTGCAAAGCGGGCCGCCCACCGGCGGACCCCGTTTTGACCCGAAACTGCCGTTTTTGCCCTTGTCTCTAAATTGGACCCAAGGACAGGCATTTTTAGCTATTTGACATCTTTTGAGCATGATGGTAATGTTTATTTCAGCTTTTGGACTCATTTCTGGAAAATTTCCCCGGGATACAAACTATATTTGGATCCAAACAACAGGCAAGTACCTGCACTTCAAGTTTAATCTTTATATTGTGATAAATAAAATCCTTGCTTTACTAGTACCATTGATGATTACACGTAGTGTTAGAATACTGGATTTTATGTCTTGAATACTGGAGTTCATGTCTTGCTTTTCGTGTCGGGTGGGAGAATACTAGAAGGCATATAGTTTACCCTTCCCCCTGTCGTGTTTAATAGCTGTTGGTACGCGACTGTACCCTCAGCCGGATCTCGATTATTCATGTTTAATAGCCGTCTATGACGGCCGGATTAGCCTTATAAGCCCCTACATGCCAACTATGTATTCTAAAATAACACAAGTTCACGCACATAGTTCTTGTCGTGTTGCAGTTCTTGTTGTCTTGTTGCAGTTGCATTTCCTGTCACATTTTATTCCTGTTTTACTCATATTCCTGGTTTAAAGCAAATTTATCATGTTTTACTTATAGTCCTGATTTATAGCATTAATTCTCAGTTAATTTTCACTACTTATTTATGCATATTCTCAACATGATGCTTAGTCAGTTCTTTCCTACCTGTCACAAATATTTAGTTTAAATCTTGTTGTGCATTGTGTACTTTGCTCCTTTCCTGACTGGATCCGTTGTTTTAGGCGATGATGAGAACTTTGCCCCCACCTTTTATGGCCCCTATGAGATAGCAGGTGATACAGTTGAGGAGCCGGTTCCCACTCAGGAGACTACCTTTGAGGAGGAGTAGCCAGTTAGTTATTATTTTTTCCTTTCAGCACAATACTCGGATTTGTCCCCGATTTATCTTCTGGCTTTGTATTAACTGTGGATTTGGTTGTCACAGATTAAATATTATAAAATCTCAGCATTCCTTTTCCTGTTATTTTCCTTGTCTATTTATTTACTGTGGATGAGATAGATTCTAAATCACCAGTGATTATGGCCCAGACAGCGTACTACCGCCGATACTGCGGCGTAGGCTGGACGTGCCCACGCACTCGTGCCCGAATTTCTGGGTGCGGGTCGTGACACGTTTTTATGGTGGCCCATGCAGGTCAACGACTAAATTGTTCGGTTTCGACTTAGGGACCGAACAGGCCTGCAATAAGATTGAGGATTTTAAGAAAAGCTCATCCACTTGATTGAATCGTTCTTGATATTCATATCGGTTTCGAATCATTTTATTGACTTGCATCCTGCCTTAATTCCTGTGCGCCTTTACCGTTTATTTTTGAATGCAGAGTAAAGGATCTACCAGCAAGCGACGAGGTTCCTACAAGATCACCACAAGATGCTCTGCCAGCATGACCGTGGAGAATGCGCAGACTCTTGGAGCAGCTAATGCGCGTAAGTGATTTGTAGCTGCCGTTCCTAGTATTGTTTAGCTCGTGCCTATTGGTTCGTGACCTCAGCCCCAACCTAGAAATTTTGAACTTGCTAATAACCTGGTATGCTTTATTTTGATAACTGTAGAGATTGTAGAATCTTTTGTTACTGTGCTTATTGTAGGTTGTTTTGTGTACTTAAATAATCTGTACCTCCTTTCATCATCATCTAGCGCACTAAATTTTGATGTACTTGACTTATGCTGTTATTCTATAGCCTAGTTTTGCAAGCTTACTCTTTATCAAGCTTGTTCACGACATATGTATTAGTGGGTCGACACACTAATACAATTGTCTATTCAGAATCAGTGTATTACGGTCTGATCAACCTTAGTGCATTTTGATTCGCCCTTCGCACTACTTTACGTGGATTGAGATATATAGTTGACTAGTATACTTGCCCTCTAGACATGTCCGAGCATATCACATAGGTTACACAACTGTATTAAAATGAGCATTACCAAGATAGGATTCAATCCACAACTACTTGACAAGTTCCACTTGAATTCTTTAAACGCCTTGGTCCCGATATTTCTGTTCTATCACCTCACCCTTGAACTCTTTATTATTGATCTTCGTCTTCCCTTATTTCGGAAAGACGAAATCTCGTGCTTGGTATAAGTCTGACACACAGAGAATACTAGATATGTCCCATAGGCCGATCACATACTTGAGGATTATTCTTTCGAAATTAAGGATATATCATATGTGATATGATCGGTGTTAAAATTTCGAGGATTGAATGACATGAGTAACCATATTAAGGAATATTTTCTTGAAGTATATAGTCTTTTGTGATGAATGGGTAAATTCTAAGTTGGGTAGCAATACATTTGTCAACTCGAGAGGAATGTCTTTTGGATTGTGACCGAGTAAGGCTAGATTGGAAGAAGTAAGCCATTCTAATTTTGAAAATTTAGAGGATATATGATTCAACTAGAACGTTGGTGGACTAAACCTAAACTCTTTCTCAATTTGATGGTTGGACTACCTAGGTGGATTTTTGAGGATGTGAATGAAATTTAAAAAGTTGAAGCATACAATTGTAAATGGGAATACTATTGGACTCGAATCACTTCCAGAAGAAATTATGATAATTAGAATCGTGAGGTAAATTTATAAGCATATGCAAATCATTGAAGATGTTATATGGACTTAATTTAAATTTCACCTGTGGGTAATTTGAGGAAGTAAGAAGTAATAACCATAGATTGAATTTCTGATTGGAACAGTAGTCATCTTAACCTTGAAGTGATTGCAGTGGATAAGATTAGGATTTTATTTATCGCAAGGAGATTTCGATTGATGTACGTGAAGGGTTAACAGAGTATGGCTTAATTTTAAATTTCGAGGACGAAATTTTCATAAGTTGGGTAGATTGTAAGCCCTTGATTTTTCAAAAATATTAAAATTGGATTTT
This sequence comes from Iris macrosiphon, assembly GCA_036927795.1. NCBI lineage: Eukaryota > Viridiplantae > Streptophyta > Magnoliopsida > Asparagales > Iridaceae > Iris > Iris macrosiphon. The sequence goes on along the minus strand of JAYESA010000017.1, from coordinate 127,156,655 downwards.
TCGCAATTTTCTGGAATTTTTTGGAAATTTTCTGTAATTAAAATCAGGGTTTTTAATTATTAAATGATTTTTATTTGTTAATAAATAATTTTAAAATATTATAGAAATAATATTTTTGGGTGTAAAATGAAAAACTAGACTTAGGACAATTTTTCTGGAATTTATTGGACCCCGGACCTATTTTAATTACCTAAAAACATTTATTAATTACTTAATTATTATTTATTTATTTATTTATTTCATTTATTTATTATATTAAACCGGCCCAGCCCGCCATTCCAGCCCAGCCCACATAGCCCCGGCCCAACCGGCCCAAACCCGCTCGCCCTATCGGGTCGGGTCGGGTCTGCCCGCACCCGACCCGCACCCGACCCGCTACCCCACCCCCGCACGAACCGGCCGCTGCCCGCTTCCTCCGCCGCGCTTCACGGCCGTCGCCCGCTCCGCACGGCCCCGCACCCCCGCGACCTCCGCCCGCCACGCCACGACGCCGCCTCCTCCGCCGCCCTGTTCGGCCCCGACCCAATCCTATATAAAACCGTCTCCGGCCGCTGCCCTGACCTCCCCCATCCGGCTCCCCGTCGCCCGTGCCACCTCGCCGCCACCGTCCAGTGCCGCCTCGACCCCGCACCCGCCGGCCGACCTCCCCTCTCTCCTCGCCTCACCGCCTCGCCGCCCTCCCCTCGACGCCTCAGCCCCACAGCCGACCCCGCTGCCCCGATCTCTTCCTCCTCCGCCCGCCTCCCTGAGCAGCGCCGCCCGGCAGCCGCCGCCCGCGGCCACGCAGCACCCGCCCTAGCCCCCGGCGGCCTCCCCCACCGCAAGCCGCCGCTGTTCCGCCGTCTCCGGCCGTGTCCAAACCTAACCCTAAACCTAGGAGCCGGACACGGCAGTGGACACAGAACAGTGTGTCCTGTGTCGTGTCGGACACGATTTTGCCCGATTTTCGGGTCCCGTTCAGGTGTGTGTATCTTTTTGCTCGTAGCTCTGTTTTCAATTCCGTAAATTATGTTGTGAAGCCTGTATGACCCTCTCGGTGTCCGGATAAACCGTTCGGGGCATCGCGTCCTGTGGTGATCGCACACAGCAATCCAAAAACAGAAAAACCAGACCCTGTTTCACCCCGGAACCGAGTACGCCCCGCCAAACGGGACGACTTGGTCGTGCACGGTCTTCACAGATACGTGCGCAGCGTTGATACGGACGTGTGAGATTTCGCAGAAGTCGATTCGGGTGTGCGTGCACACCGGTATCAACGCGTATCCGCGGACATCGCCCCGTATCCGACTTTTCTGCAATTCGCTCTAACTTCTTGTACACTCGTTGGATCGAGACGAAACTTGCGCCATCGGACTCATAGCGATACGCTGGTCCTGTGGGTCAAGTTTGGCTCGATTCTGAGAACGTTGACGAAATCGCGTGTCGTGGGTCCCACAAGCCCCGCTCGACGGGCAATTTTGTGATCGGCTCATCGAAATCCAAATCTGGAAGTTCCGTTGGATTCGTATCATCGTTCCTGACCTATTGACACTAAGTTTGGTGAATTTGGAGACCGTTGACCCGGACATATTTTTCGGTGCAAAGCGGGCCCACCGGCGGACCCCGTTTTGACCCGAAACTGCCGTTTTTGCCCTTGTCTCCAAATTGGACCCAAGGACAGACATTTTTAGCTATTTGACATCTTCTGAGCATGATGGTAATATTTATTTCAGCTTTTGGACTCATTTCTGGAAAATTTCCCCGGGATACAAACTATATTTGGATCCAAACAACAGGCAAGTACCTGCACTTCAAGTTTAATCTTTATATTGTGATAAATAAAATCCTTGCTTTACTAGTACCATTGATGATTACACGTAGTGTTAGAATACTAGATTTCATGTCTTGAATACTGGAGTTCATGTCTTGCTTTTCGTGTCGGGTGGGAGAATACTAGAAGGCATGTAGTTTACCCTTCCCCCTGTCGTGTTTAATAGCTGTTGGTACGCGACTGTACCCTCAGCCGGATCTCGATTATTCATGTTTAATAGCCGTCTATGACGGCCGGATTAGCCTTATAAGCCCCTACATGCCAACTATGTATTCTAAAATAACACAAGTTCACGCACATAGTTCTTGTCGTGTTGCAGTTCTTGTTGTCTTGTTGCAGTTACATTTTCTGTCACATTTTATTCCTGTTTTACTCATATTCCTGGTTTAAAGCAAATTTATCATGTTTTACTTATAGTCCTGATTTATAGCATTAATTCTCAGTTAATTTTCACTACTTATTTATGCATATTCTCAACATGATGCTTAGTCAGTTCTTTCCTACCTGTCACAAATATTTAGTTTAAATCTTGTTGTGCATTGTGTACTTTGCTCCTTTCCTGACTGAATCTGTTGTTTTAGGCGATGATGAGAACTTTGCCCCCATCTTTTATGGCCCCTATGAGATAGCAGGTGATACAGTTGAGGAGCCGGTTCCCACTCAGGAGACTACCTTTGAGGAGGAGTAGCCAGTTAGTTATTATTTTTTCCTTTCAGCACAATACTCGGGTTTGTCCCCGATTTATCTTCTGGCTTTGTATTAACTGTGGATTTGGTTGTCACAGATTAAATATTATAAAATCTCAGCATTCCTTTTCCTGTTATTTTCCTTGTCTATTTATTTACTGTGGATGAGATAGATTCTAAATCACCAGTGATTATGGCCCAGACAGCGTACTACCGCCGACACTGCGGCGTAGGCTGGACGTGCCCACGCACTCGTGCCCGAATTTCCGGGTGCGGGTCGTGACAGCGCCATAGGATCCCGTACCGTAGTACTTACCCCTCTGGAGACCACCAACTGCGGTCATCCACAGGTCGTCCGCCAACGGAGCTGGAGCGGGCTGCGAGGAAGTACCAGCCTCTCCAGGTGTAGGTGCACTAGCAGTCGCCCACTCACGCAGCCTAAGATACTCGGCCTAGAAAGGTTTGGAAACTCGATAATTTCCTAAGTTATATTAAAATTAACACAAAGTAAAGTAATACTTACATAGGTCTGCGAGGCCCTCTCATCAATGAGATTTTTGTCCTTGCGATGGGTGGCCAAGAAGACGGTCACCATGTTTGCATCCTTACCCCTCTGTACCTGTTAAAAATATATTATTTAGTACTAAACTTAAACATTTTTTTCTACTATCATTTTATGGTACTTACATTAAAATAATATATTTTAAAAGAAAAAATATACCAAACGACGAAAATGTTCCGTCATCGGAATCAAGCCACCACACCATTTTGTCGCATTCCGCCTAGCCGCCTTGGCCTTCTCAGACCTTTCCTTGTAGCTCGGATCGTCGAATCTAGCCATCATCGCAGTCCACTGCTCAGGCGTGATCCAACCTTGGATCAGTTTTCCAGCACGATCACGAGCCTTCTGGTCATCCAGAGCATCTCGGATAAGCTTGGCGGCAACGGTAGGAAAGAGCCGCTCGATCAACTTGGCCCGGTGCAGAGGATAGAAATATGTTTGCTACAATAAATAATTTAGTAAGTGAGAATCACGGATAAGTTATATAATATGCATAAATTAGAGGATTTATTTAATATACTTTTACCTGGAAGTGTGCAAACCAGAATGCCTTCCTCTCCTCCGGAGCCTCAGAGTAGTTGATCCAAGGGCCACAGTAGTTGTTCCTCAGAAATTGGCCCAGGCGTCTCTGAACCGACGATGGACGATATCTATACAGAGATAATTATTTTGATCGAAAAAGTCAATATACGATGAATAAAGAAATACACGATATATATTATGCTAAACCATCTAATTGACTTACTTTGTACCGTCGGTCCAAATCTTTGTCCTCGTCTCCTCCGGAGGTGCGCATGGAGGATCTTGCTGATGCTGGGACAACGTGGACACGACCTTATCGACATGCTCATCTGTCCCCATAGTTCCGTCAGCAGGAGGAACGTTGGACGAGGGAGTACTATCACGCCTGGAACTACTCGTCCCAACAGTAGGAAATGTGAGTGATCGATATACTGGAGTACTGGGCGACGATAATCCAGAACCGACAGTAGGCAGTACCGGAGGAGCACTCTGTCTACCTCGGGACCTACCGAATCCTCCGCGTCATCCTGTCATACTTGATAACAACATATGATGAATATAAAAAAACACATATATATAGTACATTCTACAGTCAAAATGTGATGCATATCTCAAAGGTTTATTCACCAGTCAATAAATATAATGTGATTTATGTCCATATTACCTCTGAATCATATCCCATTTATTATCCCCTAAAGAGAAGATAATAGTTTTTCCTTGAACTACTCTTTCTTCCCTTTCCCGGTGGAGTAAACTAGTGAATTATCACGTCCATATTACCTCTAATAGTATTGCATCCTTTAAATTTTATCATTTGTACTCAGCATGAGTATGCCTTGAGTGATACATCTACCAAATTCTCCCAATGAATTATCTTGCCATGTCCATAATACCTTTGAGCAGATATATATTCAATGGATCTCGATTTGAATGTATCACTAAGGTGAAACAAAAATTTCTTTATTGATAGAA